>WBNO01008121.1:0-24741 GCA_013400575.1 Peucedramus taeniatus | reverse complement strand
CCCGCGGCGCCCGCAGCCTGCTCGGACCGGTTGGGCAGCGGCGCGGCCTGCGGGGCCAGGGCGGCCCTGGCGGAAGCTCTTTATCCCTCAGTTTTATTTGTAGCTTCTGCACCACGGGCGATGTTTTCGTCGCTTCTCGGGCGGAATGTTCGCCTTGTCTGTTAATAAGCGGTCGCGGTTTTGGCAGTATTTGAAGACCCGGTGTAGTCGGGTTTTGAAATTGTTTGGCCGGTGAGGCCCTGCCGTGGGATACCGCAGTGTTTGGCGAAGAATGCGCAGAGAAAGAAAATCCTAGGTTGGGAAAAAGGTTTAAAGGCCAAGTTCTCGTTCGGTTTTTTTTGTAGGTGAGGAGAATTTAGGAGGCTCTGCTGCTGAAGTATGAGCACAAGCCTTTAAAGCATTAAAGAACGCCTCTATGAACAAAACTGATTTTTGCCTTTTATTTAATGATTTGGGGTCATTTTAGTGCTCATTGTTTAAGTCCTTGAAATCTTTTAGAAGACATGGAATAAACATGGGCCGAATTAATTATTTATTTCTTAGCTTACATCTGCTTTTTGTTTAGATTGCAGCGAAAATTGGAGGAGATGCTGGCACAGCAATGAATTCAAACGACTACGGTTATGGAGGACAGAAAAGACCTCTTGAGGATGGAGGTATGCACTCATTCCTGCTGCATTTATTCTTGTGGAGCATGGCCACTGTGCTAGAAAGATTGCAGGTGGTGTTTTTGTTTGTGGATTCGTTTTTTTTTTTCCGTAGCAGAGCATTCAAACATTTTGTTCTCGTCATAGATCATGACATATTTTCTCATTTTCAGTTTAGTGGGAAAGTTTTAAATCGTTGTGCTCTAACCTGAAGTGAATCTAAGCCTATTTAACGTATTTTAAATGTGGTTTAGGTGCTGCAAATAGAAAAATGCATGCTGGGGCAAGGGACAGAAATATTCAAGTGGCAAAATGCCTATGCAGGTGTCATTGAAGTCTTTTGTGGTTGCGTGGGATTGGTTACAACTTGTAAATTGTAATTAGAGCAGGAAGTGCTCCTGAAGCTGGATTGTTTCGTTACCTTTATTATTGCACTGTTTCAAGTAGAAGTATTAATGCATTTCAGAGTAAAAGCATAGGACTTTAAAAAAAATACAGGAAAGTAAATTTTCTATCTTGAGGACACTTTCGTGTCGTTTAATAGTTCAGCCTTCAGCATGTGTGAACCCTGATAAGATCATACTTAAATCCTCTGACTTGTTGCAGCTTTTTGGATTTACCTCACACTGCAGTAAAGTTTTCTCCTGAAACACATGTGTGTCGTCTTCTGTCTCTTACAGAGCATCCACTTTGAACTTAACAGGGTTTGATATGGTTAATATACACACCAAATCCTAGCTAAATTACAGGAAGAAGTCTTTGAGCTTGCTGAAATGTTCTCATAGGTCTCACAAAAAAGAAATGCCTTTTTTTTTCCTTTAAGAGGATTGAAACTCAGTCTACAGAATGTAACTAAGGCTTTATATCAGGAGTTCTTGTGTCCTACAGTAAAGTTTTTTTTTCTATTAAAGGTGAGGTTTTTAATATACAAAAATGAGCTAATGATGCTTCAGATGATATATGTAATGCATTCTTTTTATTTTATGTGTAGATGGCTCTTGGACAAGTCCGAGCAGTACAACACACTGGGAGGGAATGCCCTCTCCTTTTAAAGGCAGGAATTTTTATTTATTACCTGTGTTTAGTATGTAAACATGACATAAACTAGTGGATCTTTCTGGATTGACACAAATATTTCTTGGAATATGTGGCTGAGTTTTTGCTGCACATAAATTATGGTGGTTCATATAGCCTTCATTTTGGGGTGGGAAGGAAGCATCTGAAGTATTATCTTTTCAGATAGAGGTTCATGATGCCTTTCATTTCTCTACTGTACAGAAAGGATTTGGACGGTAGTCATGTAGTTACTTTGAATCTGCTTTTTTTTTTTTTTGAAGTTTTATGCTATGAAATGCTTGATATTTGGATAGGGATTTCATATCAACATTCAGATTGAGATTGCTTTGCCATGTGATACTGTTGTATTTTCAGATGTTTGGTCTAGATTTGTGGTCATTGTCAGAATTATTTTTTAAAGTTATTGTTGATTTTTTATGGATTTGATTTTTTTTTCTTTTTTTTACTATAGAAGCATCATTAGCTTGAGCAGCCAACAAAGCCCAACTTTGTTCCTTGTCTTAGTTGAGTTTCAGTGACTGGGTATCTGTGAGCTATCTACACACAGTGCGTTCTGAAAGCTGCCTTTTGTTAAACTGAATAGATACATGGAAAAGCCTAACATCTTTTCAGCTATACTAACCAAGTGCTGAGTGTTCGTGAGATTCTTCCTTTTATTCAGATGATCAACTCCCTGAAATTGGAGGAGGAAAAGGAAAGAGAGGAAAAAAAAAAAGGGGGCTAAAATACACTGGAAATTTACAATTCACACTAAAAGGTTTAAACAATTCTGAATTTCTTGGCAAAAAAAATTTAAAACATCTTAATTTTGCAGATCAACCAGATGCTAAGAAAGTTGCTCCCCAGAATGACTGTAAGTAATTTTTATTTTGTTGCCAAAAAAAACTAAGCAAGTGTAACATTGTCAGAACAACAGTTTGAAAGTGTTCTGGTAGGTGGCACGTGAAATAAGTAAGATCCAAAAAATGGCTGGGGGTTTATGTCTTACTTTGTTGAAGCAGTAGGAGTCTGCTTGGTAAAACTGACAGTGGTAGTAGCAACAGTTAAGAGTCTTTATAGTTTTTAAACTTTTTGATAACACTTCTTAAAAGTAAACTTGGACAAAAGTTTGATACAATTGAGTTTTGTTATCAAAGGAGAAGCTTAGTTGTAAGCTATACCACTTGTTTGAATTTAATTTTAACAATATTTGTTTATAGCTTTTGGAAATCAGCTACCACCGATGCATCAGCAGCAAAGGTAAGAGTTACGCTACATCTTACGTAGAATTTTTATTAAAATAAAGCAGTTTCAAGCTGTTTTTCTGGAAAAATGATATTAATACATGAAGCATTTATTCTCTTTGTGTGATCTGTTGAAATTTAGCTTTAGCAAGTCCCAAATCAGACACTTAAAATGTACCTACATTTCTCTCCATTTCTTTCTTCACAGCCTAGGCTGTGGATCAAGCTTAGTAAAAGGAAAATACGTTGGTTGGTTTTTACTACTTCAGTATAGGTAGCATAGCTAGAAGTTGGAAGCAGATCCTAAGAGAAAGGGAGTGATGCCATTTTGTAAACAAAAAGCAAAGCTGAATGCCTTAAAACCAAATAAAATAATTCAGACTAAAACTTTGTTTTCTGCGCTCATTTCTTACCTAAGCAACCAGATGCAGCTGGTTTTATTCTTGTGCTGTGGACAGTTCTGAGATACCAAAATTTGCAGCATCTTTGATGGTATACTGATGAAACTTTAAATGCTGCAGTAGCCTTTTCTGACTGCACATCTGTTAATAAAGAGGGTGAAGGAAAACTTTTGACTGATTTATATGACACTTGAACCTTTTGTGTCATTTCTGTGTGTTGTCAGCTTATGTAGAACTGTGCTTGCACAACAACTTTTGAAGTTAATGGGAGGCAAGTAAACCAGGGTGATGGTGGGGCAGTAGCTTGAGTTTAATAGAAGGATATATGTAAATGTAATGCTGGTTTGGTCTCTGCATGGTCATTCTTTTGTTTAACATTGGCTGTAGGTCTGTGATGACAGAGGAATACAAAGTTCCAGATGGAATGGTTGGATTCAGTAAGTAGTATGGGTGTGCTCTTGTAGTGTAGTGGGGGATGTTAGCAGATGCTGTTAGTATAAATAACTTTTCTGTGTTTTCTTTCTCCAAGTAATTGGCAGAGGTGGAGAGCAGATCTCACGCATACAGCAAGAATCTGGCTGTAAAATACAGATTGCACCTGGTAACTATTTGGGAGGGGGGGTTTACTTGTCTGTCAGGGGGAATGGAGGGGTGATTGGTAGGAAGTCCAGAAGATTGCTCATTGCTTCTCATTGCCTGAACCTTCATTTAAGATATAGGTAAATTTTTTGTGCTAATCATGACGGATGGGCTAAAGAAACATAAAATGGGATACAATGATTAGTCTACTTAATTGAATATGAAATTCCAGTAGTTTGTGTATTATGGTTAATTTCTCTCTGACTTAACACTACTGATAAGTTGGTTCTATTTTGTGATTGCAGATAGTGGAGGCCTGCCTGAAAGATCATGTATGCTAACTGGAACACCAGAGTCTGTTCAGTAAGTATTTTAAACTGATGTCAGGACTGTAATCATGATTTCACTCTCATGGCAGCTGACTGACACATGACACGTGGTGAATATAGACTTGCTTTTGTCCACTGTTTTGGTAGTTGTTACAAGTACAAATCTCCTTACTTTGCATGCTGAATCAAGCAGCAGCTTTTTGTTGTGAATTAAGCTTTGATGGGTGTATCTATATTCAGGGACCTTGAGGAGGTAACTTCATTAAATATGATTGGTAAAGGACTACCTTTTGAATTCTAGTATTGGGGTAGTTTTATTATTTTGAAGTTAGTTTTTTACGTTACTTGTGCAAATTGATTGAGATTGCTTCATATTTCTTAGTGATAATAACCATAATTCTTTCACAGAAACTTGTAAAATTTTAAAAATTGCCGAGCAGAATAGGTGTGGGCAAGTGATACTTGCAGGGATACGTATTTATAAATGTGTATTTTCTTTCACAGGTCAGCAAAAAGATTGCTTGATCAAATAGTTGAAAAGGGAAGACCTGCACCTGGGTTTCATCATGGTGATGGACCTGGAAATGCAGTCCAAGAAATTATGATTCCAGCAAGTAAAGCAGGATTAGTTATTGGGAAAGGTGGAGAGACAATTAAACAATTACAGGTACATATATATCACCTTTTAAATATGATAGTACTGAATCTGGATTGGAGTGAGTATTGACCTCCCTTTTGTCAAATAGGAGCGGGCAGGTGTCAAAATGGTCATGATTCAAGATGGTCCACAGAACACTGGTGCAGACAAGCCCCTTAGGATAACTGGAGACCCTTATAAAGTTCAGGTAAGAAGTGACTGACAATTGAGAACATTTTAAAATCCGTTTGGATATTGCAGTACCTAAACAAATTTTCGTTCTTCTTTTAGCAAGCCAAGGAAATGGTGCTGGAGTTAATTCGCGATCAAGGTGGCTTTAGAGAGGTGCGCAACGAATATGGGTCAAGAATAGGAGGAAATGAAGGGATAGACGTAAGCATGGTTGAAAAACTTGTTCACTGTATTTTGAGATGTTAACTTTAAAATGTTAAGTTGGGTAATACCACTGAAAGCTTTTACCCAGATTTCAAAAGTGGTTGTGGCGTGTAAGTATTACTTGATCATTGCTGAATTTACAACACTAAATGATGTGCATCATTCACTTTACATTGCCAGCAGTTACAAACAATTTCAAGTCATTGGAGTTTTTTATCAAACAAGCAAGTAAATTTTATGGTCAAGTATATAATGTTACAACATTATTGAAAATGGACTTCGGCCTTGACAGAACTTATTCAAGGCCAGCTGTTAATGCAAGTCACAAGCTAGTAACTTTATCAGGGAGAGGCTTAAAGCTTCATCTGCTAGAATCTGCATTTTAGATACTCTTATAATTTCTTTTTTAATTCTGAGAAGCATAAAATCCACTGGAATTGCTACCACTATGAGAAGCATAGGATCACTTTCTTTTTAATGGTTTAGTCTAGTATGTGGTAGGCTTGTGACTTGATACTAAAAAATCCATCCTTGAAAAAACCTGAAGTTGCATTGGTCTTGCCCTAGTTTATAACTCTAACTCTAACCTTTTCATTTTGTGGGTTTTTTTAGGAATATCTGTGTCATCAATATCTTGTTTGGTTTGTTTTAGGTTCCAATACCACGATTTGCTGTAGGTATTGTCATTGGAAGAAATGGAGAGATGATTAAAAAGATCCAGAATGATGCTGGTGTTAGGATCCAGTTTAAGCCAGGTTTGTAACATGTTCATAAGTTTTAATGACTTAAATGTAAATTTACTGAATTGCATATACTGGAATAGTTCATTTTTATTCCAGATGATGGAACAACTCCAGATAGAATAGCCCAGATCACAGGGCCTCCTGACAGATGTCAGCATGCTGCAGAAATTATTACAGATCTCCTTCGCAGTGTTCAGGTTGGGTAACATTGTTCAGTGTTTAAAATCTTCTGACCACCTTTTGAAAAGACCCAAAGTTTTCAAAAAGTGTGTGTAACTAGAGAAAATTATTTAGTTGGGCCATTTGAATCTACTTTGAAGTTTGGTCTGGAATATGAATGTTTACTTCTACAGTTACAGTTTTGCAAGTGACCATACTGGTTCAAAGTCATGGCATTTCTTGATGTGGCTGATTTTAGAGCTGTTGCCTCTGTTTTGTGTTAATAGCTAATATGCTCTTATTTTTGGTTATAATCAGTGTTTAAAAGCTTGGTGTTAGATGAGCCCCACTGCTGCATTTATAGAAGGCAGACAAAAATTACATCTTTGTATGTGAAATTTCTGCTTGTTTCTATAATTTCCTCCTTCATCTTTCATATGCAGAATGGTACAGAAAATTTTTTAGGATGTAATTTAGGTCATCCATAAAATGTACTGCTCAAACTAGCAAAATTGTCTGAGTAGTGAATCAGGTTTTGTTTTTTTTAAATGATGTCATGTAACTTTTTTACATTATTTGTTTGCGGTAATTTTATAGAACATGCTCATTTGTTGCTGTTTCTTTTTAGGCTGGTAACCCTGGTGGACCAGGACCTGGTGGTCGAGGAAGGGGTAGAGGCCAAGGCAACTGGAACATGGGGCCTCCTGGTGGATTACAGGAGTTCAATTTTATTGTCCCTACTGGCAAAACTGGATTAATCATTGGAAAAGGCAATGTATCTTATATATAAATATAAATATTTTATATTACTTCAAAAGTGACTCGGCTTCTCTGTGTGGACAAATGCCATGCTACAGAGATGACGCTACTAATGCTGAGGTTCTATGTTCAATCCATGTATGGACCTTCCACTTTAAAGTTGGACTCCATGGTCCTTGTGGGTCCCTACCAACTCAGAATATTTTATGATTTTATGATTTTTTAAATTTTTAAATTGCCCAATTTCTCCTGTTTTGAAGACTTTGTATATACTAGTGGTACCTACAGCTTCTCTGGATCCTGTAAGAGAAGGAGCCAGCTACCTTATCAGCCTCTGTGGGGCTTTTTTTGTCATTTGGGCTTCCTTGCCCCTTTATAGGGAGGTTGGGTTTTAAGTTTATATTTACTGATAACCATGTGTGTCAGTTGTTATTAACGTCTAATATTAGATGTTTACATAAAAATACAAGATTGTAGGAATTCTTTCCTGCTGCTTCTGAATAACATTTTTATAACCTTAAAAAAAAAAAAAACAGTTGTACTTGTTTATTGCCATTAAAGCTCTATGCTACACTGAAGAGATTTTATTTGAATTGTTAGAATGTTCTTGAACGGCTCATAAGAATAAGTGTCTTTCTTTTCATGTCTTTTTGGCTTCCATGCAGTTGACTTTCTCAGATGTGAATCAGTATTTTTTGTTTTGATGCACATCATAAAAACTCTATATTGCATTGTAGGTGGTGAAACTATTAAAAGTATAAGCCAACAGTCTGGTGCTAGAATAGAACTTCAGAGAAATCCTCCACCTAATGCAGATCCAAACATGAAGATGTTTACTATCCGTGGAACACCGCAGCAAATAGATTATGCACGACAACTTATAGAAGAAAAGATTGGAGTGAGTGGATAATTGCTTTTTTTGTTTACTAATAGAGCTAAACAGAGCTGAAGTCAAGGGTCCTTTGTGGAGATTTTTCCTTTCACTTCCCAGATTAATTTAATCAGATAGTAAATTGATAATAATGGTCATCTGGATTTAAAGTAATACAACAAAATCTTGAAATGGAAACAGTTGATCTCTTCAACATCTAACGTTCTTGAAAATGCTAGTTTTGTGTATATGAAAAAATAGTTAAATTCAAAGATGTCAGTGATACTAGATTGTATGTTTTGTTTTTCAGTCTCAGTATGTTTGGGTAAAGTTCTAATCCAAGTTACACCTTCAGTTTCACAGCATTTTTGTTTGCATGTGTGTGCATGTCATAAATTTATTAGAGGCTTTTTGTGGCTGATCTTACAAGCAGGTTTAGTTAGTCAGATTTAGAGGTACTGATTTATTTTAGAACTGATAGCCTTGTTAGAGTGTGGGGAGTTATTGCAACTTGTGGAAAAATCCATGGGTTTTTTGTAAAATTCTTCACTTCCTCAAGAAGGAAATTTAAAAAATGCAGGTTTTTAGTTGCTATTATTGCCGCAGCTCCCTTTAACTACCTCTAAACTTAACCAACTTTAAATAGCCTGTTTTTTGCAGGGAACTGTCTTTAAAACCAGTCAAACATTTTAGATGTTCTTTAAATGTTCAGATAAATGCTTTTAAAATGCTGAAAAATGGAGAACCTCAAGGTGTATTTTCATTGCTGTCCTACCCTTGTTACAGGGTCCAGTGAATCCGTTGGGTCCACCTGTTCCCCATGGTCCCCATGGTGTTGTTCCTGGCCCACATGGACCTCCTGGGCCACCAGGTCCTGGTGCTCCCATGGGACCATATAACCCAGCTCCTTATAACCCAGGCCCTCCTGGTCCTGCACCTCAGTAAGTATTGCTTCAGCTGACTTTCTTCTGTGGGGGTGACCCTGGGACTGCATTTCACTCTGTGTGTATGATCTTCTACAGTGGTCCTCCAGCTCCATATGCTCCACAGGGATGGGGAAATGCTTATCCACACTGGCAGCCACCAAACCCACCAGACCCAGGTAAGAAATGCACAGCTGTGCTGTAGTGTTGGAATATTTCAAGAACATCCATTGTGTCCTAACAAGTAGATGCATTGTGCAGTTCACTTGTGTTGCACTCCTAAAGCTGAAAAGCTCCTGTTTTTCTGGCTTTTTTTCACCAATTGTCAGTTTACTTATGTTTTGCACTTTCCATATGTGGCTTGTGAAATGTTGAAATTTAATTGTTATAGTTGGAGTATGTTTTTTTACAAATGTTACTGATACTGCATCACTATTTATGAATACTTCTTGCAAGTCTTGGTTCACTGATTTTGTGCAATTCAGTTTTCTTAAAATCAATGTTTTTGCATAAAGTTCTATAATAAGGATGTCTTTTCTTTCTCTAATAGTAAATTACTAATCTAATAGTAAATTACTTGTGTTTTATTTTAAACAGTCTTTACTGATTTGTCTTTTTGCAGTTAATGCTATGATGTCTAGGTTTTGTTCTGTTACAATTACTTTAAAGAATCTGATACACCTATGTATTTTGAGTCCCTTTTGAGGACTAAAACCTTGGTGAATTGCTGTTAATACAGTAAAACTAGTTAGGGTTGTGTATTTTGAGCTTTTGCTTATAATAGTTCCGTGTTTTCTTCTGAAACCTATCTTTGTAGAATTTGTTTCTTCTATTTCTGTTTATCTTTGTCGAGATTGGGAGTTCTTACTTAATTACAACTTCCAAAGTTGTAGTATCCTGCTTTTCTTTAAGTTTACATCCTTTGGTTGGACTAGAGGATATGGGGAAATGGAACATCAGCCACAGAAGGCATGGTAAGGCTAGATGCTTGAGTTTGTTATGCCTCATTTGTTTGAGGTGGAGTTTCGTCAGAATTTGAGCCAAAAGATCTCAATTATATTTTTGTTATAAATGACAGATATTTTATGGTAGCCACTGTTCCTGACATAGGTTCCATTCGTGGAGAAGGGGACTCCACGTGCGTATCACGTTATGTCTTTGCAGAGAGCTGTTGCTGGTTTTAGATTCCAAACTTCTGCACAAGGTAGCTCTGCATGTACTCAGTTCAGTATTTAAAATGCCTGCTGACTTCATTTAGGAGTAGAATGGCTCAAAGAGACCTAGGCTCAGCATAGCAAAAGTACTTAATGCCAAACATCTGCTAAACAGTTACAGCCTGTTTCACACCACCTTTTTTATTTTTCTGAAGTTACTTATCTACATAAAGGCTATGTAAGAAAAAATTGCAAATATTCACTTGATGTCATCTTGATGATTCTGTAACTGTTTTTTATATCTTAAAAATCTAATGAAGTTCTCATATGTGCAGTTGGTATTTCTTTAGATTAGCATTTCTTTGAATGATTTTTCTACAGTTTTCACTTAATTACTCATTCCAGTGTAACGAATGGGTTATTTTAGTCCTTTTTTCAGAAGTGCTTTCTCCAGAACCGTGCTTGCCCTTGTCCTGTGAAAGTGGAGCTAGTTACTAGTCAGATTTCTTTGGAAGTTTGCTCTGTGTTCTTCTACTCTAGAGAAGTAGCTAAGGAGAAGGGCGGGGGGAATTGAGCAATGGCTTATTTGATATTTGCAGGTAACCTTAGAATATAGGAAGTTTTAGTTTAAATCCACTATTGTTGATGGAAACAATGTCATTTAAAACAGAAAGTAGCATGGTAACATTTTTTTTCTGTGTGCATTTGAAGTGGTTACATCTGACTTTTGTCACAGGATTTCATTTAGCATTAATTTGTTGTTCTGGGTTTCTTTTTGAATGCCTTTTTCTGGGGAATTCTTCATCTTCCATTACTCACTGCCTTACCTGTTTCATGTTTAGGGAGGATTGTATTTCCGTTCCCATGTATAGTTACTCTAAAGTATCAGTTGTGTCCATGTCCTTTTGTGAAATTTTCTCCTCACTTGGCTGCGTTTCTTTGCAGATGCTTTTATTCTTTAAGACTGCTAACACTGTTTGCAAATATATGCTGGTTGTGTAAAACATATTATGTTCTCTAATAGTAGATTTTCAGGTATTGTGGATTGCCAGTCTTGTAATGTAATCAATCTGTGATTCAGCAAGAATAAGCCATTCCTAAAGGCTAAATGTGAGAAACAGAGAAATAAAACCCTAGGAAGCAGCATCATTGGCCTACCTAGATGTAGATAAAAATAAGGAACCATGGAGATAGATGCAGAAGATGCAACTGTTTCTATTATTTTTTATACTAAAAAGCTGTAAGTAAACAGTGATGCTTAATAGCCATGTATGGGGATTCAGGTTCTTAAAATGCTGTGTGTTTCTCTGTTTTACTGTTACCTTAAAGTTTAACTGACAAGCATTGCAAACACCTAGTAAGTCTTGTATTCTTCTGTTTCAGAAATATGTATTTGGCATGCCTCCTCCACCGGTGCCAGTGTCATTAGCGTGAGGTTCTAACAAAAGTAAAACCACTGAAATTGTTTGGTGCTAGAATGATTCATTGCTGCTACCAATTATTGACATGACTGTTTATTTAAACTTGAAAAATCTGTTTCTGTTTACCACATGTAAGATTAATAAGTGGCATTGTAGTAGTAAAGGTTCTAAAATCATTTTATCTCACCAGCTCTATGAAAATACACTTTGTACAGTAGATTGGTCTGAAACCTGATCAAAAGTTTATGCTAGAAAGAAAAAATACTTGAAGGATGCACATGGATATTTTGTTTAGATGGGTTTTTCCTTGGAGAAAAATAAGAATGTGTAGGAGAGGATTAATTGAGAACAGCATTCTGTTCATAGTAGTGCCATTATAAATGCTTATGTTCTGTTTTCATAGGTAAGCCAGGAACAGATCCCAATTCAGCAGCGTGGGCAGCTTATTATGCTCACTATTATCAGCAGCAAGCACAGCCACCCCCTGCAGCCCCTCCTGGTGGACCAGCTACAACCCAAACCAATGGACAAGGTAGATCTTGAGTTAAATGTACACATTTCTCATTGCTGGAGGTGTAAATACCCCATTAATTTTTATTGTTGTCCTCCTATGTCAGGTAAATTTATGATAAGTAGCTGGTTTTCTTGGAAAATTATTGCTTATAGCCTTCAATATTGCTTTTCTTAATTTCAGCAGTAACAAGAGTAATGTATTTGTCTTGGAGTATACTCCAAAGAGAATTTTGCTGCAATGTGGGCTGACTTAATGGCTACACAGAGCAGTCATAAATAAAAATGTAATGAGCTAAGCTGTTGATTGTCATTTGCTTAAATGGTTGCATCACTTCCAGTGAGTTCAGGACAGTTAAAGTTGTGGTATTTAGTTGTGTTATTTTAATTTTTGTGCCTGCCTGAGGCTTGCCACTTGAATTCTGGTATTTTGTATTGCCAGTGGTATGCACTTCCTGAATCTTGAAAGCTTGTCTTTTTTACTGGTAATTTCTAATTATAGTAGCTTGTACCACAAAGGTTTATAGTGTCAGATTTGAGTCATGTCATGTGGGACTGTTACTGAAAATTTCTGTTGATCATTTGGATTATGTGTGAAACAAACCCCAGTAATTTTAGTTAAACTATTTTTAATGTAATTCAGGAGATCAGCCAAATCCAGCACCAGCAGGGCAGGTTGACTATACCAAGGCCTGGGAGGAGTACTACAAAAAAATGGGTGAGTGTGCAGGGGTTTTTCTGTTGTTTTTTATATTCCACATTCCCAGTGGATTGTTTTAGGAGACTTGTATATTTTGCTGAAAGAGATGGGGGCTTTTACCCCCAAAAAATTAAAATGCTCAGTCATGTGTCTTCTGAACCAAATACTGCTGAGAAACAGACTTTAAATTTTGTGTTGTTTTTAGGCATTTCATGGTACTCAGGCTAGTAATCAGCTTTACAAAAGTACTTCAAACTTAATGAGATGTCTTTGATCATTGGGAAGCAGCATCTTTTAAGTCTTTCAGTCTGAGTATTTTAAAGGACATTTCCTAAGTTTTGAAGTTCACTTTGATCTACTTTATGAAGCTGTTGTTTTTCTTGTTCAGTAGTTGTTTCCAGTTCTCTTCAAATTACTTTTTTTTTTCTTGTACTTTGCAATCTGTGTTTCAGGTTACTATACTAAAGCATCATAATCAGCTTTCATTTATAATGTGCCTTTTTTTTAAGTAGTATTTGCTTTGCAGCACTCTAGAGCTGTGTTTAAAACTGTAGGTTATATGTTGTTGGTAGCTTTTTTTATAAAAATGAAATGAATGTGCTGGTTAACTTGGTTATTTCATTGTTTTGTGTGTAAGGAAAGAGTATGTAGTTTTTATGTACTGGCAGAATCTGTCGTTACCTTTTAAATCATGGTCATCTTCTGTCCATGTTGTCCTGCCATGGATACTGTAGGAGAGGGAGGACTGGATACTGAGCACCAGGGGGCTTAGGAATACCAGTGCTTTCCCAGGTATCTCTGACAGCATACATACAGCAGCATCTGATTTGGGATGTATCTTTGTTTGCAGGTGAGGGTTTGGTGGCTGTTCTGCCATCTTCCAACTGCGCTCAGTTTTCTCATGGAATATTAAAAGCATTCAGATTTAAGATCAATAATATGCATAATTCCTCTTACCATCTTTTCACTGTATTATTTTCCAAGACATAACTGTATTTATTCTTTATTTTGGCACATTCTAAGTGATGAATTCTACAGAAGATATATAATGAGTATTTAGTTCCACAACTGTTTATCAGACTAAGAAAATTACAACTCCCAAACATGTGATTTCTAAGAAATAGGCCTTCCTATTTTTCTTCTTCCTGGTTCATTCAGCTGTTCCTTTTCAATTTACTGTCTCTGTTAGTTTGGCTCACATTCTGAAATGCAGGCTTGTGGGTGGCTTTTGCTTTTTTTTAAATAATGCAATTTGTCGGTAGGCGCTCTGCCATCTTTCTAATTTGCTGTCTTGGAAAGCAAAGTCTGGGTTGCGCTAGTCTTGCACTTGCACAGATTAAATAATAGTGAGTTATAAGGTGTTGGGATAGAGCTTATGGGAGCAATTCCAAAGAGGAGTGTGAGCCAAAAAACACATTGGGAGATAAAAAATAGTTGCTCTTTAAATGCAAAATGTGAAAAATGCCAAGACAGTCAAATAAGAGGAAAAACACAAGGGCAGCTCTCATCTTAATTCCTTTTTCTAGTTCAGATTGAGTTCTTTGCCTGAAGGAGAGCTCTTGATGGCTGGACCTATATAACTTGACTGTAAATCATGAGAACTTTTTGCTGCAGAATCTTGATGTGGTAGATACTATTTCTCTTTAAAGCCACTTGGAAAAGAGGAATTCAGCTGGAGTTGACATAATGCTAAATGATACTGGTTTTCCCCGCCTCATTAACAATATGAAGAAGTAGTAGAAGACCTAATGGACACAAAGGCTGTCCAACAGCAAGTTCTTGTGGTCTCCAGGCTTTCCAGTGCCATTTGTGCTTCCTATGGTACTGTTATCTTCGGTCCCCATTATCTTGTGCAAGAGGATGGGAATTACAAGTCACTTGCTCTTTGACGACTCAGGCTTTTCACTACACAGATTATTTCACCAAACATTGTTTGGGAGAGCTGAACTGAAATTCAGACTTGTTAAGCCCAGTCAGTTCTATTTTTGCTGCTGAAAAAAACCATTTTGATAATCTGAAGCTGAACAAGTTGCCAGTGATATTGCAGTTGGTGTTTTGGATTTTCTCATACTTAGATAAGTATGAGTGATACAGAAATGCTGAAACACTCCAGAATATACCCATCCAAACAATAATAGTGTTTTCAAAGTGGCTTCCTACGGGTATGATATGACTCTGCTAATCACAGAGAACACTTCACTGTATTTTTCACTGAATGGTGACTTGAATTGACCTGTTTTCTGACTCAGAAATATGGTGGCTAAGTCTGTCTCCTTTTTCAGACCCTTGTTTCAGGGGCTTGTTTCAGGACATTTGAGTAGCAAATGCTCCATAAAATCTCTCATGGATAACAGTTCCCTCTAAACATGAAGTCATGATCATTAGTAAATGATCTATATGTCACTATTGGAATTTGTAAATTTATCATTTAAAGTCATTCCCATATACTGTGGGCTTGACGTCAGTTAACGGATTCCATAATAAAGTAGGAGTGTTTCTAAAAGATTCTTTAGCGTTCTAGTGGAAGAGAAGGAACAAAACAGTTTGCTCTTACTAGAATCACCCTTGATAATGTTGAACTGTAAAATCTGCTGGTGTTTCCTTTCTCAGCCCTCCTAAAAGAAATGTTCTGTGTTTCTCATATTTCCTTTGTATGGAGTTGTTTAGGATTAGCCATAAGTGTTCTGGTTGAATTTGTATATTAATGAGCAAGTGCTGCTTAGTGCAGCTTCTACACTGAAGGGAAGCTTGGACTAAACTGCTGGGTTCCATTTGTAGGTTCAGAACTACTCGCAGTACTTAGCAGGGAAACCGTGCACCTAAAATACTCATCAGGACAGAAGTCCAGTTGAGTGGATGTTAAATTTCCTTTATTTGATTTATTATTTGAACTTCAGTGCTGCCTTGACGTAGTTGGCTGAATGTCCAAAGATTTTTGGGTCATAATGCACAAAAAATCCTTTCTCTTTAACATTCAGTTGTGTTGACAGTAATTTGTAAGTACAATTATTATCTCAAAGTAATGGTGAAATTTGGAAGAGTGTACCCTGGGATAATTAGTAACCATATTGAAGGTAGTTGTTGTTAATTGATCAAAAGTTTAAATTGTAAGATGTGGTACATTGCAAGTTGTAAAATGTATAACAGCTCTAAAGATTTGAAGAAATTTAAGTTTTTCTAGAAAATCCAGTACTGTATAAACTAAAATAAAAGATGGATAGACTTTCAGAGCTTACCTACAGTGTAAATGGAAAAAACTAAGTTACAAGGAGAGTTGGAAAATGAAAGGTTGTATTTTGATGGTTTTCAGGGCTGTGCTTTGCCAAATACTCACATTCTCTGCTTGCACTTCATGTTTTTGAGAGGATTAGAAGACAACCACATGTGTAGGAGTAGTGTGAATAGCTAGGATTCTTCATGTGAGTTTTCTTTGTTAAAGTGTTTTCAGAAAAAACAACCAAACAAAGCCAGCCTTCTGTCTGATACTCTAGAAAACAATTCATTAGAATTTTTGATACTCATGTTCCTCAGAAATTTACTCAGTGGTCTTGTATTCAAATAAAAGGTGAGGTGGTTTCAGGTAGGATAGAAAGCTTTCAGCCCTCATCATGTGGAAGCTGCCCCTTTCTGTTCATAGCAGAATAGACAGTTGGGTGCACATGGAATTGTACAAGGTGCAGGCTTGCATTTTGCTTGGGTCTGTTTCCTGTGGGGTGATGTGATATGGTGATTTGTTTTTAATGGCTTTGGGATTTTTTTTCCTAGTATCTTAGAAGAAACTTGCAGAGGTAGTGGTTTTTTGGTAGTATCCTAATTTTGACTGTAGAACTTTTGATTTGAAAAATAACCCATTAAGAATGTAAATCAAAAGTGTCATAGCACAGTAATAAAAGTTCTGGTTTGGAAGTTCAGGGAACTTGAAATGAAGCACTACATATAAAACCCTTCTGTCTGGGTGCCTGCTGGTGTATGTGGACAGATGTTTAGGTCAAGCATAGAGAGTGTTGCTTTGCTTAGAGTCTCGTACATTTTGTAGTGGTAACTGCGAAAACACCTCTCAGAAATTGTAACAATTATGGTACTAAGAGGGGAGTACTTGGTGTTTCTGAAGTTGGAGGGAAAAGGACGTAAAGATGTCTGTGACAGATCTCCTGTGGAAGAACAGCACAACTGAAAGGTTGGCTGTAATTTTTTTTTTCTGTTTTGCTTGGTTTTTTAGTATGCTGAAGAGTCCCTGTGTATCAGTCTGTCACTGGGATTTTAGTCTGTCAGTTGATTCTGTGGAAAGGAGAAGTAACTCTGAGCTGTCTGGGAGAGTATATTTGTACATTCTCTTGTTTCTAGATGATTGGAACTTCCACAAAGTGTAGAAGCAAGTTTCAGGACTGCATTCTGTAGTGGAGTAAATGTTTACAAAAATTACTGCACTTTTTGAAAAATACAACCTGCAATAACTTTGTAATTGAATGAAATACACCAGAATTGGGGAAGTGTATGAATTGGCATCTGCTGAGCTAATGAATGCTGTCTGTAAAATAAGGTAAAATTAGTCTAGGTGAATAACAAAGTTTTACCTCTTGGTGTGTATTTAAATGCTACTGTTGTGTAGGTCAGCAGGCTTTAAACATGATTCATGATTATGAATCAAGAGGCTGAAAAAACTGTCCTTACAGTTCCTCAATTTTTATTTACATTGGAATCATTACATTAAAATAATAGGATGAGTATTAAGGCTGAAAATAGCAGCCACAAGTTTATTCAAAAGCCTTGGAGGAGTATTGCTAGGTGATGTTTTTTAGGCGCTGAGATCTTGAAATTTTCTCTTTTCTATTGCAACAACAAAGCTGTGTAATTGTCATTACTTGCAGGTCAAGCTGTTCCTGCCCCTGCTGGGGCTCCTCCGGGCGGGCAGCCAGATTACAGCGCAGCATGGGCTGAGTACTACAGGCAGCAGGCAGCGTACTATGCTCAGACAAGTCCACAGGGAATGCCACAGCATCCTCCAGCACCACAGGTACAGTTCTGAAGTGGTTTTTGGCTGGCTTCTGTCTCAGTGGTTGTAGATATTTTTTTGCATGTCTCCTGCTTTGTTCCTTTGGGGTATGCATCTTTTTTTCTAGCAAAATAGCTATCAGAATAATGAGTAGATGACTTTGTTTACCTGGTAACTTGAGTTCTGTATCTATCCATATGTTTGGTGATTGTTTTTTAATTAAAAAAAGAAGAAAAACTTTCTCCTCCCAGGGTTTTGAAAACCATGCAAGAAGCCACCACCATTTACATTAACCAATTTTTCTTTCTTAAAGGCTTCACTCCTGAGTTAGCTCGATTTGAAGGATTTTCTTTAACTTTTTGTGTATCTCTTATGTATCTCTTCTGCACAGGGCCAATAATAAGAAGTGGACAATACAGTATTTGCTTCATTGTGTGGGGGAAAAAACCTTTGTTAAATGTATGGATGCAGACGCCTTGATGAAGATCTTAAATTTGGTTTAAAAAATAGTGTTTTTGAAAATGTACAAAATATCTATCACTACTGATAGGAGGTAATATTTCTGTGTAGAAATGAAAAAAATGGTTTGTTTTTAGTATTAGTGTAGATGTACACATTCCAGCAAATGTATTTGCAATTATGTGGTCAATGCTTTGTGATATAAATGTACTTTTTCAATGTATACTTTATCACTTTTAAAATGCCTGTTTTGTGCTTTACAATAAATAATATGAAACCTCCTGTGTCGGTAAGTTGGATATGTGGGTATATGCAGTATTAATTATAGGATTGATTTGCAACGCTGAATCAAGGTACTTGTACACAAATGAGTTGGGTTTTTTTTCCCCCCCCATAAACCTTGTTGAGTTTCAAAACTTGTCATTAGCATGTTTTTCCCCTCTTGCAGAATAGCTGTAGATGGAGGATCTCTTTCATTCATTGTATTTTGCTGCCTAGCACCAGTAATCTTGATACCTTAATTTTCTTTCTACTTGATTAAAACTGCATGTGTTTAAGAAGATGATCTTTTGGCATACTTCCATTGCATTAAC
This sequence comes from Peucedramus taeniatus, assembly GCA_013400575.1. Lineage (NCBI taxonomy): Eukaryota > Metazoa > Chordata > Aves > Passeriformes > Fringillidae > Peucedramus > Peucedramus taeniatus. The sequence continues at coordinate 6,167 of WBNO01008121.1, read as the reverse complement.
AGTGAAATTTGCTTTTATACATGACCACTGTTTCAGACCTGTGCAGCTGCTATAACAGATAACTTTTGTTTTTAATTGAATACTTCAAAACTGTTCCTGCATAACTATTTTATGGATTTTTTCAGACTAGTTATAAAACTTAAAGTGTAATGTGCTTAAGCCTTCAGTTTAAAGTAGTCCACTTCAAAATTCAGTGTAGAAAAGTCAATGTGGTAATGCATAGTAGTTACAAAAATTGCGTCTGTCCTTAAAACGCTGTTTTGTTTGAGTGATGGGAGTGGTTGAGAACTTCCTGCAGAGCAGATAACTTCTCTTTTTGTAAATATTCAAGTATTTGAATCAACTGATTATTTTTTATATATACTTGAAACTTCTTATTGCTCTAATGCTCATACTAAAAAGCTGATTCTCTTGAAATCCTATGTTTGCTCTTTGCATATTTATTGGCTCTTTGCATATATTAGACTACATGCACTACAGTCTGTCTTGCCATTGTCTGTTGAAGTGCAGGTTTGATCCAGCCAGTATAGAACTAGCTCTATAGGGGTGAGGAGGACTGTGCTGTGTATCATCCTTGATTGTTCCTTCAAGGAGCATTGCACTGTAAGTACATCAGAATGACAAATTGATGAACTGCAACAGTATCTTTTTGTCAATGTTCCACATAATGCAAATGCTGTACTTGTGTGATATTATGTTGGAATACAGTGCTGGTATCTTAGGAAATCATAATTGCTTCTTAATTCAGAAACATAGGTTTGCTTATATATATACATACACATAATCTGAGTTTTGTGGGTAAGTATTTCTGAAACTTTTAGCAATAGCTAAAGAAAATCATGTCTCTGTTTATCTGAGTAAGAGTTTCTTTCATTAGTACTCATGAGAGAGCTGTCATTCAGTGTTTTAAAGTATGCATATCATAACATTGAAGTCTTTGGAACCACTTGTTAGACAGAGTTGTCTTTGTCTCCAGAGAGGTTGCAGCTATGTAGTGATGTAGGTATGTTTTAAATAATTCTGTAACTGTTAATTGCTTTAATTTTTGGAACACCATGTTGTTGCTTTGAGAATAAATTTTTTTAGGGCGGCTGCACAGAGAAGTAAAAGTTAAGGCTTGAAAACTGAAGTAGTTTTTTCAGGTAATCAGCAATGTATGTATTGTGCTTGTAGAAATAGAAGGAATTATTTTTATCCCTTTTAAAACTAGGAATTATGCTGGTAGCTTGAAGAAGGCTAGGACAGTATTTGCTATCTTTAGTGTAGGGTATTAAGTTTAATAGTTCAGGTATTTTGCATGGTATTTTGTAGATAACCTTACAGAATGGTGCATTTATTATGTACTAAACTGAGCAAAATTAAATTCATTGGATTCTTTATCATTCACAAAATGGAGGCTGTTGATTTTGATTCATTTAAGGTATAAAATCTTTATTAATTGCAAACAGTGCAATTATTTATACTTCACAGTGCCTTCCCAGACCTTCCACCTTAGGTTCTGCTGCAAAAAAGCAACAGGTAAGCACAACCTAAGGAAGTATATAAATTAATATATTTCAGTACATTAATGTTGTCCCTGTGAGATCTTTGTGGTTGTGTATTGAAAAGCAATCTGCTGCTTCCCCAAATGCATTGTTACTCACGGTTCCATTTGAGTGGAAAATCTTGTTTTTAAACAATTGTTTATATTTCTAGGTCAATATGTATTTTTTCTTTTTCTTTTTTTTTTTTTTTTTTTTTTTTTTTTTTTAAAAAATTTTTTTTTTTTTAAAAATTTTTTTTTTTTTTTGGGTAAATTTTTTTTTTTTTTTTTTTTTTTTTTTTTTTTTTTTTTTTTTTTTTTTTAGAAAAGATTATTAGATTGCAGTAATTGAACTTGATCAGAATAAGTAATTTTTGTTATTTTACCTCAAATAGATAATTGTTGCAATTAAAGAATCAAAACCTTTAAAATGTGCAGGAATTGCTTTGGTTAGAAATGTCAACAGCCTTCACAAATGTTTTTTTTTATAATAGGGCACTATTCCCACTTAATCCGTAAGACCTAAATGTAAAGAATGACTTCTTGCTGTTATCACTGAACTTGATAACTTGTCTTACAGTTATAGTGTGTTAGTGGAGTTTGCTTATTCATACTTGACATGGTAGGAAAAGAGATTTTGGAGTTTGAAGATGAGTATGTTTTAACTGAAAAAGCATGAGCACCAGTTAACAGTACAGCAAATATTTTATCGCTGTAGCAGTCAGTGTATACTGTTCCTTGATATTTTTAACTGAATTGCTGAATATTTTGATAGTATAAAATGTTAAATGTCTTACAGATGGTCTGGTACAGGTTTTTACTCTGAGCTTTTGTTGTTTTTTTTTAGCTTAACATAAAGCAGCATCTGTTTGGTTTTTTGTTGATTATTCTGGTTCTAAAATGTGCTGCTCCTCTTTCAAAAGTCCTGCTTATCTGTACATCAAAGAAAAATATTCAAAAATACTGCCTTCATTTTCACACACAGTGCTGAAGATGCTGCAAGCACCAAATCATAGCTCATAGAATCAGGTCCTGAGATAGTTACTACCAGTAAAGAGGAATCCTTTGAGTGTATGCCATTGGTGAGCCGATGAGCATGGACCATAGAAGGGCTCCATGTAGAAGGTAAAATTGGCAAAAGCATAACAGATTTGAAATGTATCCCATACATAATGATATAGGGTATAATTTTTGTTTTGATCACTTCTCATTCTTTAAAGTATTCTTTGTTTGACCATTAATGTTCCATAATCTGTTAAAGTTTTTTAAACTGTGATTTAATAATATAAACCATCTATTTTACTTTATATTCTTCTAAGCAGTCAAGCTAATTTTTAAACTGAATTAATAGTTGTGCTTCAGTTTCTCAAGCCACTTAGTATTTCATCTGTAGCTTAACATGTAACTTCATTTTTGACGTGAGAAGAGGGTAGGTGTGTACCATTTGGATTTTGATACTGTGGATTTAGTGTGGGGGTGAGTCATTTGTTCACTTCCTTTTTACATGGTACTTTTTCCTTCAACTGTTACTCCTGAAATATCTTGAACAGTCTTTCAGTTGCTAATTTAGCCTGTGGGAGGAGATAGAGAAGAAAAAGCCAGTTTATTGGGATGTTGCTAGTGTGTGGAAGGTGAGATGTTCTTCTGTGTAGCATTTGAGGTGTATTGGCTTCCAGCTTTCTCACTGCAGGGCTTACAGGCATGCTGGTTTGTGCTGAGCTTAGTGTTCCTTTTCTTTTTCAACTCTTGTCTCCAAACTCAGAGTTCCTGGGACAACAGTAGATTATTGGAGTTACCCAGTAGCCAAAATGATAACTGGACTTGCTTAGAAGTGCAGTGAACTTGTCCAGAAGGTGTCTTGAAATGTTTCCTGCTTACCCCACCCATCACGGCTTAGTGTCCCACAATGAATGTGAAGAGTAAGAAAAGTTTTAAAAGCAAGCATAATGTTCCAAGTAGGAAAAGAATTTTCATATCACTTTCTGCAGCCTATACTTTTTTAGGACATGGAATAAAATACCAGGTGGATACTCTTTAGTGTGGCTTAATTATAAGTCATCTGTTTCACTTGTCAGGCAGACAGGATCACAATTCACTTGCACAGCCTATCTTGAAGTATTTCATCTTTATACTAGTGATATTATTGGATGGTAGAAACTGTTTCTCCCCGTTTCTTTTCCAAAGTAATTCTTAAATTTCTCATTGCATGCTAAAAGCTTTTCCATTTTGCTTTTTTTATGGAAGTGGGGGGAGGAAGGGAGGACTGGGCTTTTCAGAAAGCGTACAGTTGACAGGATTCCCTCTTCCCTAGTAATAGCTTATGAAACTCTTGTGAATGCACAAATATTTCTCTTGCGTGCATGTGAAATGCCTTTTCGTCCTGAGAAAAGTGTTCTCTGCAGAAACTACCCGTGTGTAAACAGAAGATTGGCTTTAAAAGGCAACTGTGATGGGAACAGTGTCTTAGGGAGATGCAGCTTGGACTTGAGGTAAATTGAATGCTTTACAAAAATGTGGTTTTGAGCTTGCATTGACATTGTATGTAATATGGGTACACATTAACTGTATAATGGTTTTTGTATGGTTTTTCTCAATAAATGTAAACTGATGAATAATAATAGCAATGGTTTTGTCTTTTTTATGCTCCTATCCCTGCCTTTGTTAGTTTGAAGTAACAGCTTCAGAGCAAAATTATTGTAGCAACCTGTACTTCTGTGAATGAACATCACCCGCAAAAAAAAAGAAGTAAAATGTTTATGTGGTTATTAGGGTAAATACTAATTCAAAACACCATGCAGCTCATTACCATTTTTTAATGAGACCCAGGAGTGACTTGCAGCAGGTAACTGTACAAAGAAAGCAGATTCAGCCACAGGAAAATTCCCTGTTAAAGTGACTGCATAAATTTCCTGCAGCTTACCTTATGTCAAGGCCTACAGACGCGTCTTTAAAATGTGACTATTTTTGTGCTCCTCCCGAAGCTTCATCTCAGTGGTTCAGATGGGTGTGTTAGCAGAGTGACATGAATGTTGATGTCAGGAGGTCTTAAAGAAAAGTAGTACAGTGGTACAGTAGCCTTAAGAAAACAATGTTTAGAGATGTGGCAATGAACTTCATTAAGATTGAGAAAATAGGCACTTCATGAAAATATTCTTCTTGAAGCATTTTTTTACCAGCTTCAAATACGAGCCAATCATCATCATAGATGTCACCACCTCTTTCAGTGTCATTTAATCAGAGAAAAAAATCACGAGTTTTACAAGCAAGTGTTGGTACTTTGAAGATTACTACAAACCTAAAGGAGATTGTTTTTAGTTGAGATTATCCGCTGCATAGGTTGATCAGAGCAGAACATTTTCAATGCAAGCCCATACAAAAGCAAAATTCATGCTGCTTGAAACAGTGGTGAGCAGTTACGTCATCTTTTATTCTTTAAAAATAGTACACTTGGGTTTTTGAAAATCATCAGTAAGTATTTCCTTTGCCAGTTCAGTGCCTCTGGGATAAGGTAAAACAGCTTAAATATTCAGTGCTCATGCAGGATACACCAATAGATTTACACTACTACACAAGTTGCCAGATCGTGTATTCAGCTTTATTCTGTTACACAAGACTTGGTCTTCAGATGCTGGAGCACTATGATAATTTAGCTTTTTCCTTCAGTTGATCTTTCTGATTTTTTTGTTATTAGGCTTTTATATTAGTTTTTGGATTGAGTAGGGAATTCTCACAATTTGAAGGGTATGTTCTTATCTGATGCAGGAATGACAAATTAATGCGCATCCTTGCTTTCTTTAGTTGGCCCCATCAGAGAAAGAGATGATACAGTAAGAAGGTTGAGGGGAAGAAAGATTCCAGCTAAAGTAGAGCATTAGTAGTCATCAGCTAGAAAACAGAAAAAGAGTTAAGAGAGACAGGAAGTTAGATTTTCATAACAGAAAAGATGCAAGAAGACTGAGATAAAAGCAAAATGCTAGCTCTTACTTTCAATGGTGAGAATACAGGTGCTAGCAGCTGAGCCTCTGTTGTTGACTGCTTTACACATATATTCCCCTTCATCTTCTGGGAAGGTTTCTGGCAAGTAAAGGCAGTAGGTTTCTCCTCTTTCAATATATTGATAGTCCTCAGAGTCCTGCAACATTTCCCCTTCAAACCACCATGTAACTTCAGGTTTTGGTTCTCCAGTAATTTTAACTGTAAATCTCACTGGCTCGCCATCAACAACTGATGTGTTTTTCAGTGACTTCTTGAACCAGGGAGCTCCAGATCGAGCTTGATCCTCATCTTCACAAGTAGAACCATTAATAATGCTTCCCTCTTCTTCTTCTTCCTCTTCCCTTTTCTGTTTTAAAATAAGTTTATTTAAAACATTTAAAGTGGCAATAGCACCATGACTGATAGGGACACATTTGATTACAAGTTACTGTGTTTCTGAGAAGAGGAAATTCCACATCTGTCCTCAGTACATAACAATGCACCCAATCTGCCTCTGCCACAGGCAGTAAAATGCATTTTAATGAGGCTGGAATGTTGGTGTAAAATGCAGGCATGAATGTCAATTCCATTTTCAGGCTATTCACGAGGTGTCTTCGCACTGTCTCAGACTCTTCTGTAAGTGTTCAGGTTGGATGGAGCTTTGAGCAGC
>WBNO01008120.1:137183-328125 GCA_013400575.1 Peucedramus taeniatus | reverse complement strand
AAAAGATAAAGACATTTCAAATTATATAAAAATTCAAATGATTTAAAATAGTAATGCATTTAAGAGTAGTGAATAAACAGTTGTATTTGTCAAGTAAAGGGAGAATATATGATGTGATACTGCTGTGTATGTAAAAGATACCTTAAAACTTTCAAGTCGCGTTTGTAATGTTTTGATTTCACTGGAAGGTCAAATGAGTTTTACAAGGAAAAGTTCATAGTACTTACTGAAATGTTGATCTTTCTAATGGAATGCATTTGTGTAGTTTGTAATGCCCATTCTTTATTCCACTGAATATTATATTTAACAGTATAAAATGCAAATGTATTAAGAAAGCACACAGTCAAAATGGTAGGAAATATTGCTATTTGAGTAAACTAAGAAAATATTTGCATTCTCCACTTGCCAAACATCACCCTTTTACCCAAAAAGATTAAAACATATATCTGAGTCATTGTACTGCAGTTGCTAATATAATATTTTTCATTAAAAGTGCTTAACAGTGAATGTAGGAACTATAAAAGTTCTTACCAAGAAAAGAGCATCACATAAGGGTTAATGAGATTATGGATAAAACGTTAGTTCATAATACTCTTTATATAATAAAGATACCCTTTGATATGAATAAAGATACGCTTTGATATGAGAAAAAAAACCTGAAAGTTAATCTTGAACTTTATCTGAATAAAAATGCAGCTTTGCTCCTTATCACTTCGGTAAAAGCTTTTTAACAGAATCCAACTTTTTTTTTTTTTTCCCCATCACTTAGCAGAGGGAGTTTAGGATATACTTGGAGAATGAATTAATTTTTCATGGCAAAAGCTAGAGTTGAAATAAATATTTTGAAAAAAATGAAGGACCAATGAACATTCTTGGGTTATGTATGAGATATTTCAGGGTATATTGTTTTGTTTTGAGTTCAGGTTTTGCCATGTAGCAGAGTCTTGTCTCTTCTGTCATATTCATTCTAAATTACTGACTGATGAAACACATAAAAGCTCAATATGCTTCCACACTTGCTGGCAAAACCAGAGAAGTCTTTGGCCAGAGTCTGAGCCACAGCTGTTAAGTTGTATCTAAACTCATTGGAGAAAAACAAATGGACATCAGTTTCCAGAATACAGTGAACCCATAAGTAAGCTTATTAGTTATTAGTCTTTTAACCTTTTGAAGTAGAGACATGTTTTTTCAAGGACTGGCTTCCTAGAAGCTCTTCTTAAAACTTACTTGGCAATATAAAGATGCACTAATTGTATTTTATGGCTGCATTAAATACTTCACTTAAAAAAAAACCACAGAGAGAAAAATATCAACCGAGAGTAATGTTTTCACGTCATTTGGTCCCCACATGTACGTAGGCATACAGATATTGCTGTTTTGCTGGCTAGTATTTCTAATACTTTTCAAAATGGAATATAAATACTGGAGTATTTTAATTTTTCAGGCTGTTTCCTGTGTCTAATCCCATGGGATGTGATGTAGAACTGCTAGTAAAGTTTGTTTATTTTTGTAGGCTTGGGGGGGTAGGTAGGTGGGGGTTAGTTGCATTTCCTTAAGCATTCTTAACTATGTGTTTAAATGTAGGAACTTGGGCCAAGAAATTCCACCTCATAATTACATTTGTGGTTTAGTGGCAGAACATAATACCACTGCCTTTAATAGCAGAGGAGAACACACAAAACACCCCCCTTGTCACTCTGTGAAGCACAGACCTCAGGGATAAAGATCTGGTTTTGGATACAAAAATCACATTCCTGAATTTATTTTCAGTGCTTAAGGGAGAAATAAAACAAATTGTTGATAATTAAAGTAATTTTATGAAATACTGTTTGAAATATCCTAATTCTGGGTTATGCAGTAATATATTAGATTAATAATAATGAGAAGGAGGCTGTGTTGCAGTACGTCAAGTTGTTGACTTTAAGATTGGTTCTTTTCTATTTAGACAAAAAAGTAACATCATTACAAATGCTGCAAAATGTATGTTCAGAGTAGTACTCTTGAAGCCCTGATACTAGTACTGTATATTGAAACAAGGGTTATTTTTCCTTTATTTCTTTGTATTGAATTTCTGGACATGGTAATTCATTACACTCTATGTCTAGCTTAGCAGCCGTAGGGAACACAGAAAATCAAGCCACCAAAAGAGGTTTTCCTGCATTTAATGTGTTAGCAGCTGCCACACCACATTCACGAGGAGCCTCCCTGCTGTTGTGCCAGAGGTGGAGCTCCCAGAGATGTTGTGATCTTACTTACCTGAAAGTCAGAATTCTCATTCTGGAGCGAACAAAGGTAATGCAATGGTAATAAAATGCAGAGAGCTGTACCAAAGCAAGAAGTTAAATAATCCCCTAGTATATATTGTTTGCACAAGTGGACTATTTGGGGATGGAGCAGCTCCATCCATGGGAATCTGAGGGAATTAGTAGCCATCCTAATTCTACAAACCAAACCAAAACCAAAACCTACGAAGCAGAAGGGGTCTTTCTGTCCCAGAGGGACCCTGTTGCAAGAGCTCAAGATGCAGCAGGAGCCCAATGTTCATGAAAAGAGCAGATGATTTGTTCTTGCACAGAGATTTATTTTACTGAGCTTGTCTGATAAGCTCATCTCAGGTAGGACAGTTCCCTCTTCTGTCCAGGCATTGGAAAGTATTGATTCGATAATTTTAAAATATCTATTAGGAAATAAATATTCGTGGCCTTGAGCTAGTATTACTTGTGTTAACATAAGAAAAAAATCATTCTTCATGTATGTTCCATGAGAATTAATGTGAAGAAAAGGATAAACTTAACGCTATCCTATATTTGTTAATGTTTTTAAGATTATATTGTTCTCACCTCAGGTAGGTCTTCACCTTTTTGTTGATACAGCAACAGTCTTTATCACAGTTGTATCCAAGGATGGCCTCTTAGGATCTAGATTTTCAAAGTATTCAGACACTTGCAGATGACAACAGTCCTGGTCAAATTTTTTAAGGTACATAAGCAGAGTGGATGGACTCATGAGTGGTTAGGTCTCTAGCCCACTTGCACTTTTTTATTCCCCTATATATTTATATATATATTTTTATATACACCTGTATATTTCAGGTAGTGAAAAAACTTGAAAATCCAGCCCTAGAGGCCACATAGAAGCACATTAAACTTTCAAACCAATATTTTTTACATATTTTACTTTTAGCAAGGAGCAGTGTCTTTGTACCTTCTGAACTGCTTGGGAGATGGACTAGATTAGTCTCTCTCCATGTCAAATGTATTTTTATAACAACAATGTGAATTTACTTGGGAAAGCACAAGTTGCTGTAGGATTTGAGGCATAGTTTACCCCAGTCTGGGCTTAATTCAGCATGTAATTACACATTTTTAACTTTAAGCATATGAATAGTTCTAATTAAATTAATGGCTCTCAGGGCAGTTCTGAGTGCGTGATTCTGCCTGCCTGAAACAGAATGTGGGATTAGGACCTTCATTTATAGGGTGTGCTTTACGGAGTGCCAGAGTTCATCCCTGCCCTTACTCGAAACGTTGAAGTATTGTAGCATCTGAGAATCAATATTCCTGTTACAGAAAAAGAGAAATGCCAGTTTTTTGTAGCTTTTCTGAAGTCTTTCAGCTATTGGTTTATACAGAGGGTTGGGAAAACAGCACTGATAAGTAATAACGAATGTGGTTTTGTGGTTTCCAGTCTGCCACATCAATGCTCTGCAAATGAGTTTGGTTTGCAGCAGGCACTGCATATTGTAAGCTGTTTCTGAGGCAGTATTTAAATATACTTCCCTGGCAGCATAGAAATATAAATAAACATGCGGTGTTAACTTGTAATATTATTAATCTGAGTGAACTTCAAAAGCAGCTTACCAAAACTAGAGCATTATTTTTGTTGGATTTCAAAGGCGATGTGCTGTACAGATAGCAATGTTTTATCAGTCGCACAATGAAATCAAAGTGGAAACGGTGTTTGAAAAAGCCTTGTAGAGTTTTGTACTGATGTGCTAATCCATTCAGATTTTATTGTTAGCATCTGTACTGAGTGATTGGAAGAATTACCACATTAGGGGCCCTTGAGACAAGTATTATTTAAATTTGTGTCAATGATTTTGATAAATACATCTTAAAATTTAGGGAATTAGGTGGTCAAGCTATTAATGAAAGTTAAATAATATTAAATGTGAGAGTATGTTATTACTGATTATGCCTGTTGTTTTTCCTATTAATATTCTTTGGGGTTTTATTATTATTATTATTATTATTATTATTATTATTATTATTGTTATTATTAAGATAATATTCTAGGTAAACACTGCTATGTTGTTTAGCTAGAGCTTCTGCATTTATTAAATGATAATGATATTTTTGAAGAGGAAGGAAGAGTACATTACAAATTAATTAGTAGATAGATGACCACCTTCCACCATTTCAACCGGCTGCATAGATTCGCTGTTGACGTCTCTCAAAGCTGTATTTCTGCTGTGTATTTGGTATAGTTTTCCTGGTGTGTCAGGAAGTTTGTGGCAAACTGTTCTAATGGAATTTCCCTGCACATGGTGACAGTGTGGACGATCTCACCACACAGAAACAATACTTGCTCTATTTGCTTTTTGTTTGATAAGCCACAGTGTAAAGAAGTGGCCTTTTTTTGTTGTTTTGGGGTTGGCGTTTTTGTGTTCATGCCCACTGATGAATAAGGTGCCTGTTGTCTGTGTGTATTTGTAGCATGCAAATATAACTCTGCTGTCACACTTCAAAGAGGTTGTTTGTGTGTCACTGTGATGATTTTAGTTAGCCGTGCTACCTGACTGGGCAAGTTAGTCTTGGAGTGATTAACTTCATAAACATTTTAAGTGTGTGCGTACTTCAGCCACAAGTGTATTCAAGAATTACAGAGTACTGAAAATCACACACTGGGTAGAATGCAGGATTTCCATACCATTGTTTTGCAGAGTGTCATTGCGTTCACAACATTTGCAGTGCGTTGATAAATGTGCTTAACTGAATAAAATTAATTGTAAAAGCTGTCAGAAACGACCAGATATTTTCCTGGTTTTCTCCACCACTTTCGAGTGTCTTAAAGGACTACCGCGCTGACATTTTTAAATAAAGTATTCAGTGGAGAAAATGCTAATTTATGCTACTTGTTCTTTATGTAGGAAAGGGTATTTGTTTCAAAAGGTTACATTTACCAAAGTCCTTCTGACATGAAGGGTTTTTTGTATTGATGCGTGGGGTGAAGGTACCCAGGAGGGGGCACCTGAGGAGGTGCTGTGCAGCTGTTGCCAGCTGTGTGTTTGGGCAGCACTAAGACAAGGGGACCTGCACCCCTCCATTAATCTTTCTGCAAATAAAGTCACAGCTGGTCAGAAATAATTGCCTATAGCACAACAGCATATGATTCAAAAACTAGATGGATTTCATAAACAGTTATAACAATTACAGTGGTGTTTCTGCATTTCTTTTGGATTTTTTTTCCTATTACTAAAAGTCTATTGATGCAGTTGATGGATATTTTAAAAATAAGCCCTTTAAAGAGAAAATGACTGTAGCAAGATTAAAACTTGTAGACTTGTGCTGTTCAGTGGACTCCTCCCTTTGAGAGATGTATTCTAGTAAGAGCTGTCCAATTAAGAAATGTTGTGGGGTTTTTGGGAAGACTGGTTTATTTCATTTTATTTTAAATAGAAAAATGAATGTATTTCTGTGGGGTGTTTTATACAAGGATAAGCAGACACATGTTCCTTTTCTCAGAAGTCTTCTTTGTGAGCTTGTGAGAGGGCTGTTTGTATAACGTTGGAATACAGAAATAAAATGTCTTAACAGCAGAGTTTGGTCTCGGTGCAAATATCTACAGACTAATCATGTTTGCTGCCTACACTGTATTTCCTGTGGTCGTCTGTTAAATTGTGATCTCTGTCACGTAGTTTAGAAGTACCAATTGCTTTTATATGGTAATATGGAAAAGAATCATAGTAGAATAAAACGCTTCTTTGGCACTTAATCTTGTAAATACATGATTGTGTAATTCCTAGGCAAATTTGATTTGTGTTTTTACGTATTTTAGTTTTTTCTGCACTGTTGAACATCTCAGTAACTTGCTTCTCTCACAGCCCCCTTTTTAGCCCAGTTAAGTTGTAGATCTTTCTTCCTTCCACACACCCTTGTGTTTCAGGCTACTGACTGTTCGCCTCCCCTCCTCTTTAAAAACCTTTCAGGCAGAAGCTGGGACAGAAGAGCCCCAATTTCACAGAGGGAGCCTGGGCTTTCCTCTCTTACCCCCAGCAGGTTTGAGAACTGGGCTCGCAATGAGGTTGAGAAGGAGCTTGGTGAGCTGAACTTTTACTTTCCATGCTTTATTAAAAATACATTTCTTCTACCTCTCAGCTTAGATGTGTGCTAACCAACTGTATGGCTTTGGTAGCTGTCTTCTTGAAGACCGAGCATGTTGAAAGTAGGGCACACCTTGCTCCTGGACAGAACCCTCTGTGTATGTGAAGGAGCAGTGGAGTTAAACACCGCTCTGAGTCCAGGATGGAGAATTACTGAAGCAGCCAGCACCAGCTTTGAAAATTGGTTTGTATCCGAGAATTTTCAGCTGTAGGAGTTCATTAGCCAACTGGTCATGTCTGCTGGTGTCTTTCAGTCATTAGACCCCAGATCAAGCATCTTTGTCGTCCCGTAGAAAATTATTCTGTAAGCATTTTGGTTACTCCCTCCAGAGAGATTGCAAGCTTCTTCCATGAATGAGAAGATAGAAATGATGTAACAGATACTTAATTGCCTAAAAGCTTACAGAAGGTTTAGCAAACTACCGAAAATTCAGCAGTGAAATAAATAACTGGAAACATTACACTTTGGTGCACCTGTTTTATTTGAACATAAAGTTACTGTTTTGAAGAGTTTATGTCTGTAGTTTAAATTGCAATATGTAAAACTGTTTTGTATTAAAAACAAAACAGTACATTCTCACAAACTGGGCATGTTACACCAGAACTTTGACTAAGCAGTGATTCACAGCTATCCTCAAAAAACTGTGTCATGAGAAGTTGTAAAAAAGTATCCTACTAAAGTTTCATTTGGCAAGCAGAAATAGCTCTGCTACATTAAAATTTGTTTCTAAGTTCTGTCTAAAATGTATGTGTGGTGTGTTTGTAGCATATGCTGTAGTTCAACTGTATTTTTAATAGCTTTGTAACTGTTTTTCTCTCTACTTTGCCATATGAATTCTTTTCAGTTTGAAAACTGTTATGCTTGCATTCATCCCAAGAAAGGAATTATTTTGGGAAAGTTGAGAAAAATGTGTTTAAGCATTCTGTGAGAAAAAAAAAATAATCAGTTTGAGTCCTTAATGGTTGTAATTGAAAGTTTCAAGGAATAAAAGAACAAAGTCTCTGGCCCTCCTGGGGTGGGAGAATATGGGATGAAGCACAGCTGTGGGTGTGACAGAGCTTTGGTCCAGGCAGAAGGAAGGTCTCTGGATGCTGTTGTAGGATAAACTCTCACCACAGCAGTCTTGATCTCCAGTCCTGAGAATGGGCCAGGACTGACAAAAGGATTTTGTGTGGCATGGACTTAACATGAATGGACTTACGGTGCCTTCTTTTGGGCTGTGAGTTGTGAGGCAAGACTCCCTCATCACAAGGATTTCTTCTTTTCTGTGGTGCCATACAAGGATGTAGGAAAAACCTTGCAGGAATCCAAGGAAAACTTAGTTGTCCAGTGGTCATGAATAGTTAAATCTATAGCTTCTGAACTGCCTTTGTATTCGTTGATTTTTCTTCTCCTTTTTAAAGTTTTTTTTTATGTTTTCTAAGGCCACTCTTTTAAGACGCTCTGCAGTCAGGAAAAGTGATGTTAATTTCCATGGGAATTTCCCTTCTCAATGTTCCTCTGGACGCTGATGTCCTTCACAGCACCCCTGGGCACCCCATTGATGCCACGACAACCAGAGTGGGAATACACACCATGGATTGCCCATGCTGTTGATCAAGCTTAAGCAGAGAAGCCCAGGATAAACACACAGATGTGAGGACTTCCTGTGGCATCTGATGGCTTCAGCTCAGCTCTGCTGTTAGCTCATTTCTGTTTGATGCTTCCAGTATTCTTGGAGAGAGGGGTGGAAGAGCAGTGTGGCTAACTGGAAGTAGGCTGCATAGGGGACAAGATTATATTGCAGGAGTGATTGCTTTCTAAATAAAGAATTTCTGTCTCTCTTGAGAGAAATCAGGAAAAGGACCATAAAGTTCCTGTTGACCAGCAGAAGAGAACCATCTGCTGGAGTTATGAACAGCTGGCTGCATTTAATGGCCAGTGGTTGATGGTCCCTGCCCTAACGAGAAGGAATTTGTTTATTCAGTGCAGGTGATTGAAAGTGTAGAATAATGCACCAGAAATAAGAAAGGGAAAAAAGAAAAGTGAATAAAAGCTGTTTAAAAACAAAATTGTGGTTCTACAAGGACAATATTTTTCTGTTTTTTTTTTTTTTTTTTTTTTTTTTTTTTTTTTTTTTTTTTTTTTAATAAATTTCTCAAATGTTAAAAGGCACTTGCACATGCCATGTCATGATGTTGGTGAGTCATTAACTTTGTCTTCAGGGAGAAACACGGCATTTTGGCACTTCCTTGTCTTTTTCCTTTCTTTCTTTGTGGTTTTCCGTTTCTGTTCTGCAAACAGTTAGGATGAACCAGAGCATTCTCTGTTTTCCACTAGGTCTCATTTGCTACAGCTTTCTGCCTTTAAATTACTTCTGAACCGCAGAATCTGGCAGGGCTTGTTGGAAGGCATTTGAGGACAACTACTTGATCTGGAGTACAGCCATGTACGGTACTTGAAGGCATAGAACAAAGCGGTATAAATTGGGATTGTTTTACTAAATGTTTATGGCTCTTCCAGGACAGCCTGTAGAATTACAGAAAAAAAAAAATCTTCATTAGGGCATAGCATGTAAATACTCACTTTTTATTGCATCGAGGAATGCTTTTACCTTCTCTGTCTTAAAACAAAGGCCTGTTTAATAGCTTTTCCTTAGTTGTGTCCCTAATCTAACATTTCTTGTTTAATTGTTTGAGTTCAAGTACATGTAAAGAATTGCTAACATCAGGGGCATTGAATAAATTATTTAAGGAGGACTGGCTAGGATAGGAGATGAATCATGCTTCCACAACCTTGCAGCCCAGTTAAAACTCCATACTATAAAACAAGTAAATGCAAATATTAATAATAATAATAATAGCAGCCATTTAAAATATTTTGGAGCAGTTTTATTCTGATATGTACCCACAAAGCCTCACTAGATCTCGTGTGCCTCTGCAATGCACTGTGAGTACATGTATGCAAAAACAAAGATTATTATGGAATTGAGAAATTCAAGCCATGCAAACTGTTTTGCAAGGTGTTAAGTCATATTTTTTGCCTCTCATAGCATTAAGGTTTATGTTTTTCCTGCAATAAGCTCTGTGTGTAGTCAATAACTTTAAATATTTAGAAGCATGTTTTCAAAACTTGGCTAGTTACTTGAATGCAAATGAGAGGAATCAAGGTCTTTTGTACAGTTTTCCACTGGCACAAGAAAGTGCCCATGCAAATGAGGTAGATCAGGTTATTCCTAGGTGGATTCCAATTTGCTCACATGTTACAGGTTAAAAATCATACACACAAATGGAGATTAGCTTGAACTCTTGTGGGACTTCGATAAATAGTGCTACATTTTCTGTAAGTGTTATTTCTTGTAATAAAAGGAACAAATAAGGGCATTCTAGGTGGATGGAACATCTTTGGTTTTAATATTAAGATGAATCTTTTGCTGGCAACAGTATTTAAAACAGTTTGTATTTAAAACACACTTTTGAGTTCTTAACTAACAGTGTGGTTATTTAGTGTTTTAAATTCTTGATACTCATTCTGTAATTTTGTGGCTTCCCTGCCATTGGTAATAATGCAGTCATGAAAATGATATGCAGCGCTTGAAAGGTTAATGTTACCTGTTTGATTAAAATACAATGATTATACCTTAGAGATGGATGCTGGTTGTTTATTTTCTGTGCTTCCTCCGTCAAGTCCTCCAGCAGAGGAAGTGCTGGCTTGCGAAGTGTGCCATCAGTATCTAAGTGTGTCCCCCCCTGCCCTCAGCTCTGTATTGTGTATTTGCCCCAAATCATATCAAATGGCTTTTGAAGGGTCTGAATGCTTTCTTTTGTGGATTTAGTAAACACAAAGCAGTAGATACACACATGGAGCACCCAACATACTCCCA
Source organism: Peucedramus taeniatus (assembly GCA_013400575.1). Lineage (NCBI taxonomy): Eukaryota > Metazoa > Chordata > Aves > Passeriformes > Fringillidae > Peucedramus > Peucedramus taeniatus. Next base: position 317,880 of record WBNO01008120.1, on the reverse strand, counting down.
GGATCACGTCCCAGGTTGTAAGAGTTCGTATTTGCAGGAATGTTGTCTGTGAAGTCGTGAAGACACTTTCCATATATCCCCGTAACAATGTTTTCTGTTTTCTTTGCATTGTGAGTTCCAGACAAAGGCAAATGCTGCCCTGATGGAAAATGCTAAAGAAAAAAATAAAATGAAATGTTCCTGATTTTAATTCACAGCCATGCTTTTCTGCTTTAGTAATGGCATGACACATAATTCCAATTCTCTTCTACATCTTCTTAATTAATAGAATATTTCATGGAGAAGCAAAGTTTAGTTGTCTTGTGGCTAACTGGGCAGAAGTTACTGTTGTGTCAGTATTACTTGAGTTACAGTGAGGGGTCGCAGGGAAGGGAATGTTTGTACTTTAGTGAAGTCTAGAATGCCATTTTTCTTACTCTCTCAGAACAGGTTGAAATCTTGTGTGTCTTATTTCATGGGCCAAATGTGGAATTTATTTAGATCTCAGTCAGATACATAGTAACACATTCACATTCAGCAGTATGAAATTTCCCAGACTACTTTAAGTGATGCCAATTAAGTTCACAGCTACATGAGTCACCTAAAATAAAAAAAGAGAGGAAAGTGATCAAAAAAGCACATGGCTGTCTTTGCATGCTAAAGATTTAGGAGGTACGCCTGAATTTTATTAATTTTATACTCTAAAGTGCCAGTGAAACACATGCTGATGAAAGGCTGCTTGATTTGAAAAGGTAAACAGCAAATCCAAATATATTCTACTAAGAGAGTGGACACTTAACAGGCATCAGACTTGGTTTTGTGAAACAGGAGGCAAGACAGCTAAATGCATAATTTTCCAGAGGTGTTCCTTGTTTTGAATGTGCTGTCCAACAAGCTGTATGTAGAAAGAATTCATAATCAGCATATAAGTGGCCAGGTAAAGTTCACTTCTTAGCACAGGCTAAAGGAAAATGCTGTAAATGTTACATGATAAGCAAGTTTAGCATAAAGAAGAAAGGTTTAACAAAAAAATACCTCTTCCTTTCTAACCTGGGTCAAAAATCAAAGTAATTTTGCTGGGAAAAAAAAAAAAAAAAAAAGAAATGTGTGAAGGTGATTTCTTCAAATGGTTTATATTTCCTGTAAAAGCAGAGAGCTGTTTAAATACCAAAGAGAACTTTGGCAATGTTCAATTTTTTCCTGATTTCACTTGGACTGCAAAAGAATAAGAGGGAGAGGGAGCAATAAGTGTCATTATTACAGATATTACTGTCCTGCCTGTAGTGTGATACAGTGTTGGTGCCTGACTCAGTGTCAGAATTACTGTATTTGGTGTAGAATTCTTTCCTGCAAGGTGCAGGCTTACAATATGGATGTGGATAGAATGGAACTGTAATGCTACAGAGAAATGTGCACATGGGCTACTTTGCAGGCAAAAAGGGAATGAAACACATTATGAATGGAATAAAAGAAAATACGTCTGAAATGCAAAAGCAGGAAAGGCCAGAGTATTTTTGTTGTCTGCTCTGACCTTGGTGAAGGCAGAGTAGAAGCCACGTCAGGTTTAGTGGATGACTGTAAATGTATGTGTGTGTTCACACATAAAGGTAAAAACCAAGGAGAGGAATCAGTCTGGAGAAAGGGAATTCCAGACAGATGAGGCAACAACTGCTGAAGGGCAACCCCAGCTGCATGGTCATGAGGATGAGACAGGGAGGAATGCATGAGTGGGCAGTATTGGGATGATGGACACAATATTGGAGAGGCAGGGTGGAGTGGGGCCAAAAAGAGGTTTGGAAAAAACACCAGGATACTAAATATAAATAGGATTCAGACATTAACTGTGTCACAGTGATATCATTACAGCTGTTACATTGTTTTGGTCTGGAAGGACACAAATTCAGTCCTTAAGGTTCCAGTTTATAGGGGCTGAGGTACAAAGTTAAAAGAAATAAATAAATAGTATGAATGGAGGCAGTAAATAACAAGACCACAAGTGGTGATGTAGGTGAAGCAGGTTGCTAATGAATTCAGTAAATAAACCCAATTCTATTTAGTTAGTTTTAAATTTAGAGTAATTTGGAAAAAATAAAAAACTTTCAATCTTTTTCTAAAACTAAACCTGAAGAGATTTGGTTTTTTTGGTAGTTTTTTTTCTTAGCTCTGCATACTCACTAATGTTTTTTCAGTGTATTTGTTAAGTTAAATGTGTTATCTCAAGGTCCATTAATTCATTTTAAAAAACTGTCATGCACATTCCATAATATGAGTGTGTTTTAAATCCCTGGATAAGTTTATTAGGACAAATTGCTTTTCCAATCTTGGACAATCATTGTCTTGTATTTATTGACTGGAGGAAAAAAAGTGTAGAATAGCTGATTACTGCTGGTTGAAAAATGTACCAATCTAATTTTCAGGTGGGAAAAATGTACTCATAATTGAATTTAAACCTAGTCAAAGCACTTAGTAGTGCGTTACTGACTTTTTCGTCTCCACAGAAAATGGTGCAAATAATGAAATCACTTATCGCTAATATTTTTTAATTGTAGCCTGTGTTCTCCTTCAAACCACTGTTGCCTTTTTTTTCTCCAAGATCAAATTCACAGGTGTCTTACACTCCCTTGCTTGCTCTCCGCAGCTGGCATGATTTTTTTCAAGAAACTTTTCCTGACAGTTTTCTAAATGCTCAGCAGCTGCGAGGCTGCTTCGCGCGGAGTGAGGTGCCCTCTCTCGGGGTGGGCTGGCTCTGCCGGCTGATCCGCTCCGGCTGGGAAGCAGGAGCTTGGAGAGGGGGTGAGCGACACCAGTGCCGGCAGCTGTGGGGTGCAGGCAGCCGCTGCTGGGGGGGGTCTGCAGCCTCCTCCCCACGGAGCCTGCGGGGTCGGGAGCAGCAGCGGTGCTGCTGATTATCCTGAGCTGTTCTGGGCAGGTTAGTAATCTCTCCGTGGGAAGACCTGAAAATTTGTTTGGCAATGTATTGGAGCTCTCTAGGCTGGGACGGGTGTATGCAGAGCACTGATTTGACCAAGTGGTGAATGCCTCCATGGTGTGGGGCCAGTCTTTGTACTAAAACTGATCTTTAGATTTGGGGGGCTGCAGATGTGGTCAGAGAGTGCAGCTTCTGGGCTTCCAACCTCTCAGAGGCTGTTCCTGTCGCTCCTCCTCTCAATTCCTCTGGTGAGCAGAAGGTCAGGAGGATGGTGGAGTTTTTGGTGTCTGCAGCACCACGTCCCTGTGTGGGAGAGCAGCTCCTGAGCCAGGGAGGCAGCCTGAGAGTGGTGCCTTCCCGAAACTGGCTGGGCTGTCCTGGGGGTTCCCCTCCTCCTACAGCAGTAGGTCCAGTGGGGGCGGAGTGAAAACTTCCACGTTTCCAGAATCTTTCAGCAGTTTATAAAAGGGTCTACTGATGTATTGACTGACTTGGAAAATGATGCCAGGAAGCTAAAGATGCTAAGAAATGACCCCTGGGACTGCAGGACTGGATCATGGTACGAGGATTGCTCTTGGCTGTGCTGTGCGGCCATGTCAAGCTGTGTTCTATTTCTTTACCCTCTCTTACACCAATATCATGTCTTGTTTGGAAACCAAAGACAGAGAATCTGGGAGATTTTTTGTGGGTTTTATTGGTTTTGTTTGTTCGTTTGTTTTGTTTTTTGGTTGGTTTGTTTGTTTGTTTTTAATAAGCTCCTAGACAGAAGTCCAAAATCAGATGTGACATAATATAGCTCTGGGGGCCTCAGGCTCTCCTGTATTTCAAATAATAGTTGAAAGTCAGTGTATTCTGGTAGCCTGAAAAAAAACTTGATGATTCTGTACCAGCCTTTTCACTGACAGACTTGTAGTTTTATTTTAGAGGTTTTCTGTTAACCTGCTGAAAGCTTGAGATAAGCCCACCTGATTTGCCTTCTCTACCTGTGATAGAGATACTTTGTCCATAAAAACTTCACCAAACAACTTCAGGTTTTTTGGACTCTGATTAAATAACCTGCACAGCAATGAAAGTTGCATCTTGCCTTTGAGGAGGTAGCTTGATAATTGTTACCCTGTATCCTGTTCTGTTTTAATGCCGCTGCTACTTCACCTCCCAGTCAGAATGGACGAAATTGTGTGAGGAGCCATGGCCTGGGAGGTCATTGTAATTGACTTTGCCTTGTTTATTTTTGTGGTTCTGTTCCTGATTAACACCAGGTTACCTATGGCCTTTATAAGCTCCTGTGCTGTTGTTGCTGTCTCATCTCTCCTTTTATTCCTGCTGTCCTAAGGTGTATGTTTATTTAAGCAGCAAAAGGGTATTTTGTTATGGCACGTGGGTGCATCCCTGCGCTAGCTCAATTTAGCTGCCCTGAATAACAGAAATAGCCAATATGCAGGGACATGGGAGTATCAAGCTGGCACCTAGGACATCCCAGGGTGTTGGGGAATGTGTCCTGGCTGCCAGCCTTGGCCATTGCTGGCAATTCTGCAGAGTTGTGCCAGTGTCAATTCACTGTAGAGTCTTGGTCTGACACTCCTTGTAAACCAGAACAAGCTTACACCAGTCCGCTTTGCGTAGATGTGACTTCTCTGTAGATATGAACCTCTGTGGTTCTGCCTCTGTTTTCTTTTTATCCCTTTGCACTTGTGTGCAGCCACCAATGGACTGCTGCCCTTTTTTCCCATACCTGTGAAGAAACTTCTTTGGCATTTTGATTAAATTTAAAAGATATGCTGATAGGTGCATTGATTAAAGACAGTCGTTGCTGCCAAAATAGTGTCTCCCCTCTGGAGAGATGTAACTGGACTTTGTTCCTTCTTTCTGAAAGAAAAATGTGCCCATGGTGTTCAGCTTGGTTATGGTGCCTTGCTGCTAAGGGCATGTGCTGTAGCTGAAACTACTGTAGGGATCTGGTGTTTTAGCAAAAAGAGCCTGGAATGGTTTCATTTAGAGGAGGTTGCTGCAAACTGAGCTGCCTGAGGAGGGCAGGCAGCCTCAGGGCAGTATCTCCAGCAGCTGCAAATTCTTCTTCAAGGTGGTTTTTTACTGAGTCCACTGTTGTGTTGCTGGTTTGCAAAACAGCCCTTACTTCTCTTTCCTTATTTCAGGAAGTATCACTGCTTTCAGTGGAGCCAGTTTGGAGATGCTGTTTGATAGCTTCCTGTATTTTCTGAATCGTGCTCTTTGCATGTGTCCTCATGCAAGAAGATGTGAATCAAAAAACACATGGAGATGAATTTCAGTACATTGCTCACATTGCTCAATCTGCTTGTATCATCTATGTTTAGCTTCTCTTCTACATTATCACTTCTATCCCTGAGGCAGCTGTAGTTTATATCTGTTAATTATTTTCCTGCACCCTAACATGTTGAAAGAAGAGAGATTGAAAACCCAGAGAAAGGTGCTAAAGTGTAGATGAATGAAAATATCTACTCTGCATGTCCAGAACTTTAAATGGAAGCAAATAGAATTAAGTTGTTTGGGATGTTATCTGCCTCTCTTTGTATTTCTATTTCGGAGCTGAGGCATTTGATGACATACTTTGAAAAGTGAGAATACGTAAGTGCCTGTAAATCACTGTGACTTGACATATGAGACTACTCATGTCTTTTGGTTTGTAAATATGATTTATATTATGTTGCAGAGGATCTTAGAAGTCCTCCCTAAGTCAAAAATGTACAAACAGTTGGCATCTGCAGTTTTTGAGCACATCACTGCACTTAATAACACTTCCAGTTTGGAATATTACATGTTAATGGTTTCACATGCATGCAGTGCCAGTAAACTTGCTCTTCTGCTGGTGTAAAAGACCTCAGCGCTGGGAACTTTGGGGATAGGTATTTTTTTGTTGTCTGAAGAGCATTTGTCAAAGGTGCAAATTCCTGATGTGTTTGTTTCCCTACAACTTGAGATCCATCCAGTGAATTGCAGCTGGCTCATACCAGGCAGCAGAGCGGGTGAGTCAGCCCATCCAAGAGCTCCCTGCAAGTCCGTCTTGGAAAGGCTGATGTGCCAGCACGGCTGCTGCTGAGGCTTCCTGTACGCAGTCCAGAGCTGGAATCCTGAAGCGACATTTGCCTCTTGACACCGTTTATTCTAACAGGCTTAAATGTGTGTGACACCTATTCAGAGTTTAAAATCACTGCAAATACATCTAAAGGCAAGTTGGCCTCGGCCGCTGTTGCTGTACGTGATGTGCCTTATGTCTCGGTGAGTGTTTAGTCCTGTCCTTCTGGCTGGAGGTCAGTTCTTAAAACAGCTGAAGTTCTTCCTCTCACTGCAGGTTTTTTTAGAATTGGTAGTGGAAAAACCACGTGTAAATGCACAGGAGTACTTTGGGGACTGTTGGCAAAACTTGTAGTGTCTTACCGTTTCAGTTTCTGCTCTCAGAAGTACATCCCTCATTCAGGCAGCTTTTCCAGGACAAGTGGAGTTTTGGGCTGCTTGGCTTATGCAGCACGATGAGGGCAATGCACATGTGCTGTGGCACCTTGTAGGGCTTCTGGGCTTTTCTCTGAGTGTTGGAGCTCATGGAAATAACACAGGTCACAGGACCTTACTGCCGCTGCCCAAGACTGGGGAAAAAAACCAAGTGGGCATTACAAGGGAGGGTTGAAAAAGTAATTAAGGTGCCTGAGTATGTAAGTCTGCACATAATAGGATTTCCAGAATCACCCACCATTCCAGATGCACAAACAAGTTACAGTTCATCAGCTGTTTATGGTAATTGCATGTGCATTATTCACCCCCGGCAAAAGCGGAGTCACTTGAGTTAAAGAGCGAGCATGTGCAATTACTGTGCTTGGCGGTTGATTCACAGTAACTTGTTATCACACGGTATTTAATTGAGCTTTTTTGGTCTTTCCCAACTTTCAGCAGAGGTGGTGGCATATTTAAATAAAGGCTTTGCCAACATGGCCCATAGTGAGTGCTGCACTGAGTGCTTCCCCTCCGCAGGGATGGGAATTGCAGCCTTCCCACCCTGCCGGGCAGTGCCTCCAAAATGATTTCTAGCAGGAGAGACCAAATCGTTGCAAACAAAGTGAAAACTTGGCTAAACCAGATTTGATTGCTGCATCTGGTTTTGGACTGTTGGCAGTGGTGCTCGGACGTCAAAGTGCTTGCTTGTGGCATTCAGGGACTGCGTTTCCACAGATGGAGCCTGTGTCTGTTGGAAGGGTGGGAGAGCAGGACGTTGCCCACTTCATCCTGGGAAATGATCTGGGATGAGGCCAGCTTTATTGTGTGTGTTTCTGGATTAAAAGCCCTCTTTATAATTTTCTTTTGGAAAATAGAGGAGCCTTTCAGTTCCTATCTGAAGAAATATCTCTGACTGGTTCAGGATGTCCAATTTGGGGTTTCTGGGATGCTTTCTGTTTTATGTTTTAAGCACAACTTCAAAAACAGTGGGAAAAGCAGCTACAGTAGAAGCAAATTAAATTTCTTTGCTGTAACCTTTCTACTAAGGGCAGTTAATTCTGTTCCTGATTCATTATTTGCAAAAAAAGTTGTGTGAAAGCTTGAGTAGCTTTCACTCAAAGGACACAAGGACACAAGGTCCTTGTCTGACACTCTCTACCATGTTTAGGAGGACTTGAGTAAAAGTATAGGCATGAGGCATGAAGGGATGTTTATATAGTGCTTGGGTCAAGAGCCAGGCATAGCACTGTGCTTTTGGGCCATGTGGGAGACATATCACCAAGGAAGCTAAAGCCCCATAAATTGAAAATTTAGTTGAAAATTCAGCACTGATTTTTTTTTTCTTCTGTTTTCAATTTGACCATCAGCAGTCTTCATCAAAGCCAAAGCAAAGAGGAGGATTAAAGTTAAAAGAAAGAAAAATTATGTAATTGCATTTCTTGTTCTGGTGAAAGTTGTTTTGTTGTGACATATCTGAAAGCATTGGTATTTTGTACCAGCTTTGAGTTGGATAGAAAGCTATAAAATAGGATGTGCTGAAGGAATAGATTGGTTTATTAAAAATAGTGTAGTGATACCATGCTAAAAGCAGTTAGTATTCACATCAGTATTTGTTACCTCTACAACAAACATGACTTACTTCATAAGTGACCTAAGCATGCTTTTTAAAGTATAGCAATAAAATAATAGATGAAAATAGAATTTATAAAAATACTTGGTGTCCATGTGGCTTCCTCATGGTCTGACAACTCACTTTTCCCAAGGGTTTGCCTTCTGTAGGGATGAGGTCTATCAGCAAAAAGTTATGAAGAAGGGTGGCTGAGTGCTTGCTTTTTCCTGCCTCCTCCTGAAGGAAAACCTTCAGTCTGAGCTCCTGAAAGGGCAGCTCGGTAGGGTGTTTTGGTTTGGATTTTGGTCTTTTTTGGGTGTTATGGGTTTGTTTGTTTTTTTTTGTCCGAGAGATACAAGTTCCTGTTAATCCAAAATTAGAAAGGAAAGCCCATTTTTATGAACAAATGTTCACTTCACAGCTTACCTCAAATCTGTGCTGGGTCATTCATTAATTAATCATAATTAATGCAGGAGTAGCGAGTCCTTGGACTCGTTACTCCTGCATTTATTATTTCAGCTATTGATGCCCAGGTTCTTGTTGTATATATGAGTTAATTGGATTCTGTTTCTGAGATCTTGCCTTTGCATAGTGCATTTAACAGTTTCATTTTGCAAATTAAGGAAAGGTGTGGATAGAGAGATCTCAAAAGGCCCAGCAACCCAAGGAAGGGTGCAGACTCTAGGATCCTTTCAAAGGTAGCAAGAAATGGTCTTCATCTTCTTTAATTTCAGCATTATGATGATTAAAAGAGGGATGTGGAGACACCTGGTTTCAGGCATGCTTGGCTTGTTATGGTTTTTAAGGATTATTCCATATGGGAAGCTTTTACCTAGTCAGAAGGAGGGATTGTATTGCTTCTGTTGCTAGAATTTGTGTTTTCTTATCTCCTGTCTCTGTCTAAATAAGACATCTTCTTGTTTTGTGTTAATAAAATATTTTGTCGCAGAATGTATTATTCTGGCTCTGTCCTAATTTCTAGGGGCTAGTTTGTAGTCAGCCTCTAGCTAAAGAATGTTACAGATAATGTTGTAAGGCCTAAATACAGTAAATTTAGGTCATAGTTGTTTCCCTTTTTTTTTTTTTTTTTTTTTTTAACTGGTATGGTTTAGAATAGTGTTTGTATTTGCAGAGTTGCTAAAGCTGCATATTTAAAGAATTTTGTTCTTACGCATTCTGTTTTCATTATGTTTTTGTGAAATGCTCTTGCATGGATCTCTACGTGGATCCATCCACTGTTGCTATGCATTTAACTTCACAAGTAGAATGGCAATTTTTTGATAAATATCTTCAACATATATCCCATAATTTGTTTTTTAACTGTTTTTAGAACTGCAGTGAAATTGGTTTCATTGCTGTTGTTAAAGCCTAAATCTATACAGTTCTTGAACTGTTTTCTAGTCTAGTAGATCTAATTTGGATTAAGATTATAGCCATCCAGTGGCTATAATTGATTGCAAAAAATCTTTGTCTGATTTCTTTGAGATACAGAAAGAGGGGAGGTTTTTGTTCTTTTTTTCCCTATAAGGTTGTAGGAATTGTTAATTTCTTATTTGATGGAGCAACTAATACATTTTGAAATCAGAGATCCAAAAATCCCTTTTTCTTGTCCAGCATATTCAATTTCCCAGAGGAATCCTTAATGTATTTGTTATGTTCTAAGAATATATCAGAAAAGTCTTTTGTTGAAGTAGTAATATCAATAGGTTTCTGTAGCACCTGTGCATTAGGCCAAGGTCTGTGATATTGTAATTATTTTTGGAATTCTAATTTAGTTTAACTTCCACCTTGAAATAAAACCCTGCAAAGGTTGAGTAAGCTTTGCTGTATACTGTTCACTGTAAGAAAAAGAAAGTAATTAAGTTGATATCCAGCTGTGTGGTGGAGCTGAGTGCTGGAGGGAAGGGATGCCATCAAGAGGGACCTGGAGAGGTAGGTCTGTGTGGACCTTGTGAAATTCAGTCTTAGAAATAGCAGCCTTTCCATTGCTTTGCGTGTTACTGATATATCTAAAATGTGTGTTTGACATGTAGTAAGAGCAGCTCTGCTATTTCCAGAGACCTTTAACTTCGAAAACGTGCATACTGAAGAATTATAATAACATAAAAGTCTCATGAGGTTGTGTTTTAGCAGGGGTTCTATTATACAGCTTAGACGCTTTGACAATGTATAATTTGGTACTATTTATGTTGGTATTTAGTCACACTTCTGGAACTCAAAAAATGCAGGAAAAAGATAGACATATACTTATCCACCAGGTGCCAAGCTTAGAGTTGGAAAACCAGAATATTCAAGCAGTTGCAGAGGGTCTCATTTACTTTGTTTTAGCCCCTATGCAGTAATTTCATAAAAAGGGTTCCTCAAGCTTCTTTTGAATTTTGCAGTGCTGTTTCTGCCTTATTTCTGATTGTTTGGTTTTTCAGTTTCTTTTGGCTTCTTTTCTGTCATTTTTGGTTTTGAGTCTTTGATCTTCTGGCTTGAAAGTTACCATTTTGCCACTTGAAAAGCACAGGCCAGTTGGAAGCTAGAATCACAGAATTACGGAGTGGTTAAGGTTGGAAAAGATGTGTGAGTCCAACAGGTAACCCAGTTCTGCCACCACTAAGCCATGTCCCAGGTGCCAGTTCTTTTGACCCCTTCCAGGGATGGTGATTTTCTCCACTCCCTTGGGCAGTCTGTTGTCTGTTAAGACATTTTTACAATGTCAAATCTAACCTCCCATGTTGCAACTTGAGGCCATTTCCTCACATCATGTGGAAATTGTGCAGGACAGAATTCACAAAGATGGAAGTTTCCAGGCTTTTTATTCTGATGAGTTGCATGGGTATTTAATATTTAATTCAGTCAGTATTGTCTTTTGAGGTAGGTTAAGAGGATATTGGGAAAATTAGAATGGCAATTACACGTGGTTGAACAAGCAAAAGAGAATTGTCCTCAACTTTTGTTTTAATTTCCAGGTTAGTTTTTTTTTTTTTTTTTGGTTTTTTTTTTTTTTTTTTTTTTTTTGTTTGTTTGTTTGGTTTTTTTGTTTGTTTTTTTTTCATTGAGTTTTCTAGACAAATGCTTGGCTATTGCACAGTGCCTCAAAAAACTAGCAGTCTTTCCATTTCCTTAATCAAAATGTGTGGAACTGAGTCAAGTTCTGTGTGAGAGTAGCATATCACATCAATGACTGTCTTTGCAGCTAAAAACAAGTAAAAAACTAGAGTTCTGTCAAAAAAATTAATTAGTTTGACAGGACTTACTTTTCATGAACTTGTTTGATATTAATTGCTTTAATTACTTGATGCTTATTAATTAAAGTCTTATTAATAAAATCCTAAATCAAACTTCTCACTATTGCGATGGGCTCAGTATTCAGATGACAAGCTATCATAAAGTTATTTTCTGCAATTATTATTTTAAGCATTGCAGCAGTCCTAGTTTTCTTCCAGGCTTTTGGAATTTCCCTGGTACTCTAGGACTTTCTGAAAAGGGGTGTTAATAACTCAGATAAAATCTCTTGAATGTCTTTTGTTGCAAGTTACTTGGACGTAACCACTTGAAAGAGTTAAATGTGTAGAGCCACTGTCTAGTATTACTAATCAGATACTAAACAAAAATATCTCTTGTATGTCTGCTTTTCTTTTTCCTTTTTCTTTTGATTTTACTGTTTTTACCTTTTTATTCTTTTCACTACTAGCAGGAGTTCCATGATTTTAACATGGTACTTATTGGTACCTTTTTTGCTTGTTTCAGTGTAGTTAAATGAGGTTTTTTTTTTTTTTTTTTTTTAATATATGTTAATGATGGTTTGTACTTTGCCTTTCTTGTGTTTTAACACTTCTAATTAATGAAACTTTCTTTTGGCTTCCATTCTTTTCACATGTATACCAGGGTGAGAAGCATAGTTGGTAGCAGCTTTTTCTGCTGTGCTTAACTGAGCTTGTCTTGCTAATTTTGCAATGCAATGTTTAGTATTAAAAGTCCCAAGTTACCATTTGCATCTCTAATTATGTCCTCAGTAGTTTTGTCTCAGAACTGTTCTCAGTTTTACAAAAATGCATGTGATAAAGTGCTGTGTATGGATTGGATTTATTTTACTTGCTTGTGCATGGACCACTAATTGTTACACTCTGAGAATTGGTGTCTTAGCCAGGGTGGGTGGCTGCAATAAATTTTCTGCATATTGATCATTAAGGTTGCCTCCAACCCAAACCATTCTCTGAATCTGTTCTCTTTGCTGAGGTAGAAAATGGGTGCCCAAATATACAGGAATGTTGGGTAGTGCAATTGCTTAGAAATTCCAATTAACATGTGACTGTGTAAAAGGTTAAGGCAGTGTCTTGGCCTTTTCTCTGACAGCCTGAGTCTGAGGGAGATAGTCATGCTGGACTGTTATTGTGTATTTTGGGAAGGATGGGTGTGGAGGGTGTTTGATCTTTATCAAATACAGCTACTGTTAGTCCGGACTGCTTAGCTTGAGCTAAGCAATGAAATCCTTTAAAGGCCCCACACTGTCTCCTGCTTTTCTGTGCATCATCCTCTAAGCAGTCTACAGCCATTCATCCTTACCATTCCAGTTGTGCTTTCCTTTGCAGTATATGGGAACTTTCCAGCAGTTTTCTTGTGCCCTTTTCCATGGTAGTAATTAGGTGTTTGTGTTGAGAGCAGGGAGATAATGCAGAAAAGATTGGGATTCAGACCGAGGATGATGGGAGCTGGCTTGGAGAAAGAACTTTCAATTGTTTTTTCTTGCTTTTTTTTCTACAAGCTTTATTTGGATGGACTTTTCATTGAAAAAATATTTCTGGTAGGTTTGTCATTTTCCTGAGCTGACAGGGAGTTTTCTTTATTTTTAGTGAGCAGTAAATCCATGGAAAATATTTTTATAGAGGTTATTATTTATTTGTGTGTGGAAAGAGACACTTCAAGCACTCCAAATAGTATTCAACACCTTAGAAATTTTATACCATGAGCAAAGCAAAACTTTGGAAATGGGCCAAAAATGTATTGTCTTATTTTATTTCAGTTTAATTTTTTGATAAGGTTTAGCTGATGGATGAGTTAATTCTGCAGAGGCATAGAAGTGTTTTTCTGCATGCGCTGAGTACCGTCCGTAGCAGAATGAGACCACAGTCCAGATTTTGACAAACCCTGACGAGCTGCTGCAATTCTGCCTGTATAACTATGAGAGAAACCTAGGAGGATGCTGCAGAGCAAGAGCTGACATTTGTACAATGTTCTGTTTTCTCATCCATTATTTGCAAGGTCTCGTTTCTGAAATCTAAACTGCATTTTTACATATAAAATACCTGCTTGACTGTATTTCATGCTTTATCACTGCAGTTGAAAGGGCTTTTCAAGGACCAGGTCTTTTGGGGGGAGGGTTGGAGCACTGATTAAAGCTAAGGGAGGCTATATTTTTGAGAATATATTAGTTAACATTGTTGATAGCATGGACCTGTTTTCTCTGACTGATACTGAAGCTATGTATCCTCCCTGCTAGGCCTGAGCATGTGCAGAAAATAAACATTGAGCAGCTATTACCCCTGCAATTTCAGGGTAGTGTTTTGGGATATGCCTGGATCTGCTAAAAATGCATCTCTAAAGCATATTTGCTGGCACAGCGACACACTTGTGCTGCTTAAAGATGTTTTTAGCTCTGAAGAGGCAGTTGCTGCTGTCCTGTCTCAACTTCCCAAGGTTTTTGTAGAAATATCTCACGTGGCCACTGCTCACCTTCTTCTTTTGTTTTCTGCATGTGATTGACTGATGCCAGTCAATAGGCAAACTAGCTGGAAGTGGTATTTCTCATGAATATGCATGAACATCCATGGTAAATGTTCAAGGCTGCTCATATTTTGCAGTAGGGAATAGTTCCTGTTGAGGCAGTGTGCATTTTTGTCTAGGTCACAACAGGAGGATTTGACTAAGTTATTTATAGTATATTTCAAAATAATAATTCTCTCTCCTTTAATGATTTATCTCCTTAAATATTCTTATATTTCTAAGAGGCTCTTTCTCATCATTCTGATCTTTCTTTACAGTAAGTTCTCCCTAAGCCATTGAAATATATGGAACTGACCTGTATTTCTCTCCATTCCCAAATGTAATGGGTGAAAAAAGCCAATGAAAAGATTCAATTTGTCATTTTTCTTTGATGCTGGGCTGTTATGCGGGGTTTTTTTAAATGCAAAGCTGAATACTTCAATGGTTCCTGTATGGAATACCAGCACAGCCAAGGTGCTTTTCACTGCTGTAGATCACCTCTGCTGAGGGGCAGGAGCACATTGCAGGAGGTGGGTGTGCACAAGCACCTCTTCTCTCCTAATTTCATCAAATACTTCTCAGATTTACACCTGTGTCATGTGGAGTTGGGGCTTTGCACTGAATCCAGTATTGAGCAGTCTGAGGTGGGGATAAGTCTGGTGAAGGAGGCAGAGCAAGATCAAGCTGTAGATCGCACTCCCGTGTGTTCAAGATGCTTTGCTGTTAAGTTTTAGGCTAACTTTAATACTTAATCTTAAGGGTCTTTTTTCAGACTCACTTTAGAAATACATGTCAACGCTGTGAAACTTGAATATACTTCCACTTACAAGGTTCATAAACCCAATGTGATGTTGGCAGTTCCTCTCATTTGACATCCTCTCTCTTAAGCTGGTTGGGTGATGCTTTATCTTGCTGCAATCTGACTCTGAGATCAGTCAGATTTCCTTCCTTCAGTCAGTGCTTCTTCATCAGAAATACAAATTCTTTAGATGAGCCTTCTCCCAGGCCAACTCTGGGCAGCTCTCTGGTCTGCAGATTGTGATGACCCACTGTGCAACCCTGTTGACTTCAGTATAGATGTATTCAAACAGATTTCTTCATGTGAAGAACAGTATTTCATTTGTTCTGGAGTGCCATTGGCCTGCACAAATTATGTTTCTGGGGTTAATTTTAATTTATTTCTTTTTTTATCTACTGGTGAGTGATCTTTGTGGTGCCTGCAGGAAGCCAAGTTGTTGGGTTCAAGGTTTGGGTTTTTTTCCTAAATGACAGCTTGGAGACTGTGCTGTAGTTGATGCATATGGACTTAATGCATATAGATGTCTTATTTTAAGGAAGTGTTAGTTTTAAATTAAGTATTAGCAGTTAAATGTTTGTTCTTTAGCAGCAAATATGCACTGGCTGCAAGTTTTGGTTGGTGTCAGAGCATCAGCAAATAATCTCAGCCATGCAGTGCAAGATTTTAACTCCTTGTAGCTTGCACGAGCTGCTGGCAAGCAAAGGGACTTCATTTTTTGTGAAAAGATTGTGGACTCTTACTCGGACATCACTGTCACTGGGGGGTTAATTTTTGTATCTTGATCCCATACACTGAAAAGGTATTTACAAAGCGTATTTTTTTTAATATTGGCATCTGAACATTTAGATCATATTTTAAATGTTAGAGAGGGTACACATGGTGAAACTTTGATAAGGTATTTACAAATCCAAGAAGAAAGTCTTTCTTGAGGAAATCGAACTCGAAGCCTTTATAGTACATTTCTGTTGTAAATTATGCTTGAAATGGCCAGGCGTAGCTGGACAGAAAAATAATCATATCCATTTAAAAGGATTACAAGAATTTTTTCTCTTGCTTTGAATGCAGAACACTGCCAATAATGAGGATTTAACCCTACTCAGAAAAGTTGTGTACATGTGGTATACACTTCAATTTCTCTTTAGCATGGTGAAATAAGCTCATTTCTAGCAAGTCTCCTAATGTTGTCTCTGAAAAACTGAGAAATAATGGAAGTTTAGCAAAAGACTTTATTTCTCTGCTTAAATATGTTCTCTAACTTAGAATGTATCAGTTTTATGAATATTAGATAACCATTGAATGTCGTTCTATAATATGCTTTCTTCAGGCTGTGGAAATAGCATTCATTTGGCTTTATTCATCTTGTGGATAGAAATGAAGCAAATAATAAATTGGGAGTAAACTTTTTATTCTTTTGGGGGGAAAAAAAAAAGAAAATTAGTCAATGGATACAGCTTCATCCAGAAAAAAACCTGTTGCTTCCATGACATTAGCTGATGAAGGTGAAATAACTGAGGTAGTATCGTAACATTTAAACAAGGCTGTGAGAACTAGAAAAATCAACCTTCTAAAGGGAGCTGGACACCTCAAAGCCTGGGCTCTTGGCAGAAGCTACTTGGGAGCCCGATGGCTGCTGAATTCTGCTGAATCCTGGCTGCTGACCCAACCACTGTGCAGCACTGAGCTCAACACTGCGGGATTAACAAAAACACAACTTAGCTGAGGTGTCTTCCAAATGAGATCATATGTCTTTTTTAGAGTATAATAAAAAATGGAGGATCTACAGCTTCCCTTCTTGGCTTGTTTCTGTGGTTTATTACCCTGTCTGTTAAAAACTTTTCTCCTGATTTGGTCACAAAGGCTTGTTTAAAAGCCCTTTAAAAGTCATTTTAGTACGCACAGTTTCTCCTAAGAAAAGTGAAGTGACCTATTTTTGAATTCTCTGTTATCTTCAGCGCTCAAAGAGTTCTTCTTTGCACCTCTCCCACAAATTGTGGAAGTTTGTATTGTCTGTTGCGTGTTAGTTTGCTTTCAATCATTTCATATCTGACTACTCTAAACAAATACATCGAAAGATTACCAATATCTGATTTACTCCAGCAGGTCATGGTGAGCTTCTCTGGAGTGGCTCTTGCCCATTTTAGCCACCCTAAAGAAGGACAGCAGCAAAAAGGAAGAGGGGTACAGTTTCATGGGTGCACTCCTTTCTAGGTGGGTGTCAAGAAAAAGTGTTTGTTGGTTGGGTTTACCAGTCCAGAGCACTGCCATATTAATGCTGTTATGTGCATTAATGTGTCCTCTTCCAGTCTTTAATTGTTTGATTCTTTCATTGTTAATCAAATATCCAGGGAAATATTTGTGATTTGAGATCCAGATGGCAGCAAGCAGTGTGGCTCTCTCACCTGTAGCTGCCTGTGGAGATGGCAGCCTAATAGTAGTCTGTTGTGTAATGAGTACTTTCTCTGGTTAGTACACTGATAATCTAAGTTAAAGTATCCTAAAGAATATAAGAATTAATTTTTCAGAAACCTTAAATCTGTGCTTATAGGTAAAGTTATGCTCAACCTCCATCAGTAATGGACTCTGTGCCTGTGATTTGAGGCCTGGAAGGTTTTCACTGCATTGCTTTCCTTTTATTGGCTTCCCCCAAAACTGCTTTTAAAACCATATTCTTTGGGGCAGATCTCTCATTCAAACTCCTGAATACAGGCTTGTTACAGCCTAGTCAGGCTTGCTAATCTCAATATGCATATCCCTAATAGACGTAAATTAGGAGGATGCTTAAACAACCAATGGGCTGGAAATTATTTATGGCCCTCCCATGATACAAGCCTCTCATTCTGGAACTGTGTAATCTGCTGCTTTCTGTTCAGCGTGCCTGTCCTATGTGCCCAGTTGCTGACAACTTAGCAAGGCGTCTGTTCTTTCAAGATTTTCCTGGGCTTTCTATTCTCATTGTTGGTTTTGTTCAGAAACCATGTCATTTGGGGAAAATTGGCCAACGTCTTTATTTTTTCCTAATGAATTTCCTATTCTTTTCTTTTTGTTCTGTTGCTTGTTACTTAGTATTCTTTATTTTATGGTGCAGCCTCTCATTTGTTACCAAACTGGGATAGGCTTTAACCCAAATTCTGGGCTGCTATTTTGCAAAGCAGAGCTGTGGATTGGAGTCCCTATTTGGCTTATTCCAAGCTGGTTCCCGATCTCTCGTGGCTTGACCATTGGCAATGCCAACGCTAAGCTTGCTAGGTTAAGTCTTGCCAGGTCTGGATGTGACCCTGAATGAAGTATTTGGGATTCCCAGTTTGATTCCCTATATATGGTTGCTGGTTACTAATGCAGTACCTCAGTTGCTTATTTTTTGCATTGGAAGGCAAGCCATGCATTTAGAAATTCAGATGACTTGTTGCAGGCTGTGGGAGGTCTACAGCACGTCTCTTCAAAGCTGAGGACTTCTGTTTCTGGAGCATAATTCTTCTCATTTATTTGTGAGCTGCTTAGCTGATGACATCCATTCTCCAGCACAGTTGGATCACAGACTCCCTTTGGCGCCCCTGTGCTTCAGAGTTTTCCTGCAGATCTATCCCAGTGCAAGACCTAAGTAAGCAACTGAGTCATCCCCATATGCAAAACAGAAAAAGAGCTTTCATGAAACATCTTATGTATCTATAACCTTTTCAGGAAGAGTGGAACCTATACATTTAATACTTGGAGGATGTGATTTATGGCACCCTTTTTCTCACCCTGTTTGTGTCACTGCTTCTCTAAAGGAAGAATTTTGACTTGGTTTTCCCTTTTAGCCAAACACCTGGCATTTCTGTAAGCAATTGGGGAAAACATGGGGAGAATGTGAATATTTTTGGCAGTATTGTTTTGTGTGTCACATAGCTTTTGTGCTGTAACTTTGCCTTCAGTCTGACGTCCTCCTGACTGGTCAACTTAATCCTCAGCTGGAGAGTTTAGGAATAGTGGAGATGCAACCAGAAAATGCATCTCATCTCATGCCATACTCTTTTTCTGGTGTGAAACAGTTGACTATGGATTTCAATCAAGAAAAAAAAAAAACAAACCAGACCTTAGTCTGTGAAATCCAAGTGGTTGCATTTGTGCTGTTCCTTAGCATGCCTAAACTTCAAGAAGTGGTTTAATATTCTGTGTTGCAGTTTTCCTTTTTAATTTTGAAAAGGAAACATTTTAATCACTTCCATACATGTGCTCACTTAAAAGGGTAAAATTATTGCATCATCATTTTATAGCACTTGGCAGAGAGACTATTCTTGCTAATTTTATCCCAAATCATACCAACTTAAAGCACTTTTCATGCAATTTTGATTTTTTCAGTACATTTTTTATACTAAATGCACAATTTAAATGCTCTCCATAAAGATTCAAGCCTGAATGACCTTGTGCCTGTTTGGATGCCCTTCATTTTATCTAGTACAGATTGTCAAATGTAATGTGGTGGCTCTTATGATAGAGTAGTCCCAAAAGTGATGGTTCTGTGAAAAAAATACATCAGGGTGACAGTGGTGTACGACAGAGGGAGGAACTGATGCTATTTCATACTAAAAAATGCCAAATGGCCCCACTAGAAATTTATTTGTTAAAAAAAAACAAAACAAAAAACAACGGTTGGGGGAGGAGAACATGCCTGTCCAGGAATTGCTTTGGATTCATGAATTCAGTTTTGAATTGCCTCTTTTTTCTTTCCTGATGATTGCAGAAACTTTCCCAAGAAGAAATAAGCATTTGCTTTGAATAGTTCAAAAAGT
Organism: Peucedramus taeniatus; assembly: GCA_013400575.1. Classification (NCBI taxonomy): domain Eukaryota; kingdom Metazoa; phylum Chordata; class Aves; order Passeriformes; family Fringillidae; genus Peucedramus; species Peucedramus taeniatus. Next base: position 298,579 of record WBNO01008120.1, on the reverse strand, counting down.
AGCTACTGATTTGTGGAATGTAGCTACTGGTTTGTGGAACATATTCCTGCTGGTCTGAGTGTAATAAACCCCTCAACACCTTCAAGTACAGAGTGCACATATATAAAATCTCATCTATATGGGTTTTTTTGTTTACCTTGTAATTAACCATGTTGTCCTTTCCCTTCGTTGGAAATGAACTTCCTTAATGTCCCATGTTTAAAACCAGCCATGAAGATGGAGCAGTTGGTGTCCTGTCCTGTTTGGAGTATGTGTTACACAGCCAGACGTGGCTGGTTTCTGTCCTTGCAACAATGATGAAAATCCAGGGCTGAGGTTCACCAAGTTGGCTGTGCTTAGAAGGCTGCTTTCTCTCAAATTTATTCTTGCTTTCATTGCTTCTGGGTGAGGTAATGCAGCTTTTTATACACAATGAATCTATGAGTTTTCTCGGGTTTGATAGAGACGTGAATGATTTTGTGGAAGTTTGGCAGCATAGCATCTCTCTTCCTCATCAGTTATTTTATTTCTGTTTAATTTTTTTTATGGCTTTATCTAATTTCAAGTAGCTTTATAACTTAAACCTTTTAGCATATGAAGAAGAAAATCCTGTGCCGCAGAGGAAGTGAGAATGCTTTCATTTGAAGAAAAAAATGGTGCTCCCAGTGATTTGGTTTCTATCCTGCCCAGGAAACTAAAATAGTTATCATTTTGCGATTTGTGTACTGCACCTCTTGTGCTTCCATTGTTGAACTTCAATTACTCATATTGTTTAAGAGTATTTATAAACAAATCTTGGGCTTGAATTTATTTAGTCAGTCAAGTGGTAGAATGTTTTGCTTCAGCTTTTCCTGACCATAACATGCAGATCTCTTTAAGACATATGAAGTATTTGTATGACTTATAAGACAGTTGTTCAGAATTCTCTGTCTGAAAACTTGCTTCCTGCAATGGCTTTCCATTCAGATTTCAAACCCTGTTATATTACATATTTGTATCTATTGTGGGGGAGAGACAGAGGAAAAAAAAGGATGTGTCTACCTTTGGAAATAATTCCTGTATGAATCACACACCTTCCTTCATTAGGGAACAGAATTAATGAAATGTTGTGTTTCTTGCTTTTGTAGCAGTTGCAAGTGAAACTCTTGTATATGTATAGATTTAGGCAACCTCCAAAGAAGATCTTTATTCCCATTTTTTTTGGAAGCAAAAGTTCCTCAGAATGAAATTTATCTTTGAGGAAGTAATAAAATATAGTCGTGTCTCTTCTAAGAACTAGTCTTCCATATGTGTTCTGACAATGTTTTAGGAAGCTTTTGTGGCAGAGGCCTTCATATTTGATCAAAATCAATGGACCTGTTCCTTTCTTGATTCAGCTCAGACTGGAGGAAATTTCACATTCCTCTCGAGGCTTATTTCATTAGAAAATCTGTGAAACCTTTACCATGAAATATTGAAGTCTGAGAAATGGAATACATTGGTCTATGGAACTGCAAGCCTACAAACCTGAGGTCTATCATATGCGAAGCACTAGAACCGTATTTGTTGGAGAAACAGAGTAAATGAGATAAAGTGTTTTCCAAAATTAATCCTACTAGATTAAGATAAAATTTCAATGGAGCCTTTGTTAGAGTGGCAAATGGAAAATATATAATTTCAAAGCAGTGAGGAGTTAAAAAAATCAAGAAGAGAGAGGTGTTGGATTAATACTGTCTCATGAGGAGACACAAATGGCCTGTGCCAGAGAATGCTTATTAGTAGATAACAACTGGTCTTTCTCTTGTCATTTTCTTCTGCCCAAGCTTATGGCAACAGCTGAGAGTCAAGAGTAAGTAAATGCATGGTCTTGCATTTCCTTCATTTGAGCTTTGTCCCACTTCTTTAATTAGATATCCAGTGCCTGTCCATGAAACTGATCCTTTTGTGGGATGATGATAGTTCTCAGCAGTGGGCTAAGGGATCTTTTTAGTAGGACAGTCGTGTTTTTATGAAAATGTAAAGAATAAAGACTTGGGACACCGTTAGACCACATATAAGAAGTGTTCTGAAAATAAATAAGATGATCTATGCTGTAGGGGTTGTACAAGATTTACTTGCAAACTAAGGAGAAGATCAGTGCTCTTCTACCTTGAGGGTGGTAAAGCAGGTGATATCTGTCTGGGAAAAGGAAAGCTGAGAGAATGTATGAGAGTGGATTGTTTTGTTTTTAAATAAAGCTTTGGAGGGAATAGAACTGATTTTAAAAGTTGCTTTTTTAAGGTGAAGATTAACACTGTTGTGACAAGGGTGAGTGCATATAGCTTGGGTTGGGTCCATTTAACGTGTAGATTAAAAATCTTGTCATTGCAAAGGCAACGCTCAGAAACAGCTCTTTGAAGGGGCATTATAAGATCAAAACATTTGATTGATTCTAAAATAAAGCTTGAGAATTTATGAAAGTGACTACCTTGTAAGGTGGAGGATGACACAAACCACAGAGTCTCATCCAGTTTCATAATCAGAGTTGTAAGCATGCAAGAATTTCTGTGCTATAACAAAATTATAATCTGTCTGCTGACAGAAATAGGGAAAAGATGAAATTCAGCCTTGTCATTCATTACAATTCAGTAAGACCTGTTTCACTTATTAAGAAAATGCCCCAGAAAAAGTCTACTCTAGCACAGTTTGGACAATTCAGTTATGGTCCAACATGTTAGGGTGCATTTGCATTCTCTTTTGTCTAAATACAACTTACATACCACATAATGGAACAATTCAGACAGTCATACTGGACAAATCTATAGCCATCTCACAGAATCACAGAGAATTCTGAGCTAATTTTGCATGGAATTTCAGAATAGTTCAGTGATTGCTGTATTGCTATTTTTCCTAACATCTTCTTAATATTTTTAATCCCAGACTGAATAAGGTCATTCCTGTAATAATTTCCTAATTGTTTCTAATTTTACAAAGGCTGTAAAGTGTGAGTAGGTTCTTCTTATGCATTGAAGCAGCGTAGCTGAATCTAGTGCTTCAGTTTTGATTTCAGAAGATTTCTTTTTCTGGATTACTGCAATAACCTAGCAGAGATGGGAGGAAAAAAAACTCTGATAGATTAATTTAATTAATTTTACTTCTGTGTTTTCTGTGGTAGTAAATTCTATGATTTTGGCTTGGTGCAGGAACATGCAGAATTGTATTTCTGGGTTGATTATCACCTTATTTTTTTCCAGTAGGAACTTGATATGAAAAGGCAAAACTTTTAAAGATATTCGAGGAGCAAGGTTGAATGTGTATATATGAGTCTTATTTTTCTGCAATGCAGTTAGAGGGCTGTGCAAAGAATGTGGAAAACTTTTGGCAGAATTTTCAAAGCAGAGCACTCATGCTGAATAGAAACTAAGCAGTCAAGGAAAAAAAAAAGGGAACAAGAGAATTTAAAAAAAAAATTGCCTTTCAAATAGAGCCTGGAAAGCTAATGAGCATATGACATCATTTAACTAGTTATAAAAGGATTACAGCTCCTCTGATCCATGAAACAGACCCTCAAGGTTTCTGATGTTCCCTAGATGAAGGAGGTCTAGAGTTGTACTGCTGAAGTTTGTCCTTCCCACAAAGCCCCTCGGTGCTGGCAGCGAGGGTTGCTGCTGGTTCTCCTTAGGAGCAGCACCTGTTCCCAGGGCTGGCAGCAAAGGGCTGTGGCTCATCTCGGCTGGGACAGGCAACTGCAGCCCGAGCTGGCCAGCCAGAAATAGTCGTCTGCTCTTAGAGTGTCTTCGTCTGTGCTCAGAGAGCAGGAGCTGCTGGAGATGACCTTGTTTGCAGCTTGCACGTACCTGTGGAGACCCACAGGCCCCTCCAGGGCTGGGAGGGACATGTCTACTGTGGGTACAGCACCCACCCCTGGGGCCCTTGGGCCACATCCTCTGCTCCTGGTGACCAGAGTGGGCACCTGGTCCAGGGTGGATCATCTCCTCCGAAGCCCAGCCAGCCATGGAGCAGACAGTGTGCATGTTTGCTGTGCCACCCCAGCAAGGGGAGCAGGTCCCCCAGACTGTAGCGGAGCAGTGGGACAGCAGCATTTCAGATAAAAGCCAGCACTCATCTTTGCATGATCCTCAGCTCTGGGTGCTGTGCATCTTCCTCCATCCTGGTGGAATGCTGCTGCCTCTGCAACCTTCCCACTTCCCCACAGCAGGGCTTCTTCCGAAGGCCTCCATGTTTCAGCCTGAGAGCTAGTAAAAACCATGGAAACCATCATTTTATTTTTTTCAGACTTAATAATTATGTTTCAGGCTAGGAATGTATTTTTAGGAGGGGGAAGAAAAGAAGTTATGTAACTCTTGATTTATTGCATTGGCTTAAAAAGCTAGGGAACCTGGGATTTTCCTCTTGTTGTGCTGGGAGCATTTCCCTTTATGGCAGCAGGGAGACCAGTGGATGACAGTTCTCAAGAGCAATTCAAACTTTTTATAAATCTGCTGAATGTGTTCCCCTCCATCACATCTCCATTGCAGAGTGGGGAACAGCCACTGTTGGGAGAGTGAACCTTGGAGTGCAGACGTACCTTGATATGGAGAGAGCACCTGGGAAGGCAGGGAAAGCATCCCTGTCCTCTTTCTGGGGGCAGAGATAGTTTCAAGGCAGGAGGTAGACTTTTTCTGAATCGGAGCATTTTTAAACTGGTTACATAAGAATTGTGCACCTACCAGTAATGTGTGTATGGAGATAACTTGTAGTAACTGCAGAGAAGTCCTGAAAGTTGGAGAATGTGTTGGAGCAGAGATAGAAGTGAGTTCTGATTCTGTAAAAACAAACTTGCAGGTTAGAATTTTGGTTGCATGCGTGTGACTTGTTTGGAATAATTTGCATAATAGAAACAACTTGAGAAAAGCAGTGTGGAAGTCAGCATACGTTTTGTCTGCTTCATCTGAGCTTTGCTTTTATTCTTGTCCAGCAGTTAGGAACCAAAGAGAGAAATTCCAGCTTTCAGAGAAGGGACATGGTGGAGGGGGGATGCTACAAAAGAAAAATAAGTACTGGATATAATTCAGAAAAGACACGCAATCAGACTGAACAGATTGCTCAGGAAAAGATCTATTCTGTTGCTGAAATCCAAGAAAATGGGGGGAAAAACAGGAAATAGTGAAATCTGTTATCGACCATCTGCTAAGCCTAGGAACTTGAGCACCATTCCCATGAGAAAAATACTAGATTGTGAACTTAATTTATATTTCATAATACTTAAAGTATAGATTCAAAAGTCCTGTAGAGAATCTAGTATTACTAAATGTTTTAAAGATATTTAAAATCCCACTTAAAAGTCAGAGTATTAACTGGTTTGATGCCTTTTTTCTGAGATCTTTGATGGATCTAATAGATCGTGCCTTGTGAGGACAAGGCAGCCTTTTCGAACTTTGAGGAGGAGAGGGGAAGTGAGCAAGGACACAGTGGTCCTCCTCTTCCAGCTCCTGTCATCCTCCTGTTTTGGTTGTTCCTCATGAGTGTTGCCACCTCTGTGGCACCATTACCATCCTGGGATGGGAACTGTTTGTGCGCTCTGGTGTTCAGGAGCTGCTCGTTTCCTGTTCCTGGTCCCGCTGTGTGGAGCACACCATGTTTGCTCAGGCCTGCTCCCTCCTTGCCTCTCCTTTCTCACAGCACAGCCAGAGAGAACAACATCCAAAGGAATTCCAGTGGTTCGGAGGGCTGTAAGCAAGCCATGGGTTCTCCTGGACTTTGTGTTTGCAATGACTCCACATGTGTAAAGGTGCAAGCGCTGTTTCCTGTAAGCGTTTTTGAAGGATGTAAATGGAGTTTAATTGCTGAAAGTTGGGATCAACATGGCCATTCAAAGGCTTGGTTGTTTGTTCAACTGTCAGTATTAATGGACTCGATGTGCAGTTTGCAAATTGCCTTAAATGTGGGCTATTGGCTTGCACAGCTTTTTGGAGTCTTTTCACAGTTCAAAGATAAAAGTGAGAGAAGTCTTTGGCAAAAGTGTATGTTTGCATGAGAAGTATTATTATGTAGCATGTGGAAAAGTTATGATAAATTCAATTCTTCGTGGTGATATTGTACTTTCTTAGACGGATTGGTCATTTTCTGCCAAAAATTTCTAGCCTTGTTCAGGTTTCTGAAATGAAGGAGGCACAGTCTCCTTCCTAGTGATAGATTTTTTTCAGTTACAGAATTTTCTCTTCCAAATTTGTTTTCCAGGTAATAGGCTGTTCAGCCTGTGCACAAAGCAGAGTTGTAATAGGTAAGATTGTATATGATTACAAAGCTTTACAGTCACAGGTACTTCTGAGACCTCTTAAGAAAGCAGGTGGAGTGAATTCCATTTCATGGAAGAGTGTTACTACCCATGTAGCTCACTGACCCTTGAAAATGAACCTTGCTGCTTCTGCTGACAGACTTGCTGTAGAAAGAGGCTGTAAGTAGCAGTAAGGCACAGGGTTCATGATGTCCTGGAGTCTTCACCTCTCTGCCTCATCTCATACTCTCTTCTAAATAACCCTGTATTTTCACCCACATTGCTGCAGAGCTCTTTTGCTGCTCTTCCCAACAGTTGGTCCCCTCCTTTCTTCTGCTGCTGGCATGTTTCCACCTTGTCCTTCTCCTTGTAATCTTCTGTTTACAACCACTCGTTGCATCTCAGCAGCCTCAAGTAAATATAATTGTGCTGCCTGTCCTGGTCCCCTTGTTTTTGGGTTGGGACCTTCCCTTCCTTCTCAGTCTGCATTTGGAGCAAGGTGTTTGCAGAGATGAGGTGGGGTTCGGGTGTCCTTCATCTCAGTTCGGGGCAGCCATTCACAAGGGAGAATGAGTATCTGTGCGGAGGAAGGGAGGAGAGTGAACTTTGCTCAGCCCTCATCTGAAACTTGCTCAGTGTAGCTAAAATGGAGGGAATGCTGCTGCCAAGTACTGCAAACCACTCCCGAGTGCATGCAAACACTGCTTTTAGGTGGGTTTGAGTGGATTTTCCCTCTGCTGGAAAAAGCACCACCTCCGGCTCCAAGGTTAATTCAAAGTCTGTACACTAAAACCTGGAAATACTGGTTCTCAAAGGATCAATTGTAGGAAATATGAATACTGTCCAAACAGTGTTCTCCCTTCTCTTCACTTTTTCAGAAACATCCATGGCATTTTTCTTAAAACATGGATTCTTTTGGCCTGAAACACAACTATGTTTTAAAATGTTAATGCTTAGTTTTAAGCAAAGTAAATAGAGAAAATTTTTTGTATCAGTAAAAGGAGAGTTGTTTAGCAACTTTAGCTGTAGCTGCTGTTTCAATGGTGTTGCTTCGCTGCAAAGTTTAGTGCAAAAAGGGTGGCAGGACTAGTTAATAACTTATCTTTAACATTTTATGGTGTTTTGCAGTTGTAACTGTAGAACCTGTAGTCAACCTGAGCACATATCAGACGTTAGTTTTCATGAGGTTTTAGGGGATTTTGTTCTTTCTTTTGAATTCTTTCAACTCTGTCATCTGCCATCCATAGCAGGGCAGGTGGCTGGACAGGGATGTCAGTAAGGGTAATTCAGTAATGCAATAATTTTATGGAGAGCTGTGTACCAGCAATGTACAGTTCAAATGCCTCCATGAAGCTCCTGACTCTTGGCCAGTTGTACTGCAGTCTGCATCTTAATGGCATTCAGCTTCTGGCTCCCAGCAGTGACAGCCTGGGCCTTCAATGGAGAAGTAAACTTATTTGATGACTTTTCTGTATATGGTATGTGTGTGTGTATGTATATATATATATACACACACATATAATTTAAAAAAATATTGGATGTAATTCACATGTAAGCTTTCTCACACTGCAACCTTACCTTTCTGTGCTTACCTTTCTGCATACTCTTAAATGCCAGCTACCATGTCCTTGAGTGTGGAAGAGAGGTAATAAAACATCATCTCTGCCACTTCAGCCCACTGCCCAGATGTACAGTTATTACAGTTCCTCTTTGCATACTGTAAATTATAATTAGTGCTTAACTATTCCCTAGCTTCAACCAACACTGTGTGCTTTAAAAAACCTGTATCCTGAAGCAATTTCAGGTTTCAGTTCCTGCTTTTGGTTTTTGTGATGCTTTTGTTTGTTTTCATTCTTGGACTCTGAACCAGAAAATATTGCCGTATGAAAGGGGGAATATAACTGAAATTTGAGTTAAAAATCTACTCCCTTGATCATAGGTTTGGGGGGGGGGGGGCAAAGGAGGGGGGGGCATATGTTCAATTTACTAGTAATTAATATTTTTAAGCTTTGTTTTGCCCAATTGCAAAAAAAAAAAAGCCTTTTTTGATGATAAAATTTCTGTCAGGAGTGCATGTGCCTCATGGCTGCTTGTTTGATCATTGCTCATGTTCTTGCTCTGGCTTTGTGGCTGGGAGTTGGTTTAAGGGAAGAACTTAATTGTGATGCAGCCTGGTAGCTGCTCTGGGATGCTGTGTCAGTCATGAGGTGGATTTCTGGCCCACCTTGATTTTATTAGAAATTTAATCATGGCTCTTGGTGAGACTCAGGTCTTTAAGGCTATGAAGCCAAGACTTTCCTGCCCGTCCAGCTACTGGATTATATCATCTGAGATTATACACTTATTTACGCTTATTTACGCTGCTCACCTCAGTGATGCCATGGCTGGACCACTCTCCTGGAAGCAGTGGTTGGCCCCATAGCAGAGAGCAACTGCAGAGGCAGTAGTTTGGGTTTGATTGTGCTGACAGTCCCTGTAAAAGTAAAATCTTCCATGTTCAAATTGAATATTCAATTTGGTTATAATCAATAGCTTTTTAATTCTGAGGCTCAGAAACCAGAGTACCCTAAGTAGAGGCAGCGCAAATTCGCATCACCATAAACCAGAAATGGAAATGTCCCTGGAGATTTTATTAAAAAGAGCTCAAGATTTATCTGTCATTTTCTTTAGCTGATGAATAGAAATATGAATCCTTGCAGAAGATTTCTAATGTTGTTGTAGAATGTGGATGGCTTGGGATTCTGTTCCTATTCTTAACTATACCAATAACTTATCCCATCTCAAAGGGCTGATAACTGAAAGAAATCATGTCCATTTGGCATAGAGGAATGTTGTTCCTTTGGCATTCAGAAGTGCTTCATGGAAGGAAACAGTTCTGTCACATAGATTGTTTGACTTTCTGGTCTTGCTTTGTGTTTCCCCAGGAACATATTGGTAGGTTGATTTTTGTTGTTGTGCCATTTTCCTTGAAATGGCCAGCATGGGACCCTTTCCAGTATGCTTAAATGTTGATTTTTTTTTTTTTTAGAAAAAAATCTTTTTCTTTTAAGTATTACTTATTTCATATCTGTTGAGGTGGGAGTATGTCACTGTCAGGGTATTTGATAGCTCTCACAGACCTTAGGAAGATGGATTCTGGTGGATATGTGGGTTTTTTGTGTCTGTAGAAGTTCCTTGTGACATTTCATTGCTATCTCTCTGTTTGATGTCTCAGTGGTCTGTTTCAAGATAGAGGTTAGAGGAAAAAAAAAGGAGAAAACAGACTCCATGTTTTATAGCCACTTAATCAGATCATTATTAATGCAGTAAGAAGGCAGCATTAAATATATAAGTAGCATAAAATTGAGTTGATTTAAGGGCTTGTGTCCAGTATTAATCTTAAAGGAAACCAATACCAGAAAGGAAGTATTGCTGTGTTCCACCTGTCTCCATAATTACTTCTTTTAATATTTTTTATTTTTCCAATTCCAAGACCTAGAAGTAAAATGGTGCTATGCAGTAAAAACACCCAGCCAAAAAAGTATGGTGCTGTATCTCATATATGTGTACATACTTATGTTCATTGTTATAATAAGGGTTTTAATTATATAAATTTGTACTTAGGAAGTCTGGCCATGATCACTGAACCCATGACACTAAGGCAAAGCAGCCTTTGTTGTGCATGTGACAGCTTGGCCACATAGAACCAACTTGCAAGGCCCTGTGTCCTCTGGTGCCAAGGCATCCTTATGATATTCCATCCAACCTGGTGTCCTCAGCTTCTGGACTGGCCTTTTAACTTGCTATAAGCTGCACCAGGTTTGAGGTGACTTCCATTTGTGATTAGAGATGATGCTAAAAAACCTTGGCTCCCTCACTGAATACACAAGTCACTTGGAAAATCTGTCTCACCAGCCTCCTTTGTGCTCTGACTGCCCAGTGCTACAGGGTATTCCTAGAGCTCATGGGGGGCAGTGCTCCTGTGTTGCCATGGCTGCCTACAGAGTTGTTGTGATAGAACCAAAACTGGTTTGTCTGGCTTTATGAACCTTCAATTCCTGTGTTGTAGCAAGCAAGTTTGCAGGATTTCGACCTTGATTTGTGTCAGAAAGCTGAGCTGCTGGTCTTCATTCCCAAAAATGTCTCTTGACTATCCAAGGTAGATTTTTGAGATGTGCACATGTTGGTCTGTGTAGTGTCTTTGCATTTATAATTTAAAAAACGGAATGGTGAAGAACTGGCATTATGTTGAATGTTGTGTATTTATTCAAATATTGCATAACTTCTTTCTGCATGGCTGCCTGAAAAGCAATGCCCACCACGGTGGCTAGGTGTTAGTCTTGGATGTACTCTGTTGGGAATTGAGGAAACGTTTAGGAAGATATAAAAATCGTGGTAGGATGGTAGTTGTCTTTTTTGTTGTAACAAAATTGGTGTCTTAACTTTCTAAGCATATATTTTGATGTTTGTTTTTTTTTAAAAATTTTGAACATCTTGCCTGGAAATTATCCAGTTCATTATATTTTTTGTTTTTTTAAGTAAAATACTGGCATAATTTACTGAAACCAATCTCAGTTCCATCAGTCTAGGATTTGCTAGTGCAGGGTATTTTTGCTGGTTCCAGCTTTGAAGAGTTTACTTAAGTATCGAGCTGTTAGTACAAACCCAACAGGTGCTGCCTCTGAATTATGGATGATTACGCAGTCACTTTAGTCTGAATAAAGGTCTGGGATAAACTGGGTTGGGTTATACACAGGAGTCAGCTTCAGCAGACAACCACAAATGCCAAAGACAGTATTTTTACTTTAGTGCAGACATCACATATATAATTTCTGACTGAGTTGGGAGGAGATAAAACAAGCTCCAAGTTTTTGTATTTAGATGAAAAAAAATCTAGAAGAAACCTGGGAAACTGTATTGAAAAATATATGAACATATAATATGAATATATGCAGTAAATTCAAATTCCACGATGATGTACTTGAGCAAAAAAAAAAATCATTAAATGAACACAACATTTCTTATTTCCCCAAAGCCATGATTATCAAGATGTCATTGCTGATAAATGAGAATAAAACTCAAAGGCAAGTTTCAGTCTCAAATGCACTTAGCTTTGAAATAGCCTAATGTGCCAATTCAGTTCTTAAAGGAAAATAGTTTACATACCTGACATCTGAGCCCTTTAAATCCTACCCAGAGATGTGTTTAGCATGCAGAAGAGTGGAAGAAAATGTCTGAATCTTGGGAGAAAAGCTTGAGGAAATAAGGAAGGGAATACAAACTAAGGCAGTTACAAGAGAAAAACTCTTGAAGTGAAAGCTTAGAAGTGAAAAGTATATGTAACTCTTCTGGTCTCCTTAACATATTGAAGTTTAATGCTTCAATTATGTGTAACACTGCAGAAGGGGCAGTTCAAGCTGAAGTAATTAACACATAACTGACCAAAAACTGAGGAAAAGTCTTAAAAGCTTTTATGTATTCATCCCTAACCATAATAAGAAGATGGAAAGAGAGTGAAGAATTGTTTGCAATTTGTAAAATCTCCTCAAATAGTTGGAATATTAGCTATAAAAGCAAGTAAACATCCAGTGAAGGGAACGGCTTTTTTGCCTGTCCCGATTCATAGATGAATTTGCAGCAGAACTTGCACAGCACTGCAGGCAGTGCTCGGAACTCTTGAATGGGGACATTCAATCCCTGTCTCAGTTGAATACATTGAACTTCTAGCACTTGCAGATTCTGTGTATCAAGATAGCATCCTTGTCATTTCTTACACAAATGTCTTCAGGGAGCACACACAGAGCCAGCAAGTGATATCTCTCTCCTGGGGAGCCAGTAAAGTCCCATTTGTGCACGTAGTGACGGGCTCACTTGGAACGTCACCAAGTCTGTTTAATCCAAAGTAAAATGGAGTTTTGCCATAGACTGTCATGAACTTTTGCAGATTTTGTGTTTAACATCCTTCCAGATCTGTGAATCTCACTGTTAGGGAAGGGAGAAAAAAAAAAGAAGACCATACAAATTTCATGAAGTATCCATTCATGAAGGATAAATGATTATAAGCATATGGTACCTTTCCATGAACAGACTTGCATATGCATAAAACTTTCTTTAGAAGTAGCCTTGGAAGCATGTAGAGCTTCCAAAATATCATTCAGACCACTAAATTAGACTTTCTCCTTTTCCTCCTCTTCCCACCATGTTATGGTAAAATGGTAAGACATAGGACTAAATATACTCCTTAATCTCTTTCTTCTTTTCTTTTCCCTCTCTTCTCCCAGGAGATTTCAGGGAATCATTGTTAAACATTGTTGTACCCATTTTGATTCCATGATGCATAAAGTGTGAAGAGATTGCCTTCAGCTGACGGGCAAAAGGCTGGAAGATTATTAGAACATATAGGAAAAGAAAAACTATGTCAATGGTAATATGCTAAGATGCTGATCACTCATCTCAACACTGATTTTGTCTTACTAGGAAAACCAAGAGCAAATTATTATTATTATTATACTGTTTTTCTTTCAGTGGGCACCTATATGACCTCTCCTGTATTTCATACACATCCCTTGCAGAGAATTCAGGAGGTTTGTGGTGGGGGAGGATCATTATTTTTCATGCATGTCATTTGTTCCGTGCTCTGTTCGCTCCCCTCTGCAGGCTGGCAACGAACGAAAACAAAACTCTGGAGCAGCTCAGAATTGTGTTTCTGTATCTAATCTGAGACAGTTTTGAAGTTGGCCCTAACAGGATCTGAGTTAGCAGCATGCAGCAGCTGAAAATGTCATACTTTGGCTCTGCTGCTGGGCTAAGTCTCACTATTGACCTTTGTTGTTCTCACATAGCATTTTATTTTTAGGTGGCATTGTTTATGAGGACATAGAGAAGAGAGGTGAGAGGAAAGGAGGGCTGTTGAGCTGTCAGCATTAATATACAGAAGTAAACTGGTGAGGTGTTGGGTCCCTCAAGTCATCCTTGGAGATCTGGACATGTGGGTGGGTGAATGTTAAGATAGTAAGTTAACATCAAGGTGTCAGCAGTTTACAAGGTTTTCCACTTACTAATTTCTCTGCATAACGTGTCCTCGTGCAGGTGATGGATATTCACGTTTTGTTGCAGGAAAATGTTGCTCTGATGGACTCACAGCAGGGGGGGGAGGATGCTGCAAAGTGAAGGGAGAGCTTGAGACAGGTAAACATGCCAGACGGAATTTCAGATGGGCTTCATCACGTTACCTTCCAGGAACAAATGTGTGGGATGCAGGAGTATTTTAAGCTACAAGCTCATTTGGACTAACAAAGTAACGTGCATTTGAAACAACTGGGTAGACAGTAATTTAGAAGGTGAAGTTCACTAATAGTTTGACAGGTCGTGCTTTGGTGTCACCCATCAATCTGATAATTTAGTTACAAAATATTTTTTGTGGTTTGTCCAAAATACCCCTGCCTGATAGAGCATTAGGTAAGATGGCTTCTGTAAGATGGTAAGATGGCATTAGGTAAGATGGTCCTTTGAATAAGGAAATTGCTGAAAAGTGGGAATGAAGGACTCAGCTTCAGTTAGTAGTGATTGTTTTACTTGTGTGAATTTCTTGAAAGACTTGAGGACTGTAGAACACAGAAGTACTGGATATAATCTTTCTGTGCTATCAGTAATAGCCAGAGCACCCCAGAGCACTCTCAAGTTTAGAGTGGTTGATAGAGTTGGTTGACTGGGACAGGTCTGCCATGTTCTCCCCCACATCTCCCCATCTGCTAAGTATAATCAGAAGGGAATCATTTTGCCACTTATTCACTTTATTATTCAAATTTCGCTCTGTTTGAGAGAGGAATTTCAGCTTTGGAGTGCAGTTATTTCCAATAGTGTTGTGGATATAAAGGGAAGCTGTGGCAGAGATTACCTTACAGGAGGAGTCACCTGGAAGCAGCACCCAGTCCCTTTTTTCCCTGCCAGTCTTCAGACTTATTGGAAGCATACCTAGGGTAAAAGGGTACAGAAATAATATAAAGGGAAAAATTTGCAGGATTATCTTGACTACATTTCTGTCAATGAGACGTTGTTTCTTACAATACAATCCTAAATCCTTTCTTCATTAAAGTTTTAAACCACTCAGCTCCAGGGGAAAATGCTTTGGTTCCTTCTCTTCTTAAAAAATAATGTGCATGTGTCTACTGAAATTGCACTGTTATATTCAAAAATACCTTAACAGGCTGCTTTCTAATGAGCAGGTTTTTTCTGATAGTACACTTTTTCTAGAGCAGTGGAACAGCTCATAAATAGTTAATTGGAGCCATGGCTGTTCTTATGCACTTGAGTAACAGCCTTGGTGGGGAATTTCTCAGTCATACAGACAGGCCACTGCAGCTTATCAGCTATAGGAGCAAGATGTCAAATTTTCAACAGGAATAGGAGACACCAACAAAATTTGCCATCTACTTCTAATTAAGTATAGAGTTGAAGTTCATTTGCTTAAGACAACAGTATCCAAAGTAATCTGTTTGTTTTTGTTTTTTTTTTTTTCTGTGAGCTTCTTTTTTTCAAGGCATAATGCCGATTGGAATAAATTAGGAGTAAGTTAAAATGTTGAAGCCTTTTCTTTTCATGTAAGATTTTGTTTTTCTTCTGTATCATCTGGATTTCAATGGTCCAGTTTACCCCTGTCATCTCTTTCACAGCATTGGAATTTAAATATGTATATCACGTTTTGTTAATAATATGTCAGTGAATTGAATTACTCTCTATTCTTAATGAAAGCTCTTCAGGTTTAATGAGCAAAGAAATAATGTAAAATATAATAACCCAAGCCTTAATATTTTCTTGATCACAAGTCAAGCCTTCTATATAATTTATCAAAGTAACATAATGTCCTTACATTTGAGGTCAAGATTTTGCAGGCTTAGCAGAGATTTTTATGCATAAGGGAAAGATGAAACTTTAAAAATATTATTTCAGCAGTTTCATAATTTAGGATTGTGACCTCATGCTCTAAGAATAATTATGGCACATCATGATCAGCAGTTTATCAATATTCATTCATGGACTTAGACTTTCTTCATATCATAGTTTGTTGTGTGGTTTTTTGTTTTTTTTTCTTTTCATGCAACCATAGTAACGTTAAAATAGATGCTAAATGCCTTAAGGAGCATGGGCAGTTGGATTATTTGTGGGTTGTGCTTTAAGAAGTATCTACAATATTTATGAAAGCTGCTGTTATTCCATTCTTTCCCTGAATTTTTGTGCAATTGTTATACCTTCTGCTACCAGGTGGAACCAGTGTTTCTAAGGACCTCTCACAGTGAGTTCGGCTTGCACTGTGGCCACTGTGAATTTGAATTTGTTGTGGCTGCATGTGCAGTTCCTGCAAAAATTACAGGCAATGGGGGGGTTGTCATTAGTTTAAGCTGAAACTGTAATGGCAGTAAAGGCATAAGAACACATATGAAGGTCTGTGGCTGTAAATTCAGTGGTATTGCATCAGTCCATAGTCAAGATGGCCAAATGCTGAGAACCAGCTACAAGGAAAAGCCAAATCAATAGTTAACACTATAACAGTTTATTAAAATTTCTATCTGGCAACTTTAATGAAGCATTAAATGAAGGTTTCCGACCTACCCAGCCAAGACCAGCAGGCAGCAAAACAGCACAAGCTCTTCTGACTGTCCTGTAAATACTACAGAGAAGAGCAGTAGCAGTACATGTGGTACTTCTGGTGAGAGAGCACCTGGCCTGACAAAGGCACAACTGTTTGCAGGTATCAAGGACAAGCAGATGATTCCTCAGGAGGTCAAGCATGCAGAGATTGAACTCTACAAAAAGAGTAGAGCTCATGCTTTGGAAAATGGTGTATTCATTATCTTCTTGCAGGAAAAAGAAACTTTTACCTTTGCTGGAGTAATGGTCATCTGTCTGGAGGTTTATCTTGGTTGAGGAACAGTTAATGCTGTTTTTCAGCCAATGAAATCTCAGAAAAGCTGAGAATAAAGGCCTGTATATTTTCTTTGTCAAGTAAACCAAAGCCTGTAATACAGTTAATCTCAAGAGTTTCTTCAGGCTTCGTCAAAACTCAGCTGTTTGGGCAAGCCCTTGAGTTGGCAGCTCTGGTGCATGCTTTCAATTGGGGCAAAACATCACAGCTTTCCTCCTTGAGATGGGCATGAGGCTTTATCCCTGACCTGATCCAGCTTGATATCTTGCAGGCAGGGCTGCTTCTTGACCTGTTTGGTGACTGTGGTAGGGGAAACTGCACCCTGTGTCGCAGGGTTGGGAATTTCCAACTTTTTGCGTCAAGTCCAAGGCTACGCAGCTAATAACCTGCAGCCTGCCGCTCTCTGCCAGCCACTGCAGTCGGTTCCTGAAGGGCTGAGAGCAGGAGGGACTGACTCCCCACGTTATTCTGCCAAGCAGCTTGGCCTGACCGCTTGTGTGAAGTAAACTTGAGGTGCTGCTTCAGCCTCATTCTGCTGGGAGACATTAATGGGCTTGACATTTGCAGGCAATCTGTGCTGCTCCTGCAGCAAGTTGCCTGAGCACTGCTGCACTTGACAACAGTCACCAGCGAGGGTAACAAAAGGCAGAGCAGCATTTGTGAGATTAAAGCAGTGTTTCTGGAATGAAAGAAGTGTTGAACTTCAAACAAGTGCTTGGTATGCATTTACTTTTATTAAGATTCCTCTGTATGACTGTGAAATTTGGATAACAGCCTTGCTTCTCGCAAGCATTAGTGAGTTCCTCTTTGACTGTCTTTGAGTCCTTGCTGGTGTAAAAAGCCTGGAAAAGGTTTTAGCAAGTTCTCGCAAATGTGTTTAAGCAGCTTAGAAACACTGTTTTTGTAGATACAGGAGCACAGATACAGATTTTCCAGGGAAGGTGTGGACAGTGTTGCCTGAAGCTGCTTTGTTTGGTCTCATTAAAATCAGAATGGCTCTGAGGAAAGTCCAGGAAATATTGCAAGAGTGTCCTCAAGGAAAGTCCACATTTGGAGTCCAAAACCACAAAAAAGACAACAGTGCTCTCCAGTGTGCTTAAGCCTCTGCAAATTCAATAATTAGACATCTATAGACAAGTGCAAAAGTAGAACACTTTATTTGGAGAAAACAAACAAGAATAGGTGAATCAGATGAGTATCTGATAACAGATAAACATGCTGCAAGAAGTTCCTGGTTTACAGTAGCAAGTCCAGCAGACCCCTAGACAGAGCCTAAGGAGATCTTTATGTAATTGAGCTGTCTGTGTGTTCCCACCTAATAGTTTTGAATGTCAGCCAACTCCAACTAAATTTGACAGTGGGTAGCTATTACAGCTATTCCATTTTAACTGTTATCTCTTACCAGTTCCATTAAAAGAAGTGACTGGGAGGAAAGGCACCCAATTAGTGCCCCCACTAGAGGAAAGGGGCTAGTTAGCATTTTTCTCCTGTTAGATGTTGCAAGCAGGGAGAAGAAATACCCAGGAAACAAGGTTTCATTATTCTTGCTCCTCAATGACAATATTTTTTTAAAATAGCAAAGTATTTTCATATACTTTAGAGCTCTACTCTATTTTGTGTTTGTTCTTTGGGAACATGAAAAGTAAATATAGAAGTAGGAAGCTCTAGGTTTCTTATATCTTTGTGACAGCACTGGGCTCCCACGACAGGAGCTGCTTGAGGTGAAGTGGGCAGATGGTAACTTCTTGGATCCTCCAGCTGTGTGATAAAACTGAGTTACGCTCTGGTTGCTGCAACATTTGAAACCAAGAGGGCTCAAAGCTTACTCTTGGTTGAGTCATCTTCTTTCTTCCCCAAATGCTTATTCTGCATATTGCACACCTGTTTTTAACAGAAATAATTTTGGTGGCTACAGGAGGCAGGGCAGGGTAAGGGGGAGGGAAAGCAGATTGTTTTAGAATAGGCAGAAATTCAAAGCCAGGTTAAATGGGGTTTGAGTATCGTGGTCAAGTGGAAAGTGCCCTTGCCAGTGGCAGAAGGTTGGCACTAGATGAGTCCCAAGGTCCCTTCCAACCCAGTCTATTCAGTGATTTGATGATATTGCTTAATGAAGCAAAGAATGTGTCACCAGGTTCTTCGGGTTTAATTGACTCTGTGTGGGACCCGTTGTGTCAGGGAGTAATATTTGTGGTATAACAATGAATACAAATATTGCAGTCCTTGCTAAAGGAAATTGAAAGTCTGTGCCACAAACAGGCTGCATAAGTGAGTTCTAGGGGGTTGATGAATTAGCAAGTAATAATGTTTGCTCACTCTGCTATACACCTTGATTTCTGTATAACTTGTATAAATTTATGCATAAGCACTTTGTTATGCACACTCATAAACTCTCTGTCTGCCTCTACAGTAGTGTACTTTTGTGCATAAACAGTTAAACATCTTTTTCCTGACATGGGAAGGATGGTGGTATTTTTAGATATTGTACCAGCTCTGAAGTTATTGTACCCACAGAAGTTAAATGCAAGCTGCCTTCCAAAATCAAAGCCTGCTATACATTGCAAGAGAGTTCTGGCAGGATGTAGCAGAGGATTTAGAGATGAACTGGGGCTATGTTAGTAGTAGAACATAACTCTCCTGGTGTGTGCTTTGCTTAGTGCTCCCATTTTCATTTAGTCTTTGCTATCTGGGTTTCAGCTACTCAGCCGGAGAGAGTGGTAGGTACAGTCCTGTGTATCATTAGTATGCAAGCAGTAGAGTGAATTTCAGCTGAATAAAAATGAATTCTTTGACTTGCAATTGTGAACATTTCTAGTTTGCCTTGACAATCCTGTCAAGACAAATTTGAACTTTGTCAGCAATTGTGATTTCTTGTGGGAGAATTACCAAAAGCCTTTGCTCTAGGTATCAGTCAGTGATTGCAGCCCTCATCTGCTATTTGACCAAAATTTTCCATGGCACTCAGCAGGCTATTACTTGTCATTCTGACATATAATGGAGGAGTATTTTAATTGATTTAAAAGTTAAAATTTATGGTTACTTAATACAGTATAGGTATATTACATGTCAGCAGTTATACTTGCTGTGAAAATAGAGAAAGGGGAGTTGAAAGGACTTGGAATTTGGAATATTTTTAAAGCGCGTGCCATTGGTTTTACCTTCCACTTCGACAAGCTATCAATAGAGTTTTTATTTAGTTAGTAGGAGCAGAGGTTTCTTATTATATAATAATTGTTGATTTTAAAAGGGATTCTGGAATGTTAACTGTGCATCTAGTTTCTAAAACTGTTTCTTCCAAGATTCAGTAGTACTTCTGCTGAAAATTCTTTGCTTTTATGCTGAACTTTGAATAACTGCATTTTGGATCCGATGCTGTTCTGGTTTATCACCTAAACCGTTCCTCTGTCATGGTTTCCAGGTGCCCAAAGTAGGCATAATTATACATAAATCCAAGGGTTATGTGAAACTGAAAATTATAAGTCACTCCGAAGGCTGTACAGCATGAGTGTGGTCGGTGCATTTGCACACATGCAGGTTTTGTATATGCTCAAGTATTGGATCAGATGCTCTGCCAATACTGTCTTCCTAATTGCTCTCATGGGTGCAAGTGTGCAGGGATTTTCTAAGTGGTGATGATGAGTTTAAACCCTCTTTTTCTCTGTGTCCATTTCAAGACAAGCCCTTTTACAAGCAAATGAAGAGAGGAAGGCACTACAAAGATGAGTGACTTGCAACTCTCTTCTCTCCACCCTGTCCATTGTCAACTTACCTGACTTTCTAAATTAGGAAGAAGTGTAGAAAGAATATCTGCATTCCTTCTGCAGGAGTAGGATGGGAAATTGGGACTGTTGCATATTCATTTATGTATTTCTCTTTTGGCTCACGCTGCCTGACCCTCCACATAAACGACAGGCAAGGAAAACAGAGGAACTTGAAGTGTGCAAGTAAATGTGGCAGTCGACAATATCACCACCAACAGGAGTGAACTTACCTTGGGGTAAATACAAGAGTAAAGATCTCTGCAAATTGTCACTGTAAGTGGAGGTGGGACAAGTGGGAAGTGATGTCCCTGTCTGAACTGGAGCTTCTGCTTGCTGTGTGCTCTGCTAATCATCACAATTTTTAAACGCATATACAAAGCCCAAGAAGGCTGTTTCACCTGTGACAAAATTCACAGGTTGGACTGGGATCATGATTACTGGAGGGGATGCAATTGCAAGCTGTTGGTAAGCATCCTGAGAGCCAGAGAGACTGGGAAGGAAAGTGATTCTTTAGGCAAGATGGGATTGGTAAAGATAGATGTGGAAACCCTACCTTCTAGTTTTAGGAAGACGTTTGGTTTGGGCCATGAGACCAGGAGGGTGGGAAAAAGGAATTTACAAACTATCTCCATATCTATATACCTAGAGCAGCAAGAGTCATGTATCAAGTAATAATGACATGCATGAAAACACAATGAACAGGCTGAATTTCCTAAAAATGGAAAAATGTTAGTGAAAATGAAGCCATCATTATTTCAAATAGTGGTTTTAGAAATTGACAGATGTTTCAAAATAATGTGACTATTAGTCTTTGAAAATATGTGTTAATCAGAGATGGTGGTAAAGTTGAAGTTTGGTTCTCACTGTATCATCTGAAGCCAGTGCCATGCTGGAAACTTCCAGTAAAATATAAATGCCTGTGCCTAATCTTATTAAGGATTATTACTTTTTGATTAGTGAGATCATTTTAGGGGGATTATTTATTTTTTCCAATCTTCCTTTTACAAATGTGCACAGAACTCCCTGCATCTTGCAAGAAACTCAAGTGTTATTGTCAGGAATGTCTCTGATAGACTCATGGGCTGGAGACTTAGCACTGAGTTCTGTGTTGGTACCTCATACTAAATGATACTATGAGCTGCCTGTTGCTTTTCATTCTCCCCTACGTCCTGTTTATGAAGTTTAGATATGTGTGCAGACCTTCCTACTTCTCTTTTCTGTTCCTGTCTGGTATCTTAATATAGCAGATGCTAGTGCTGTAATTCCAATACACTTTCAACATCCACCCTAATTTTGTCTTGGTGGATGGGGAGGAGGGGGGTATAAGGGTGTTAAAAGACCAAACCCCCCACTCCATTTTCATAGATTTTTTCAGATCAAGCAGTAATTATACATGTTGCCTTCCTGAGCCTGTGGGATTGCTCTTATGAGTAAAGGTCTGCCATACTGGGGCTATTATGTGACAAGCTGGAAAATAGCCTTTGTTCCCATGGTAACCTTTTTTTTGTGCTTTGGTGCATTTTTTCCCTATGGTTTCATGGTTGCTCTGGAGGTTTTTCTATTGTGGTATTTTAATCCCCAGTAGACAGTGGATGGCAGTTCAGTTTACTTTTTGCTATTATGAAATAAATTAATTTTGAAAAAAATTTATTTGATTATGGAACTCTTGTAAACTTTTTATGTTGTGGTTAGGGTATTAATGGTGTGGTAGCTTTCTCTGTAAGCATGTCATGCGCTCAGAAGTCAAAGCAAACAGTTGGTAATAGGAAAGTACGTCCAACTGGACCAAGCTGCTTCTGTTGTAAACTAATATTTTTAATACAGTTATTCTTTTAGGACTTTTAGGGCCAAGCTGTTGCCAGACTTATCAGGTAGATTTTTGTCTGCAACAGAATGACATTTCTTAAGAAATGTCCTTCACTGACAGTCAATACTCTGGTCATCAATGTCATTTCTGGTTGATGTAATAAGTGTTTCATAAAATAAGCTTTCAAACGAAGGTATTTTTAGGAGTTGCTTGTTTAGACTCTGAGGGAAGAACTTCAACTAAAGTTGAGAGCCTACTTTTAAAAGGAGGAGGCTTTTTAAAGAGATGCTTTTATTACTGGTAGCATCTCTCTGCATTTGCCTTCTTCGTGTATTTTCCTCCTTTGCTCGCTCAGTTTTCTTTGTCTCAGAAGCCTTCAGTAGCAGAGTGATGTACTCATGCACTCTTGTCTTGTCTGAAATTCCTCATGGTTATGATTTCCCACTGGTGCCCCTATCAGCAAGTGAGCCTCACTTGAACCATGGCATTTTATGCAGTTTAACAATGTTTCTGACTGAGAAGGCAACAGAGCCTCACTAGGTAAACACTACTGTGCCCTGGTAGGAGAGTTACCTAGGAGGGTGCATAATGGGCTCACATAGTTTTCAGTAGTGGAAAATGAGATGGTGCTATGAAAAATTGGATCTTCCAAGCTGTGTGTCTCCTCCTAGTTAGGGCAGGTGAGCAGGTGCAGGAAAGGAAAGAGTTAAACATACTCCCTGCCCCCTCAAGCAGACTTTCAATTATTAACCAGATAATTTTCCAGATAAACTGTTCCTGCCTTATCTTGCTATACATAGCAATTTATAATCAGCAGCACAAACACCAGCATTGCATGCATTTAAACTGCACTAATTCTCTAAGTGGGCCAAATATGAAAAGTTAGAGCAAATGCACTGTGAGGCTTACTGGAGTTCTCTGCCTTCAAAAGCCAAAGGCTTAATCCTGATAGGAAACTCCAGTTTTAGGTTAACCATTCCATTTCAATAGATAACTATATCTATGTACTAAAAAACCTACAGAGCAAGGAAATTTTATTTCCCTGGAGCAGTTGTGTCTTGGTAGGTTGTGACAGCAGTTAGAGGAGAAAAGTGCATTGCAGAAGAAAAGTAGGAGGATGTTATACTTCTCTGATCACTAAATCACTGAGTAAAAATTAGTTTTATTTCCCTAGGAAATAAGTGCTTCTCAGTTTCAGTCCATCAGAACACACTTTCATTGATGCTTAAGTTTATATTTTTCTGTAGTCAGCCGATTATTTGGGGGTAAAATTTGGATTGCCGACTCTAGCTGCTACCAAAATACTTCAGTAGAGAAGGTCAAGGAAAAGTCAAGGTTTACAGCTGGATGGAGGAAAATGCTGAGTCCTGTCAGCATCCACTAAGGTAAATGGGAACTGAAGGAGCATAGCACACTTGCTTCATTTTGTAAAATCAACATATGCCTTAAGGTTAAGCTAAATACAGGAACCTGTTCACTTTGACTGCAGCACAGAACGCATCAGATTCTATTTGCCGAATAAACATTGGAACTTAAATGCTTTTTTTAAATCCTAAGTACATCTTTTTAGATTTTGTGGGGCTTGGGAAAAAGGTTGGAGCCTTTTCTATTAGTGCATGTCAGAGTTTGCTTGTTATCATAATTAAGATCCAGGTAAGAAAGTGTGATATGTGACCCTTAGGCATTGTTAAATAAAGTAACTTCAAGTTAAAGCTGGAGCTGCTGAGGAAAAACACTATCCAGGTTCTCAGTTTGCTTTTTCTTAACTAAATGCACTTCCCTTCTGATTCCTACATGTTCTATCATACTAAGCATTTCTTAAGATTAAAAAAGGTTGTAGTATTTGAAGTTCAAAGAATTGAAGGGTTTCTGTCTTGGAATACAAAATCTCTGTGCTTTAAGAAAAAAAAGACCTAAATAACTAATTGAGACTGACCACTAATTTAAATGTAATATCACAGCTACTGAATTCTCTTTGTTGGGGTTTGTTGTTTGCTTGTTTTTGTTTTTTTAATTTCTTTAAAAATATACCCTCAAAGGGGGGGAATGTTGCTCTGCCTGCTCTGGGAGTGTTGCTGCTGAGGCTCAGGGATGGTTGGGTTCCAGCAGTTCTTCCTTAGCTCAGTGTTCCTGAGGTCCCACGTGACTGCCTTCTCCTCCAAAATTCTGATCATTTCATCTCTGCACCTTTTCACTCCTCTGTGCTTTCTTGGTCTGCTGACAAGAAGATTGTTTTATATATTCTGACATTTAAGAAATACCATTTTCCAGCCTGCTAATCTGCTTTATTCAAGTAGTTATAGGAGAGAGCCAGGGTTCCTTCCCACAGTGAAGCTCTTTAAAAATTCAGGTTATACAACAGAAACTGATGCTGGTCAAACATCAGTATTGACAATTAAAGCAGGCAGCATGGAGCAGAATCTGGGAGATGATACATGGCACTGGGGGAGGTTGTGACTACCATCATTGTGGAGTGAATCAGTTTAATAAATATTCTACTGGACAGGTTTTGACCAGTATGTCACTTTCTAAAGGAGTAATAGAGTTATCTTGTTACTATGTGGGCATGCACAAAAATAATGGAGGCAATGTGAAGAGGAAGTGGTTTCTATGCTGTCTACTATGATGACTGAGGGAACAATGAGTTAGAGAAAAGAAGGTACTGGGAGAGCTGCTAAGAGGAGTGAAATATCCAGCTCTTATTTTGGGCCACAGGTAGGTTAGTTGCAGTATTTCAAAGTGCATAGTTGACTATCATGTTTTTATGTGCTAGTTCCCAGCAGAAGATGACTCCAGCTGGAGGTTATACCCCTTCCGAAATGAGGTGAGAGGATAGAAGTAAAGTGCTGGCAGCCTCTGCCTCTTGAATATCCTGATTATTCTTCCTCTTACAGTTACTTTTTTTTCTTCTTGTGGTAAAAATATGATTCTATAATCTCAAATTCTTTTTACCTTTGTTTTTGCATACCTCTATTTATTGAGGTATACCTGAGTTCCTCCTGTTTGTTTTACTGCCAGAAAATTTCAGTATTAAAAAGAAAAGTCAATGACGTGGAATTAAAAAGGACTCATCTAGATCTCATAATAATAAAAGCGCTTGGAACAAATGACTTTGGAATACATATTGTGGCTTATGCTTCTTTGGAGTGCTTCATTTTATCATCAGAGAGGCATCATTTGTTTAAACTATGCTCCTGTATGACATCTGGTTTGAAAAGCATAATAACCTATATAATCAGCTTTTAAAATGCTGGATTATCTGTGGGTTTATTGACTCTTCTTTACAAAATCTGTTATTTCTAATTAATTCTCCATATAACTGTTACCAAAGCCAACTTTGAGAGACACAAATGAGCTTGATGGCAATGGCTAGTCAAGGTCAGCATTTAACTGCCAGCATTTGCACTGTTAGGGATAATAAATCAGGCTTATTCTTAATCACATACCCTACAACGTGACAAATGTTACTGGAGCCATCGAAGCAACCATTTTACAAATCATTTAGGAGATATATTTGACATTGTTAAACTCTCCATGTTGCCCTTGGCTCTAACAGCACTGGGATAAAATATACATGCTCTGCTAGATCTCCTCTCTTTGAATCCTATGGAGTTTTATTAGAGGGGTGTGGGAGTGTGTTTGCCTATTCTTGTCTTTGTACTAGAAATAATGAGAAAAGCATGAAAGCAACAACACCTAATCAACCTATGGGAGCCATGGGCTTCTGAAAATGGGAATGAGTAGTCAGCTCTATGGCACTATTTCATATTTCTGGTGTTTTCAGTTGGGAGTTTATATTGAAACTAGCTTGCCACCCAGAAGGAATGTCCTGGCTCAACAACAGTCTGTTGTGTAAAAGTTTTTTTAAAAAAACATGTTAAATATCAGAGCAATAGGGTATAGGCTCTATTTGGTTTTGTGTAAATAAAGTGTTTTCACTTGATCTGAATTTTAAGACTCAAACCTTCTGTGGCCCACATATGCCATTAGATTTAACATGTCATTCAAACAGATATTTGGCACTACACTAATTACCTCAGAAGGAGTCAATCTGTAAAGTTTCTAATCTTTTTTTATGGTATTCATTCGGATGGACCAACTTTTGGAAATTTGAAAAGAGAGAATGACTTGTTACTTAAATAACTTGGAGTATCATAACTCAGCTTCTCATCTGGAGCAAAAAATCAAACTGAGCTCCAAAAAAAAGAGTAAAAATTGAATTAATGTAGATATCTATGGTATAATCAACTGAATTTAACAACGATATTTTGTTTATTTAGTATTACCTGCCTGTAACTTTTCCCACATGCCAGTTTACATTAGGCATTTTTACTGGGCAAAAATTTACAGCATGTTGCTGTGGAAAATTAATGCAAATGGAAATATTTTACTTGGAGCATGCATGAGAAGTAATTTCAGTGTGGTGAGTTTAGTGTAGTTTTTCTGTCTGTGCATATTATAGAATAAAGAGCTATAATGATTAATAAAAATAATTGGTTTAATAAAAATTATGAATAAATGAAGTGTCTTTTTATGTCATCAACACTGGATGTCTGGCCTTGAAATAAAGGCCATGGGGTAGGTTCTTCATCAGTCAGATCTTGTTCACAATGGTCACTAAGGAAAGGGATGACAGCCTGAAAAGAGAGAGATTTAGGAGGAAAAAGTACAACCATCTGTATGTGCCTTGTTTGGAAAGAAAAGCTTCCATGGAGAGAACGAGTTATCCTGAGGTTTAGCTTGTGATTTGAGCCTATTTTTGTGCTCAGCCTTTTATTATTTGCACCACTTTACCTTTGTGTGAGGTATTACAAAAGCATTTTGAATTGGCAAATAATCTGATATAGCATGGGTGAAAGAGAACATAAGAGATTTTAAAAACAAGCCAAACATTGTTCCTTGAAGGCAATCATAGCCAGAGCTAGCACAAGTGGGAGGAGATTGAAGTATCAACAGCAAATATCAATGTTTCTTTGCAGTAAAGTATTTGAGAACAATTCCATGTTTGATACTCCTGTTAAGAATGAAAATGCCTCATCTGTGTTTTAACATACTCCACTTTTAAATTGATTAAAAGAACGAGTTAATTCTGTTCAATTCCAGAATGTTAAGTTTCCACCTGTGATGCTGTGGCTGAGTAGCTGAATACATACTTTGTATTCTGACTGTACCTTCCAGTTGTATTCAAGTCTTCAGTGGAGAGGTGCACTGTATTAAATATGCTATAGATTACGTCTTAGGTAGGCATTTAATAATAGTCATGGATCAACTGGTGTCTTAATTTGTCTTTGCTTACTTTTTTTAACCTAATAATTCTGTGAAAGTGCAATTTTGTAGGGTAGCTTGTATCTAAAAAAAGACTCTCCCACCTTCTGCAAATCCTACATGACAATTTATTTTCAACTAAAAATACTACATAATTACATATATATATGCAGTATGTATATATAGAGAAGCATGTGCGTGCGTATATATATAAAAATAAAAATCATGCACACTGCTGTGATACCCTGGAAACCTCCATTTCTCTACAGGAAAAGTGCTCTAATAAAATTACCTCTTTTTTAGAGATTAAAAAAATACATTGACCTCTTTCAGGGTAGAAAGGCTAGGAAAGTTTTTGCCAGTTTTATGAAGAAATGGGAACATGCAGCATCAAAATTACAAATCCCTTGAGACATTTTGGTCTTACATCAGAATTGAAATGTTTCCCTTTTCAGGCAAAATACTGATGTTTGCAATGAAAGAAGGAGAATTTTCAAGATGATTTTCCCAGGTTATTGGCATTTTATCTAGAAAGCAGACACCTTTTGAAGAATTTTGTTTAATGGGAGGCCTAATTTTTTTCATGCAGTATGGAACGTGCTAGAGGGAGAAAGTCCTTTTTTTGCCTTAACACATCAGAGCTGAATACCAGCACAAGCTTGGCAAATCCTAGAAAAGTTACTTTTCCTGAGGGTAAATTAATGCAGTGTGTGCAGGTATGACTGTGACTGGAGCACGCAGAACTTATTTTAACATGGATTTGGTGAGGCTTTCTCTCTTAACAGATGAGCTAATGCCATCACCTTGCAATTATCAAGTAGTGTGATGTTATGTAATGAGAGTATAAATAGCACAAGGACTAAAACTAGTAAATCTAACAGACTAGTGAGCAGACAAGAGCAGAAATACTATTTGGAACATTTTGATTAACATCTGAACACTCATTTAAGCAGATGTTTAGATTTGATGTTGCAGTAAAGCTGTAGGCCAGGGGAGCTGTGGTCCCTCATTTGGAGTGACATTCAAGCTGTGCCCTGTGGATAAATCTCTTTGCCTTTGCATACTTCTTTAAAGGAAGTTAGAAATTTGGAAAAAGGCAAAGGGTTCATACTTGAAATTTCTTAAGCAAGCTCATTGTCTTATATTTAAATTGAGACTACCTCTGGATTTTGTTTCCAGTGGCTGATGAACAAATAGCCTGTGACCTGCAGTTTGAACTACCTGATAATTTCCCTACTGATGTGAAGTCTTTCAGGGTTGTTTTTGTAGTTGTTTGGCATCGTTCAGAGAGCTAATATGTAAGAAATGCAAGAGGTCATGTTTACGTGGAGAAGAGAGGCTGTGTGGAAGGAGATACTCTCTCCAGTCCCATGAAGACATGGGAGGGATCCAAAGCTTTCATCTCCTTCAGGATCTGCCATGTTTCTCCAAGCATGCCCATGGCATTAGGGTGGCATTTCCATTTCCTGGGGCAAGAAGAAGGGAGGGAGGAAACTCACAGGATCAGGAAATGTGACTTGTTTTTGAAAAGCATTTTCCTTGAGAGTTGCCAGTGGAAGATGTTTCCTAAAGGTGCCCTGTAGTTTAAAGACAGAGGTAGATGATTGAAGCAGGCTTGCAAGATGCATTGCTCTATGAAACTTCAGGATGGTCTGAACCTCCAGTGCTGCTTTTCTGGCACCTACAGGCATATGGGAGGATCTTCTGCACTTGCAGAATGTACAAAGGCTTCAAAGTTATATTGGAAGTAAGCTGCTAAATTGCAGGAATATCAGAAATAAGCTCATGGACTACTGCACTGGTAAGCAGGAGCACAGAGGAGGGAGTACATACCACCTTGCTGGACTACTTCATCAAATGGCCTTAGAGCTTTCTTTACGGATACTCCTTAGCTGTGAAGGCTTCAAACAAATAAAGAAACAGAAAGAAAATTTATAGTTGCCAGGTTGCTGCCAGAATGGTTTGTTAGTTGTTTGTTTTTTATTTTCAGTTTTAATCATCTGCTTCCAATAAATTCCGCTGCCCTCGTGGTAACTTCTCACATTAACATTGATATATTAAGGGTGTTTTAAAACAGACAATAAAAATATTGCACTTGCTAATTAAAGCAATTCATGTATTTAGCTGAGCACTGCCAGAAAGTGTTGTGGTTTCCTAATTGTTAGGTGCCTTGAGCAATATACCTGTTATAAATTCTTAATTGAACTTTGTATTATGGCTAGTGTGATTTGAAATATTCATAGGTGTTTTGTTTTGTTTGATTGTTTTCGCTCCAGCTCTTCACTGAGAAGTGTATCAACTGGATCTTCAAGACCTTCCAAAGTGTGTTTGGTGTGTGGAGATGAGGCATCTGGATGTCATTATGGGGTGGTTACATGTGGCAGCTGTAAAGTTTTCTTCAAGAGAGCAGTAGAAGGTAAGAAAACACAAAATAAAAAATATCAATGCAAAGACAAAATCTATTATTTTTTTAAAGAAATATACATACACACATATAAATTTTCCAATGTGTTTTCTGCTGTTGGTAAAATTCTAAGTTGTTAATATGAAAAAAAAAAAAAGTTGAGTGACCTTTACAGACTTTGTAAGCAACTTCTTCAAGTGGAAAAAAGGTTTTAATATCTGATAATAAGAGTTCATGGCATGCAAAGGGCATAAATACCGTATAGGTTTTTGGAAGTCTTTGCTGGTGAGTAAATGTTCTTACAACCACAGATGAACTAGGAGATAGCTACTTACTGATTTATCTTCATGAAAAATAATCCTAGAAGGAAAAATATAGGTTCTTAATATGGTGTCCAGCTTGTGCACTGAGAAGAGTGAGGAAGTGTGAGATGTGATTAATTTTGTCTGTGATCATTAAATCTACCTCTGATGGTAATAAGGATTTAGCTCTCTGTTAAACAGACCTGGAGGGCTTGTGCGTTACTGAAGTCAAGACTTCGTGTAATGTCTATCAATCTATTTATCTATCATCAAAAGTGTCAATCTAATTGACATTAAGTTCCCAAAGTTATAAGGACATGGCAAAGGTTTCCCCTTGCTGAAAACATCTTCTCTTACAGTTGTGCAGTAGCTGACCTTGACGTGTTCATTCCCCAACAACTTCTTAAAAATTTAGTTGCTTGATATAGCACATGAACGGGAAGACCTTCCTTTTTTTGTCTGAGTGAATTCCTCCATGTACTTCCACACCACATCATGGATGGCTCTTCAGGCATCCACATTTCAGCTGATTCCTGAATCATGAGAAGATGTTTTTTGGTTGGGTGGTGGTGATGGTGAAGCTTTCCATATACCTGCACATACTGTGTGAAGTGACAGCACCGTCTGTTGTCTTCCTTCCTCCTTTCCTGCCTCCCAGGAAAGCTTCCCCTCCAGTCTTGAATCACTTTAATTTCAAGGTACTATTTGTCCAGGTTTACATCTCTTTTGTTGACCATTCCAACATAGCATGATGGATGTTCCCATCTAGATTTACAGGAATTTATGAAAAATTCCTAAGGAATCCCTTTAAGAGTTAACAGAGCAGCAAGATTGTGTTTTCAAGCCTCAGAAGCCAAAATTATTAGGAAAGGATTACTCTCTGATCAGGCATAGAAAGACATTTTTTAAATGTAATTAAAACTGATCAGTAATTACTGAAAATTTGCAAGTTAAGCAAAAAAAAATTAAAAATGAAAGAGAAAGCTACCCTGTCATCCCTAAAAATTTGATGTGTTTTAAATTAGTTTAAAATACATTTTTAGACTCAATGTAGTAACATACATGTACCTACCTGTGGTATGTGAGCACTGCCTAGACTTTTTGGTATGCACGTGACTGAGCTCTTGATGCTACCAGTAGCATTGTTGCTAGGCAGACACTGAAATTTTGTCTCAGATGGCTTTTTTTTTTAATATATTGTAGAGTGTTGGCCCCAAAAGGGCATAGCAAAAACAACACACATATTGGCTTCAAACATACTGGCACAATCCATATAAATAAAAGTTTTTGTAGGTAGTTTTTTAACAAGAGGTTTCTTGTAGAGCCATCATAAATTTTACAGTTGGGAATAGGACCAATAAAACACCCCTTCCTGAGGCTTCCTATTTGAAATAATTGAAACAATTAAATATTTGTAGCACAGAGACACACACATTTCTTCCATGATCCACTAAACATTCTTCAGTTGAAGATGTCCCTTCTCTTTGCAAGGACCTTTAAAGGTCTACTCCAACTCAACCCCTCTATCACTCTATGAAGTGGGAAGACAAATTGGGTCAAAATGCATGGAAACAGAGAAAAGAGGAATTTGTAGAGAGAGAACTCTGCACACTACCCAGCTTTTTGGGTCTCAGCTGGAATTTCTAACATTGTCAGCACACCTCGAACAGCCAGCCATTGGCTGCCTGTTCCTTCGGGCTCTTCTGAAATCCTACAAAACCAGAGAGATTATAAGAGAAAATAACAACTGTATTGGAATTTAAAACCAATAAACTAAGAGGAAAAAAGAGACTAAAGTTTGCATTTCAAATTATGAATCAGGTAATTGTATTCCCAGTTAATCGTATCTTGGAACTTTCAGGAAATGTCTAATGGATTTAGGAGAAGGAGAGCTGTAGACCAAAAAAAGTATTAAAATGGGTTTATTGGTAAAATTTCAAAAGTAATTTCAGATGGCATTAAATCCAAGGCTGTAAATTATCCAAGTACTAGTTTTAGTATCAAGTAGGCACAGACCTTTTGATGACTGACTGATGAACAGGAGGCTGGTATGAAGAAACGTGATTTTGTCATTAACATAAATTTGATCTGCATTACAAATATTAAAAATTTTTAGACTGTAAAAGTGTTGGTAAATGGTGTCACTGCAAAAGTTAAGGTATATACATTTAGAATACATTTTTACGTAGGTTAATTTTATTCTATGGATTTTTCCCTCAATTACAGATATGGCCAATCCTAAAGTCCTTTGAACTTGAATTTAGGATCAAAATAGAGTCATATGCTGAAAATACGCTGTACTGTGAGGGAGCCTAAAGCACCTGGCCAGGCTTGTCTTCTCTTTTTCCACTGAAGCAGCTTTCTCTAAGTAGAGTAACAGGCTTGAAGTCAGAAATCACAGCTGTTCTTGCCTATGCCTTGCATTTTCAGTCTTCATTTGTTCAAGTTCCAGACAAGTATGAGGTAATTTCTCCTAAATCAAAATTTATATTGTTTCGTAAGTTGCTAATCTTTTATTCTTCCTTTGGCTTGGAAGTAAGAAGAAAGGAAGGCGTTTTTTCATCTCCATATGTTGCTAAAGACTACAGCAAAAAATGACGATTTTCCTTAAGTTATTTTGTATATTTGCTTGGAGATTTTTTGGCTACTTAAAATGGGAGCGTTAAAAATTATGTTGGATCAGTTATAGGAAGCTTGTCCTTTTTATAAAATACAAAGATGGGATAATTCAGTACAGATCAGATTGTGCTCTTGATTTCTGTTCCAGAAGGTTAACCTTAAAGCTAGTTTTTCAATTTGAAGTTAAAAAAATAGATTTCTCTTCAGCTCTGAAGTAAAAACACAGGCACAACAACAGAAGTTTCTAGGGTTGCGGGTTTATTTTCTGACCTGAACTTTTGCCAGTTTAGAGTGGAGGGATAATTTGGCTGGAGGAAACTTTTCAGTCTGATCTGATGCCTCCTGGGTGTAGCAAACCTGCTGTGCCCCTAAGTGAGCAGCGTAGGAACAAAGAAATCCTACCTGATTTTCAGAAACAGGTGCTTTTCCTATGCACTGTAAGTGAAAGACCTTCCCAAGGCTTTTTAGGGAAGTAGAATATAAACTGAAGCCTCTCTCTGTGTGCCTACCTTGTTTTTTGGTTTTGTTTTCATTTCAGTCGAAGTGAAAAACTTATCAAGGTGTGAGAAATGTTAACATACATAACTCTTGAATCATTTGCCTAATTAGCATACCTTTTTATAGAATGCTACTGGTGAACAGGGGAGTTCACTGTATTGATCATTTAAAAAAGTAATATTTTTTATGCTGTATGAAACTGAAATTGACACATAACAGGCATTTTGCACACCATTTTGCAATGTGTGCAGCCATGAATTTTGTAGGTCTGTATTACTATAATTAATTATACATACAGTTCTTCACTCTCCACTCTTCTGTTCATTCACTGTAATTGAGTCAGTGTTTTTCCATAACAGGCTGCAATTTTCCTTTTATCCACTTTCCTAAGGTCTGTGGCCTCTCTAAATTTGACATCACTCAGTTTAGATGTCCATATGTTTTCATAGAAATTTTTGTGTGGGATTTGAAGTTGACTCTGTTCTTGACCTGTTGCAAGAATCTGTTTTACAACCTATCAAACAGAAATATTAGGTGAAGAGCAAGCAGATGGGTGATCTGTTGAGGGCAAGTGAGCTGGTCAAATTCATGTAGCAGCTGCTACTCTTACTTGATATGCTATGGTTAATAGGTGTAAAATAAAATTTAAATAATTAAGTCATTATAGGTTTGAAGCTTCCACCAGCCTTCCATGCCTTCATAGATATATGAAAAGGACTTTTCCTGGGTTTAGCTCTGGCAGGCAGTATTGCTCTGTGACATGAAGTCTTCATTCCTTCTCCAGGCTGGCTTTAGCTACTAAGGGCTCAGAGTTGAGGAGACTGGTAGGAGGAAGGTGCTAAAAAAATTCGCAATGGGACCCCAAAAAGGAGAAAAAAAACCCCCAAAAAAACAAAAACCCAAGCAGCAAGAGTTGAGACATAAGAAAAAAAAAGAAAAGAATTAAGGATCTAACATATATTGCAACTGAATATTTTGAAGCTGGGTAGGGGTGAAATGTGAGGAAAATCTTTCCTTATGGCTTTTTGGAATACATGGCCTGCATGGAAAACACTGCCCAGTGTTCAGTAAAAAATGCTGGATGCATTCAGCTGAACGTGAAGTGGAACACCAGGGGACCAAACATAATGTGGTAGCATTTCAGATAGGAGGGGGGAGGTTTGGGAACCACCAAGGTGACAGAGTGCCTTGCTTTGAAAACAAGCACAGAATGAGTGGGTTTAGCAGCTGCAGTGCCACAAAGAACGTAAGTTGGTTAATGGCTGTGAAAATGATACAAAAAATATTTTATATCAAGGAAGCTGAAAATCTGTATTCATTCCTTTCCAAAAGCATTAATAATTTCTTCCCTCCCCCAAGACTTCCTAACATTTGCAGGTTTTTTGAGGGTAACTTGTTTACTGTGTGAGCTGGTGTTGCTGTGGAGAGGTATAGATGAGTATGAGGATGAGAATTTAAATACGGGCAGCTGTCTAGCCTTGAAAAATGCATGCACAGGGCTGCATACAACTATTCTTCTCCTGCACTCAATCATTTGTCTTTTGTTCTTTGTTTTATGACTATTAATTTCTAGCCTGCTTCATCTGTAAAATAATATACTCAGTAGGTGATAGCTAGCCTGCACCAGCACAGATACCCAGTAAATGAAACATGGATGCAGTGGTAAAGTTGGTTTATCTTGGGCAGAAACCTTCCATTGCCACAAATTCAAGCACCATACAGACTTTTACATGCTTATCTTCTACATCCTGTTAAGAGCAGGGAAATGTTGGCATTCATATGATGAGACAGGGAACTCAGTTGCAGTAATTTGTTGTTGTTATTTTCTTCTTTAACACAACACAGGATAGCATCTCAGCAGGTCAGAGTCTTCCTAGAGGGGAGATGGCCCTGTCAGTGCATGCTGATTTAAAGTAGCCACAAATATTTGACTAACAAATGTTTCAATGCTACTGCCATTAGTTCAGTGTTTTCTTTAATATGTCAACTGCTTTTTCCTTAAAAAAGGAATGGATCTCAGTAGTTCCAAGCTGACTGAGCCACTTGCATAGTGTAGTTGCACAAAATGGATGTGTAAAATTCAGATGCACCATGTACTTCAAGCCATCAGGGAAGTATTCACACTGTCATGATATAAGTGATGCCTGGAATGCTTATGTGGAGGGTTGAATATACTTCTGGTCACCAGCATGTTAAAGACAGCTTGATTCTGAGTCAGGTAAACACATGAGGAGAGCTTTTGAAATTATCTGGGAAATAAAAATTTATCTTATGTCAGGTGACTGAATGCTTTTAGCTTTTTTTAGCATACCCAAAAAGAATCTGATTTGGGACATGATTGCTGTCTATAAATATTTCTCAGTTGAGGAATGGACAGCCGAGAGGGAGGAGAACTTATTTTGAACTAAGAACTGTACTGAAATAAAAGTAAATGGGTAAACCTCCCATTAGTTAGTTTGCTATTTTGAGAATGCTGTAAACCACCAAAAACGAGGGACTTTTGTGGGGACACTTTTCTGAAAAGAGTAAGAAGGATTTAAGTGCCCACTTTGAAATTGCTCTTAAGAGAAGTAGCCAATGATATAATTTAGATCTCTGTGGTGCTAAAGGATAAGCCAAAGGGTAAGCCAACTCTTTTGGTTAATGCTGTATCCTGGTGAGGCTGGAGACTGCAACTGACTCTGAAAATGGAGGAAGTGTGAGTAATAGAGAGGGTGGACTAGTACATTTTTAGAATATTCCATTTGTAATGATGGTGAATGACTAGATCTTCACAGGAATACAGAAATTCAGTTTTTAGAAATGGATGTAAAGTGTTTAGATCTTGCATAACCCAGAATTCCTTTGTATTTGTACTAGCCAATGAATGTTTGTCTCCTGCAATGACTTTTCTCATTTTGAGTTAAAAAAAAACCTCAAGAGAGTGAAGTCCTTTGGAAAGAACTCCATCCTACACACCTAAGGCTCTGTAGGTACCCCCCCCCAGGCCCCATCAGGTTTTTGCTGATGATTTTTTATTTGTTTTGTTTTGTAATGCCTGATACAATACAACTAAAGGGATAACTAAAGCATGAGCGGAATTTGCAATTGGACAGAAATATATCAACAAGATCTGAATCTATCAGCATAAAACATGTAAAATATCATAAAACATCCCTAATCAGATGCTTTAGCTCCTTACAGCTATGGTAGTGCTTCTTAAGAGATATTACTTTATAAAATGCTGTTATCTGCCTGCCTTGGTGGCCTCTAGAAGCAGTGTTATAATTTTCA
The DNA here is from genome assembly GCA_013400575.1 of Peucedramus taeniatus. Taxonomy (NCBI): domain Eukaryota; kingdom Metazoa; phylum Chordata; class Aves; order Passeriformes; family Fringillidae; genus Peucedramus; species Peucedramus taeniatus. Next base: position 262,538 of record WBNO01008120.1, on the reverse strand, counting down.
CTTTTAGGACCAAATAGCACTTTCCTTCTACAACCCTTGAGTTCCTGAAAATTTTTTAAGCCTGAAAAGGCTCTTCAGGTCTCAGGATAAGCAGTTAAAAGCCAGAAGGAGATAATCCTGCAAGAGGCCTTCAGCACTACAATGTTAGACATAAGGAATTTTGCAGTGCTGTGGCTGAAAGAAATTCTTAATGGATAAAACTGGAAAATAAATATATAAGGCTAGAAACAAAGCATCAAAATTGTGTGCCCATTTTAAATGAGGGGATGGGAAAACAGTCTTCAGACAAAAAAAAAAAGAATAAAAAAAAGAGAGAAAATGTACATACAGATATGTCTGTGGTAGACAGAGGGAGCAAGGCATCTTCTATCATCTCGGATATAAATAGACTGGGAAAGGTAATGGCAAATCTCCCATTGCCTTAAATGAAGCCAGGATTTCATCCTTTTTATGGAGCACAGTTTTAGGTTGTTGAAGTTTGGGAGTGTCTCTGTTAGGTTTGAAGTCTAGACTTCGACACAGGCAGTTTTGTCAGCTTTTTTAGAAACAATAATGGCCCATGGTCAGCACTGGAGCCCTCAGGTCCTTACTGTTTAAGGAGAGAAAATTTTGTTAGACCAAAAATATATTACCTGTTTTTAACCTACAAAATTATTTGGTGCCATTTCTCACTGTTGAGTTGCCAAATCCAGGGCCCTAAAATAGGGAACAGGAGTTAGTCCGTTCCCACCTATTTCAAGAATGGTGATGATGTTTGGCTTCTGTATGTACCTTGTCTATGCTAAGAGCAAGTAGAAACAAGCAGTTTAGAGTTACTTCCCCTTGCTGGTTTCTTATATTAGGTGCAATGGTGGGTTTCAGGGGATTTGAGATGGTTGTTTTTTTTTAAGTTTGCTATTTTTAAAATATATTGGAGAGGGAGAAAAATAAAATCAAGTTTCCAAAATTGTCACTAAGTCTGAAAGTAATGAATGTTAGTGGCCTGCATCTTTGTTCACCTGCACCACATGTAATGATTCCTAATTCAGCCTTAATAACACAATCCCATACAGCTTTTTCTATTACACCTCTACCTTGTTCATTGAAGAGATTGGATAGTGTTCAATTAATGAGCAGCTATTCAGATCTTATATTCTTTTTGTTGCCCCATGTATGGTCCTGTGCCTTCACTGCTGATTACTATTCATCTCTTGCTCAGAATACATAATTACTCATTTCTTACAAAGCTTTTTTTGTGGTGCTTTCACTAATACCTAAGTGCTTCACAAGCATTGTTTAATCTATGAGATGAGTGGTTATTACCCCTATTTTATAGTTGAGGAGATAAGGCACAGATTAAGCTCAGACGTACCCACTGATTTGGGATTCATGATTTATGATATTTGGCCCCTCAGGGGCAGAAGTACTTGGCATTTTATAGCTCTTAGTATGTCCAGAGTGCAGTTTCCATTGATTTTACTTACAGCTATGGTCACTTAAACCACTGCAAATCAGACTCTGGATCACAAATTGGATATTCAGGAAACAGGGAGGATAGTTAGTATTTTTTCTTGATTATTATTATAAAGGGAGCCCATGGCAAAGGAGACGCCAGTTCTCCAGGGCATCAGCCTCATGCATTGACTTTCTCTCTTCTCCCTTTCTCTCTTTCTTCTTCAAACCTCTGTAATCCTTTGTGTACTTCATTCTCAGTAGCATGTGAATATGGACTTCAAGGACAAGAGTCCCTTTGACTTCGGTCCTGATTCGTCCTAAATTGCCATCCGCATTGTCCCCAGGATAAGCTAGAGCTTTGGTAAGGCAGGGCCAAGGATGTAAAAGTAAGACATAATGTAGTGAGAGACACTGAGAGTTAGATCAGAATTCCGGTTTTGAGGTGTTGGGAAGTCTAAGATTTCTTACCTGTTCAGCAACAGCAGCCAGAGCAAGGTTCCTAGGATGCAGTCATGTGCAGGAAACATAGATAATGGTGGTACTTGCTTGGAGCTCAATAGGTGCCTAAACCCTTTGACTTGGAGTGAATTTGGGAGGGCTGTAATGCAGCTTCTCTAGTACATGCTGATACTTCCGTTAGTGGGAACTCCTCAGGGCAACCTGTTTGACCATCCTCTCCATTAAAAAAAAAAATGTATTCTTGCTCTTCTTAAAGACTGAAGTGACACCTACATCCTCCTAGTGTACCTAACAGGTTTTTTTTTCCTGATTTATTAAATCATAACTTTATAAAAGGTCCATCTACAGGTTTTCTTCTATGGTAATGCCAGAGGACCAGTAATAAGGGCAAAAAGCTGTAATGGAATTACTGCTTTAGGCAGTAGGTTTTTCTGTTTAATGAAACTACTCAGTGCCTCCCGCCTGGAAAAGAATGTCTGAAGAAATTCAAAAGGGCTACATAAATGCCTCTGAAAATAAATGTGGAAAGGTTATGATTTAGAAATTTATTCTAGAGATTCTGAATGTAGGCTGACAAGTCACAGGGTGAGAAAAATGCCAAAATGGGAATAGTTTCTGCAATAGAAAGACAGATACATTATTTTAAAACACAATGTGATGTCCGTATTACAGAAAAAGAGCGTAATGGTGGTTTTGAAGAAAATTGCATCTTTGAAACTTTTGGGCTGTTCTTGCAAGATGCCAACAAAAGGCATTGCTATTGGCATGTTACTGAATATTCTGGTAAATATTTTGAATTTTTTTTTTTTTCTTGTAATTTAATGTTTCGTACTTTTTCCAGAAAAGGTATCACTACTGTCAGCATTAAGGCATTTGTATCAGATTTTTACATCTCATTTCACTTGCCTTTAATTCTTGATTCTTGCAGAAAACCTTACCCAGAATAGTGACATTTTCCCTACTCATTTGCCCTTCATGGTGTATTTGCATTCATTTTGGGCTACCAGGCAGAAGAACTAGAGCATATTTCCCGCATTTGTACCCTGCCATTTATTTTACTTCCTCTGGAAATCAGTTTGTGGTGCTCTCCAGGACAGAGGAGGACCAGACCCGATGTCTGGAACTTGCTGTTGCAGAACAAGCTCCCTCACGTAGCAAAAACTGATGTGATCCTGTGTGGTGGAAGGGGACATACGGCAAACAATTCCTGCACTGTCACAGCAGCCAGGCTGATTCCAGAGCAGGGTGAGGGGTGGTGTTAAAAAAGGTAAGGTTGCTTTCCCAGGGAGGACTGAACGATGCCGTGTGTGGGAGCAGGGCTGGAAAACCGAGCTGGAAGGGTTTTGAACAGGAACAATCCAAACTGCGGTTTGAAGGTTTACAGACCTTTTGCATGCTCTGCACAAGTTCTGTGATAAGCCTCTTCTTGATTAGGCTGGAACAGCTTTTCTAATTTAAAGCTAATGCCTGTGGGGAAGAAGTGCAATAGTTCTGTACTTTTAAAACTTGGGCATTTATACAAGTTTCTTGCATAAATGCAAGCATTTTAGGAATCTAACTATATCATTCAATTTCTGAAAGGACAATTTTGTCTTGGCTGTTTAGCTGTAGATGAGTATTATTATATGTATTTCACAGACTCGTGCTCTAATTTTTTTTCTAGGAATAATTATATATTTGGAGCTAAGCATTCAATTATTTATTCATCCATTTTACCACGTGGACTTAACAAATGGACTTGGGTTAGCCTATACACCATATCATGCATGCAAATTCCACTCTTAACAATACTGCTTGAAATTATGTAAGCGGTAGGTGCTAATTTTCTCTGATATAACAGAATGATAATGATGGACTATTGGGAAAAAATAATAATAAGTACTTCTTAGGTTGTGTGCACTGGCATACTAAACTATTCATAAAATTAAAAAAGGAGAATGAAAAGACACTAACCTACTTTAAAAATTATGCCTTTTACTTGCAGTCTTTTCAGTGATAACAGGAAGAGAGTATTCCTACAGTGATAGCACCATATTCCTGAAACTATCAGGTTGCACACTCATTTCTTTTGGATGAGGGTGGTTGTTAATGGCTTCATAGGCAAGGTGTAAACAGCCAGGCAGTTGAATTCTAGGTGTTCAAGTGGTTTATAGAGCCCTGAGAACTATGAGTAGTATTTAGTATTTCATATTCCATACTTCTGCACTGTCCTCATGCAGGTAACTCTGTGCTGAATGTAGGGCAGCAGACAATCTGTCAAGTACACTATATTTTAATACAGCAACATTGCATACAGCTTTATAAAATAAATTATGGTGCTGGAAAATAGTTCAAGTACTTGGACACACTGGTTTACACAAAGCTTCATCTTTTCTTTCTTCCCTTCTATTTCGTGAAGAAATCCTCTTCTGTGTAAGAAATTTAGAAAGAATACCTAGCAATTATTCCATGTAAATTAATAATTTCAAAGTAGGAAGAGGAAATATGGCAAGGATGAGCTCTTTCACTGACTGTTTAATAATAAAAGATCCTTTATGGAAAGCTTATGAGAAAATGAAGGACATAAAAGCACAAGCAAAACATATGTATCAGTACATGGTAAAAGCTCTGTGATGAGACAAAAGAGGGTTGAGTGACAGAGGGGTTTTGAACAGCATTTGGGTAAATTTGCTTACTTGAGCATCCCTTTTTCCATTGAGTTAGAAAATGTTCCAGAAATAGAAAACTGAAGGACAGTATCATCTTTCTGAAATTCATTTCAGCCCTTCCTATTGCCATTCTCACACTCTCTGTATTTTCTATTACCATTCTACAAAGAAAGTGAGAAAGTCCTTGTTACTGTCACCATTCTTTGTGTCCTTGAAACCTTCAATAACAAGCTCACGATGCAGGAGCACCTGTTTCCCACAAGGAATAGGGTGGGAAATGCTGTGTGTGCTTCTACAGCCCAAGGTGCCCACTCAGATTCCACAGGGAAAGGTGGATCTGAGGTATTGCCAGATACTGCAAGTGAGACTAATCCAAAATCCATATGCAAGTGCATTATGGGGATTACGCAATCCTTAATCTTAAAATCAGTATGCCTGTGAATTTCTTGGAGGCTTCACTTTGAATGAAGGTTGTCAACTGAAAAAATGAGGGAAATCCTTAAAATTAAATTATTTCCATTCAGTTGTGTGACAAATGTAAGATTTCAGCTGGAATCAGAAATGAAGGTTTAGGAAAGAGGGGAGAAAGACCTCTGGCATCCAGCAAGGGGCACAGAGCAGGCCACAAGCAAAAACAGTTCTCCTGTTCCAGACATGGAGGTCACGCCTCACAGTGGCACTTGCCAGTACTAATAAAGGAAGATTAAATTTAAAGTGAGAGGAAGATACTTGTTCAGAAAAAAGCCCTGGTGCTCAGGCCTGTCATGTCTTTGTCAGAGACTGAGCTGGCATGTGCATGTTTAGCTTGTGTCCTTCTGCCAGGTTTTTACCATTTGCTATCTGTGCTTCCTCAGCTCTCTGGGTCTCAGGGGAGAAGAGTTTACAAGCAGCAAATTTGGGAATGTGAGGAATATGTGTGACAGCCCAGGCCGGAGGGACACAGGGGCCATGTGGCTGAGCCTGTGAAGGGGCAGAGTAGCAAACCTGCCTAGAGGGGAGGGCAGTCAGGAAGAATTTTGGGGACAGGGATCTAAACAAGGCCACCTTGCTGCAGTGCAGCAACTATCCTGGAGCATGTTTTAGTAAGCTGCTGAAGGCAATCTTTTGCTTTTCTTTTGTCCTTTACTCCGGGACGTTCCCTCAGTTAATATGTACAGTGCAGGTATTGTGTTTATTCACTGTTGAGTCAAATTTATTGTAAGTAATCATTTTTACTAATCAGCCTGTCAGGGTCCGGGGTTTTTTTGGGAGCTTTTTAGGTGTTTTTTCCCCTGTATGTAAACATAGCGTACCTTTTCTTTCCTGGGAACCCTTGACCTCAGCAGAAGCGTGGCCGCTCAGTGCTCGATTAGCTGGGTTAATTCCATTTTGCACAACTATAACTAATGGCCATTTAAAACTGCCAGAAGCCTGCTGTGGGTTTCTCCTCGTGCCTGACCCTGTTGGGGAGCAGTGCATTAATCAGCACTCCCTGTCACGGTTTATTGCTTAATGATGAGGGTTAACTGACCACTTCCTAGGAATAATGAAAAACAGAGGTCAGCAATCACTGGCTGAGCAGAGAGAAGAGCTCTTCCCACTCGTACTTCTACTCTTTCCTCCTCGGGCAGCGACAAATGTGTCCGCTCCACCACTTCAGCATGAGCGCTTATCTTTAAAATTCATCTTAATTATACATCAATCCCTGTCACGTGCTTACCCAATTGAAACAATCAAAGCCACTGAGCCAGTTACCTAATTAAAGTCAGTGTAATCATATTTGCAGGAAAACACTGCTCTCTTTGGCAGAGCCTGTTTCAGGAGGGTGTTCTTGCAGCCGCAGCGCAACGTGTGGATGCGGCTCTGGAACTCCCCAGGCCAAACGTTTTGATCCATGTCAAATCTCAGTAATCCATGTCCCTTCCAAGCACTGTAGTTTAATTTCTGCGTGTAGACGCAGAAACTGCCAGAGTAACCCTTACTTGCAGGTACTGATGGATGCTGGGTCATGAAGTCTCGTTGAAAGATATTTTGAGTTTTCTTTGTCTGGCGTCCATAGTGTTACTGCTAGTTGTGGTTTGTGTAGGCCTCACAAACATAGGATGTCAGGCCAGCTGCTGGGGTGGGTGGCCTTGCTGGCCGGTGGCACCCACGGAAACAGAAGTGCAGAAGTTGCCCACTACAGGAGGTATTTGAGCAGGGAATATGTCCTGGGAGCGACAGCCCTCGTTTGTCTTTCCCCCTTCAGCTCTGGGGTGTGCTTGCTCTGCCTCCCAGCCTGCACTGCAGGGCTGTGTAGGGTGTGGGATACGCTCCTCTGCTCAGTGGTTAGGATCTTAAGGCCCCATTTCCTCTTCCTACAAAGTTTTAGACAAGCAGAGAATGTAAATTACAAGCCAGAGGTTGTCATCATTTCCTAAGATTTTTGCTGAAGAGAGAGAGGAGAAATGGGATGGGGGGGGGAGGGGGGGGTGCATCCATCCCTTGCGACAGAACTCCCCTGTTACAGCAGCACAACAGAGCCCTGTGAGGCCATGTAAGCTTCTGTTAGCAGTAGCCTGGGGGCCAAACAGGTTACTGGGGACAGGTTTTTGGGGACATTTTCGCATCCATAAGTTTTTATGGCTGCCACTAGCTGTTTTCCCTGTGCTTACAGAGAGCAGCAGAGGGTGGCATCAGGCTGTTTTGGGCTCACCCCTGAGATAGACTCAGTAAGCTGAATCCCAGGGACCATGAAAGCTTGTAGGCAGAGCTGGGAGCATGGGGTACCTGGTCCAGTTGCCTCATATGGGGACCAGTACCCCAACCAGCTGCATGTGTGCCTCCTTGGAAAGCAATCTCTTTTAAAAATGCTAAACAGTCAGAAAAATCAAGTTATGGGAGTGACAGGTCAGGCTCAGTGCATGAATAGACATTTATTTTTTACCTTACTCTTTGCTTGCCTTTGCTTTTGCAACCTGTGCCTCATTCCTCTTTCCTCCAAGCTGTTCCCTTGCTGCATCTTGAGAGTGTGATGGGGATTTTCTGCACGTAGTCCCTGTGCCAAAGCATTGCCTGGCGCATGGAAGAGATGGCTGGAGCACAAGCTCAGCTCAGACCCTCTGCCCTGGTCCATACTCTTTGCAGAAGGGAGCTTTGGAGGTTGGCAGCCAACCTCCACCAAAACCTTTGCAAATCATATCACGTACAAACTGCAACTTTTCAGTATTTTATACTGTGATCCGTTATAATTTTAAGTGATAATGTATGAGATGGCAAAAGGCACATCTGTGGTATCAGAGCAGTGATGCTTCAAAGGGTCTGTCTCAAAGTGTGAAGGCTCTTTAGCTTCTCAAATATGTCTGTGAAAAATGTAACACAGGAGAAAACCAACATGTTCCTCCCTACCCTTATTCACAAACTTACTTTGCACAAAGCTCGGTGCTTCTAGCTGATACATTCTTACTCTCGCAAAATAATATTCAGCCTCAGGCTGACACACAGCATGGAAAATTTCAGCCCTAAATGCTAATGTGTGGTAAAGTTATAAGCAATAGAAAATGAGGTCTTAAAATGAGAAGTGTCAGGCAACCTTAACTATATGTAGACCTACCATATTCACTGATGATAATTTGGTTTCTGACAGATTTCAACCAATTTTCAGATTCATTTTGACATATACTATACAAAGAAAGAGGGGGGGAAGAAGTCCCTGGTGTAGGACTCTCAGGCTTATAGGTATGACTCTGTAAGTAGTCAAAGCAGTGATCAACCACACAGTCATTTTACCTTCTGCCAAACCTTCAAAACTGTGCTGCAGAAGATCCATTAAAAAAAATAAATTTATAAGGTAAAATCAAGGTACCAGTGCACTGAAGCTGAGACCTGTTCACTTCATGCTGTTCTTATCTCATTCCACAAGTCTAAATGTAGTTTTCAGAAAAATGTTGAGCTAATAAAAATATTGCAAAAGTTGTAGCTTAAAGCTTGCATTGCTTGCATAAACAAAAGCCTCAGCTAGCATGCTATTCAGGTATGCATAGCCAGCACAGTTTTAGTAACAAATGCTGACTTTCCAGTAAACACTGCAGACTTCTATTTTATCTCATTTATGGACTAAAAATTAGGGTATTTTTCCAGAGCAGAACTATGAACTTTGCTTATTTGGAGCATCAAGAAGTGATTTTAAGCCCAAGCCAATGTGAAGGGGTTTCAGGTGGAGGTGTGGGGGCACAGGGAGGATGTTATACCTTAAGGATGTTATACCTTAAGGATAACATTTCTGGGTGGCCTCGCCTGCTGGTACAGGGGCTTGGGAATCCTGTGTGCCCAAACATGGCTGTTGGCCTGGAATGTTACTTGGAGATTATATAGCAAGCTGCATCCCAGCAGGCTTGTTTGCATGCTGCCTGCAGCTGGGCTTTGCTGTTTTTTTGGTTAGTTTTTTGGTGTTTGGTTGCTTTTGAAGGTTTTTTCCCCAGATCACATGCAAAACCTGTGTGAATGGTAATGGCCCATTCCCTAGATCAGGCTCTGGCAGTCTCTACATGACTTTTAAAGTGTCTTTCAGTAGAACCCTGCTGACAGCTCAACAGTTATATAAAATGCTGCCTTCCTAAAAATCACTTCACAGCAATTTCAGTGTGTGAGGAGCTAGGCTAATCCAGTTACTTTCCTGCTGGGATATAATTTGTCATTTTGCAGAACCGTTCCACCTGGCTTACGGCCTGGGGTAAAAATGTTTGCTTAGTCGTGTCTCTTTACCTGGACAGGATAACTTGGTGCTATATATGTTTGTGGCAAAGGCTTGTACAGGTAAAACTGCTTTTATTGAACAGTCTTGTTGTTTTACGGACTATAAACTTGAGATGTGAATAACCCTTTTCATTATCAGCAGTAAAATGTGAAATTTCAAGCAATGCAATCTCCATCTTTTTTGGTACCTCATTTAGTTATTAATTCCTGGGAGGATTTTGATGGCATGTAGCCTAAATTTTTTTTTCCTTTTCTTGATCTTATTCTCTTCATCAGGTCAAAAATCTTTGGCTACTCAAAGTTTTCTTAAAACTAGGCACATGCTTAGGTGCCCAAGACAAAAGGGCTAAAGGCATGTGACTGGAGACTTGAACTAGGCTGTTATCATTTCCCATCTCTAATTATCAGAGAAGTTACAGGCGGGTAAAGGGTTACTTTAAATTTTCTTGATAAATCAGTCCCTCTGGCTTCTAATAATTTCCTTTCCACTTCTCTGGACTTCCTCCAGTTTGTTTATATCTTCCAGTAATGAAGTGCCTGAACTGCATACAGTATTCCAGGTGTGGCTGCGAAAGAAATGCATAAAGAGAGCACTGCTGTGCCAGCCTGCCCCTCTGTGTAATGCTTCTACAGAACAAGCCAGGGGTCTCACTGGCACTGGATTCTCCTCTGACACATTACTTCTTGCATCCAGATTATCCTCATATTCCTAGGTCTCTTTCAATGGTGATGCTTTCCAAATTTTGCTTTGTTACTGTGCCTTGTTAACTCTTTATTTTGGATTTCTCCATTGGTATGTGCAATACCATTTTTTTCCAACTGCAATTTTACTTCTTGTTTCCTATTTTTGCTTCCAATTTCGCTGCACTCCTTTGTATTATTTTTCTGTCTGTACTTGTGCTGGCACCTCCTCCTCTTTTCTTCCTACTTCAATGACATCCCTCTGATCACAGGATATCTTCACAGTGTGATAAACTCTGAATTTGGTAGTCACTTATCCTCAGTAGGAATTTGCTGTAAAAATACTTAATGACAGAATTGGTATAGGATCTTTTCATCATGTACATCTTGCCAGATTTTAACAATAAACTGGATTCTAGGTTTCCTGCTCTTTGTGTAAACAGCCTTTTCAGGTGAGGAGTAGAGGGGGAGAGGGGTTAGTGGATAAGAAACGTAGTGGATAAAATGAACTGGGCATTGTGCATAACTGAATAAGTAAAATAATTTTCTGCATGAGTGCATCTCCCAGTGGTGTTTCCACTTTAAAGGAAGTATTCCTGACCTTCTGGGTGCTCAGTATCTTCAGAGACCATTACCTTGGAACTGGGAGGGGTAAGGATGCTCCTGGAGGCAGGAGGAGTGTGCTGTGCCCAGGAGGGAACTGCCAACCAACACTGTTTGTTTTTCTGCAAAGGAATAGTGGATTTCTTACACTGATGACCTGATTTCCCCTTTTATTAGGTGTAGACATCTGAACTTCGGTAAATGGGGTTTCCCTGGTTGCATCAACACTAATATAGAGAGGTCTTCTGTCTGTACCAGCTTCTCCAGGCTTGGAGGGGCTGTAATGGCAGAGCAAGTCAGGCTCTGATTATCTTTTTGTAGGTCTCTACTCCCTTTCAAAAATGAGTTCACTTCCCACTCTGTCTTGTCTACTTCAGCTTAGGTCTTCTGATTAACTAAAAGTCTTGTCTGTCTCTTTGGAAGCCCCTCAAAAACCAACTACCACCAATCTTTTCATGTAACTTTTTAATTATTTCTGCATGTGAGTTTTGGCTGTGCTCCAACGTTGAAATCATTATGCTGTTCCAGAGTGTAAATAAGTGGGACTGGATTAATAAGTTGTATGAAACATGGTGCCACACTTCATTATAATCCACTTATCAAAGTGGAAAAACCTTTTAGTACGTAAAATGCATCTGCTTTTAATTTTCATTTTGATCTTTTCTTTGTGTGTTTTCAGACACAAGTGCACATTTTCAGGGAGGCTTTTAATGCTGGTGCCTGGCAGTTTCAAAGTTACTTCTGAGGATGGCAAAACAGCCTACCAATTTGGGATGTATGAGGAGAAGCATAGGATTGGATTATTCTCTCATAATTATAAACTGAGATGCAATACATCACAAGGAAATCTGGCATAAGCAGAGGGCAGATTTGGTTTTTTTATGTTAGTGATCTTTTTAAAATTTCCATTTTTTTAATACAGATTTTGTTGTTTTTACTTACAAAGCATATTTCAGACAAGTGGACTTTGCCTTTAGTCACTCTCATTTTCCCACAATAAAACAATTGCTTTTGATGCCAGTAGTGAAACTCACCTTTTCCAGAGTGCAAAAACACATCATAAGCCACGTGGAGTTGCAGTTAAGCTCCTACCATGCTTTGCACAAGGGGACCACCACCCTCATAATCTCTTTCATTCCTTGATCTCTCCTGCAAGCCTCAGCTCCAACAGCTGCTCCTGAGGAGATTGGACCCTGGCTGATTTCTATCACTTTAATGAGCAAATTTCTGTATTTTATGAAGATTAGTCCAAAGTATTTTCATGCTGTTGATACATTTCTTGTAAGCAATGACATTTCATTTCACATCAGTTTGTATTAAATAACTACTTGCAGGAAACTAAAATGAATTCAATCTGCTTAGTACTACTGGAATTCTAATTATGAAAAATGAACTCTAAAAAAAAAAAAAAAAAAATATGTCTCCAGACCTGCCCCTTGTAAAGTTAAATGGGAATAGACTGAGGACTTTCTGATTTTTTTCTTTTTAAATTAGTTGAATGCAAAGGGTGAGGATACATACCAGAGAGGAGAAGCAACCCTAATCCAGGGGGGAATTCTGGATATAAATTACGTATTAATTTGTCTTTCGTTTTCACTAAGCAAAAAAATTTTGAAATAACAATTATAGCAATTAGGCAAAACGCTCTTTGAAGGTAATTATATTTATGTCTGAGTTATGATGTATTTATGTCCCAAGATAATTATTTTTCTATTGTCTCATGCCTGCTTTTTAATTTTTGTTCTCAGTGGCCACCATCATTGGGGCTGAAATTTGACACATTCAGTTTCACCTGAATATCCATTCCCTTGTAGCAAAAGGAAAGTCTGATCCCTTCAAGCTGCTACTCTGGCATATGGTCTGAGAAGTTTTGTGGGCTTTAAAAGATGTCTGGCTTGTTTGCTTTTAACTCCCAGTGGCAACTTTATATGTGTTGAAAATGTCAGATGCAGAGCAAGTCATCCGTGGCTTTAGTCGTTCAAGACCTGGGATGGTTTGAGTGTGAAAGGTCACCCCTTCATATATTTCTGTGGCAAAACAAATAGCAATTCCTATGGAAAAGGTGCAGAAATGAGGGCATGGATCAAGCGCCCAGCATGGTGGCTGTCACCATGGCAGATTTATTGATCTCTTTTTTTATCTCTTAAAGGTCTTTCTTGTGCCACAGTTGAGGTGTCAGACCCAACATGCCTGGATGAGGGGGGCTGTGGGGGTTTTACTTGTGAGATGAGATCCACTAAAATTTGGGGTAATTAAACAAAGCTTTGGTTCATCAGTGTTTTTGCTGCTGTGTGATGCTTTGCTCAGTCTCTTGAGGTTGGATGAGAAAGCAAAGGGTGAAGTGTTTGTTTTCAGGTCCTGCTTTGGGGTTTTTGGAGCAAGGGCTGGAGGGGAGTGCAACCTGTGGCTCTGCAGCCTAGAAATTCTGCATTCACTTTGGGGAATGGAACTTGGAAAGGATGTGCTCATCCAATTAAAGATGGAACCTAGTGATTGTAATTGGTGTAACATCTGTTCTGCTGCTGAATTCACACTTTTTGTTTTAGGCTGTAATAGTATTTTAACAGTAAACATACTGTGAAATTTCATTATAGTGGTCAGATCTTTTTTCTACAACCCCCAATCCTCTTTCTTCTTTCTTCAGATTTATATGGGTGACAGAGAGCTGAGGTTCCTGATAAAAATAAACAAATGGAGAGAGAAAAAGAAGAAAATAAACAGGGAGACAAGTACATAGTTCAAAGGGTAAATCAGACTCCTCAAAAAGTCAGCAAACAAATGCAGAGAATTTTGAAGTTCACTTTGGCGAGCATCTGATATTACTTTGGTAATTTTTAACAACATTTCTGTGTTTGGGATCTCAAGAAAGTGTGCTAAAAGGCTCTCTTTGGTATTGGTATTGCTTGCAGCCTTTAAAAGAAAATTATTACTGATCAGGGTTCTAGTGGAAAATATTTGTCAACGTATGTGCTGGCAATATTTTAAATTGTTGCTATTATACATAATAATATTCATTATTATAAATTTAGCATATTTCCAGACTGAGCTGTAGTAAACTGTACATGAAAAATGCAAGAGAAAAATATGCTTTGAAGATAATGTGTCATTCACACAGAATAAAATTTGTGATCTGCTGAGCATGCTAAATGCAAGAACACAGCAGACTTGAACATCAAAATGTTTGCAAAAACCAAAGGGCAGCTAGTTTAAAAAAAAAATAAAAATTAACAGAACATTTTCACTGAGAACAAGAGTTGGGGAAAGTTTAACTTTGTAAAACAAACAGCCTATTTTTCTAGTAATATTTTTTATAAGTATCATGCATCTTGTTGAAGGAGTCAGCTTGGAATTGCAGATTTTAAAATGGAGGTGCAAAACACAAAATTAATGCTGTGCATCTTGATTTTTGTTTGTCCTATGAGAAGTTGGTTATCTCTTGGTTATTACTGCAAAGATGATTTGTTACATTAATATATCAGCAGAATGGTGGGGCAGACACAGAAGTTTGGAGGAATAAATAAAGTGTAACAGGCTTCAGGTACACTTGCAAATACAAATATTTTTGTAGAGGTGAATACTTTCAGTGCAATGTTCACTGAAGGATACTGGCTCAGGGAGCCATAGAGTCATTCAGAAATCCTTACATTACCAACTAGTGCTCCATATTCCAGAATACTCCCCCCACACCTCACTCTCAAACATTCCCTTAAATGAACTTGATATTTCACACAACTCTTATTTTACACTGACTGCTTCCTGAAATCCAGTTGAAACAGTGAGCTATTTGTAGAGCAGGATACTACATCGTGTATCAGTGTAGCAGATTGGCTGCAGACTTTATGTCAGAAAAAAATGGAAGGGCATTTCAGTTGCAATTTAAGATTTTTGCATGACACTTACTATAAAAAGTCTTTCCAGACCTTTTAGACCATTCTTGTATGTTGAGATTTTCCATTAAAGTGCCTGGAAATTTGTAGTATGTCAAGAATGCCTTATCAGATTTGTAGCATGGGAAAGCAATATTAGCCATCATGCATGCAGTATTATCTCTTGAAAATCTGCCTCTGCAGATAGCAGCATCTAGAGACTTCAAAAATATTCAGTTAAAATTTAAACCAAACTGAAAATTTGGAAACTTGCTGTGAGAGAAAATGCTGTGAAGTATTAGATGTGTGATTTTGTCAAAACATCCTCTAAAGCTCTAATTCCACTCTCTGTATCACTGTATTCATTATAATCTAAAATCAAAAGTAATTGAGCTGAAAACTAGTTTTAAAACAGAAACAAAATTATTTCACTTCGATAACAGGATTTTTTTTTGTATTTGTAGATATTTTTCCTTGATTTTCATCTGAAAGAGATTTACAGTGTTGTGTGATTTCACTGAATCAGAAATGTTTTGCAAAGATCAGGTTTTTCCTATTCCTCTTGTGTGCTAACATCATGCAGCATCTCTTTGACCACATGAAAAGGGAATTATCTTGTAGTCTGACATGTGGCTGTGTTCAGGTTTCCAGCAAGCTGAACTGAAAGATGGTCCTGGGCATGGTCTCAGCACAGGGAGCATATCTTGTGTTGGTGACTCAGCCTGTCTGAATAACAGGATGGCTGGAGCACCACACACAGGCTTGGAGGGGCTTTCAGAATTCTGCGGTGGGTTTTAAACATGGCATAAAGAAATGTGCATGTGGACCTTAAATGAGAGGTGCTCACAAATATTTTTGTGCTCACTCATCTCGCTGCCATTAGCAGGTTACATTCCCTGCTGGATGGTTTCTCCTGCAGAAAATAATAGCCTCTTTTGGGCTACATACCATGCTCCCTTGCCAAATTTCCTCTCTCCTTGATCCCTCTCATCGGTGCACTTTCAGTCTGCTTAAAATAGTGAGTGAGAATCATTTTTATAACTTCTCATCTCCTTTGCCAGGGTCACCAGACCATTCCAATTGTTGTTGTTGTCAGCCTGGTCTCAGCCCGGTGTGAAAGCAAGCTTCCAGAGAACAGGAAGGAGCAGAAGACATCCTCTGTGTTAAGACTGGCAGAGCATTGGAGTCTATGTTCTTAGATGTGTGTGTAGGGAGTGCCTAAATGACAACTTGAAAAGTTTTGCATATAAAGTTTGCATTTTTTATAAAAGTTTTGCATTTTTGTATATACGTCTCCAGCATCTGGAGACACAACCCTCCTTTCTCCACTTCCAGAAAAAGAGGGGAATCAGCTTTGTATGTGTGGTCACCGTTGGAGGAAGCTCTGGTAGCTTATCTGTGAGCACCAGTGGGTGTGCCCATGCTTTTAAAAAAGCCCTTGCTGGGTTTTGTGGACCCTGAAGGAAATGGTTCTGTTGAGACTCAGTTTTTATTCCCTGCCATCAGTAATTTTAATATACTTTACTTTGGTATTTTAAATCAGGTGTAGCCACACCTTTAACTGCACTGTAAATGTGCCCTGTGAAATCACATTTATTGAACAGAGGAAATTAGTTTAGAAGGTAAATGAGAAGACTGAAGAAAGAGTTACAGAACAGAAAAGGGGTAAAAGTCTTGAGGATGAAAGTAAGTTAAAAAAATGGTTGGAAAACAAATTTTATTGAAGGAAAGAAAAAGGAGGGGAGAGTAGAAATGAAGGAGACTTCAGAAAAATATCATTAAAATGGCAGATAAAAAATAATCCAGTAATATAAAAGGGTAGAGAAAGTGAAAGATATCTTGGGACCTAGAAGTAGCAGAAGGTAATTTAGAATGAGAAGCAGGCAGGAAATATCCCAGATGTGATTAATATTTTGCCAAAGTCAAAACAAATTTTAATTAAGCCTCTAATTTATTATAAAGGAAGGAAAGCTCTAAATTCTTGTTTCAGGGAAGGATTTAGATTATACCTATGCTATAAGCATGCTGTAATAATATTAATAACAGACCAATATTGTTATCTTGTCAGATACTTGACTGCAGCTTGGTCTGCAGCTGAAAAGCATGTTGTCTGGGAATGACAGGGGCTGTGGAGTAATAAGGGAGATAAACCCTGAATTTTGGGAAACCCTGAGATTCAATATCTAAAATGCAAACCCAGAGCATTCTCTATGAAAAATGAAGGGGCAATATTCATATCTAAGTCCTGTACCATGGCTGTGGCATTTATAAGCTTATTCTGCTACACATAAATCTCAGCATGAGGAATCAAGTTTATTAGTTTACCATGGTCAGACTGGACTGGTTTAAACAGAGCTGAGGAAGTTAATTATCCAGTGTCTCAGGTGGGTCTGGCAATGAGTAACTAACCCTGGAGAGAGGCACTGGAGCTGTGCTGGGGGGACAGGTCCTGCTGGAGTATGTGGATGGATGGCCGGCTGGAAGGGACTGCCATAATCTCTTTCCCAGGTTGTTCGAACCAGTTCAAGAGCAGTAAAACAAGGTTATGTAATTGACATGTGATGCAGCCTAAAATAGTGACTGCAAACATAGGCTGCTGTTGCTGGGCAGTTGTCAACGGCTTAAAAAAAAAAAAAAGCCAAAAAACAAAAAAAAACCAAATAAAAAACCAAAAACAAAACCAACAAAAAAAACCCCAACCCAAAACAAAGCGCCCTCGACTGTGTAACAAATGGACATTTGAAATGAAAATGCAGTTCTCATTTCCATTGACTAGCAGGCTTTTTTTATTGCAAGAAATAGGGGTGTTGTGAAAACTGAAATTTGAAAAGAGATTCATCATCATACTTACCATGCTGATCTATTTGAGAGTACTGCCTGCTGCAGATGGTGAAGAGACTACCTCAGGTATATGCAGTTTGTCCCTTGATAGTGTGATATGACTCCTGTCAAACAGGAAGTCCTTTTCTGGATGGGGAAAACCATTGTGGCAAGCCTTGGCAGCAATTTTATTTGTCTACTGGCCATCAAAAGGTAGAAATAGTTAATTTTTAGTAATTGAAGGAGCTTATATGGATACAGAGACAAACCCTGTGAGGGTTTCAGAGCTGGTTTAAAGGAACACATCACATAGCTCAGTGAGCACAAATGAGAGGTTGGGACGTGCACATTTTGTGATTCCTTGCTGTGGGAGGCAAAACCCTTCATTAGGGCTATACCAGAAAGCAGAAAAAAATGGTGTTAAGTTCTGTTTGCTGACCAGATATTCCTGAGATGAGAGACTTCCTTTACAAAACCCTGACGATTTTCTGCAGCACACTTTCTTTGTCTTTAGCAAGGAAGGTCTATGGCTCAGGTTGGAAGGGATACACATGCTGGGCTTGTGCAGTCTGACAGGCTGGTGGGTAAAGGGAAGGGACAGTGTTAAGAAATAAATGTTATTTTTTCTATAAGGCTTTTATATGTATCGCTGCTGGGGAGATAATCTTCCCAGTTGGGAAATATTCCAGAAACTAAGCACTTATTCCAGCCCAGAAGCTGCAAAAGGGAGCTAGCTCTTAACATGCAGATCTGCAAGGCAGGGTTGGAGGTGGCTTCCAGCTCCTCTCTCCTCTTCCCCCTGGAAGAAGGCTTGGCTTTCTGGCTGCCTTCAGGGAGAAGACAACTCTGCCTGCAATTTTCTGAGTCAAAGTATTAATTCTCATTGTGGAGGAAGAAGGGAAATTGGGACATTTTATATGCATTTTGATGTGCCTCAGTGAGACACTATTTTAAAAGCTGAGTTTTTTCAAGCTACTTCTGCTTCATTTGGTCCTCAGCTGCTGCTCCTGTTTTCTCACTTTGCTGTCCCTTTGTGAGGCTTCCTCCAGCTTGGGACCTGAGGCACAATCCTGTTTCAGACATTGGACCCCGAGTGGATTTTGGACTTTTTCTTTGCCTTTCTCAGTGAGTGTGTGTGTGTGTGTGTGTGTATATCTAGAAGAGGAATAAAGAGAGCTGCCTGCCCAGGTAAAAGCAGGAAAGAACATGTGGAAGGCAGCAGTGCCCCAGGAGAGGAGCCGGTTGTTAGTGACACACAAGTGAGCGTGAGTCAACAACCTAATGCCATTGCCAAAAGCCAGCTCTGGTCCAGGATTGCATTAGCAGGGCTGCTGTGTGTGCAAGATGCAGGAAATAACCATTTTATTGGCCTTAGTGATGGTGAAACTCAGCAAGAAAAATGTGACCTGTTTTAGGAAAGAGGCAGGAGGAGAATAGGAGGAATTGATGACAGATTCACAAAACATGACCCGCGAGGAGAGATTGAGGGAACTGGATTTGTTTAGCCCAGCAAAGAGATGGGGAACATAAATCTTTTGATAGGCAGGAGATTGTTATAAGAAGGTGGTGATCTATTACTCTGAATGTCTATGGGAGGGAGTATGAATATCTCTTCCTGTCACAAAATATTCCCATTTAGGGGAAGTGTAAAGGGAAAAAAACATTACTTCAGGGATGGCTAATCACTAGCCTAATCACACAGGACTTGTAGGTTGTAGGGAAGTTGCAGAATACTGTTCCTCAGGAGATTTTAATACAAATAGAAAGAAAACTAAAAACCTGCCTGAATTGTTAAGCTAGTCTTATCATGCTTTCATGAGTGGGCTTGAATTAAACAGTCTTTGGGTCCTCTTCCAGCACTATGCATTTCTTCTTAGGAAATTTAACATTTTATCATAGTAGTTGCTATTTTAACGAGAGAACAAAAATGTAGAATACTCGTTAATGACTTGCAATTCCTGACTTAGACTTCCAAAAACTGGAGGGAAAATTTATTTTTTAGGAGGAAGATAATACATGTGGAATGTTTCAGAAATTTCTGTGATGTTTCTAATTTTGCCCTAGACAGGAACAGAAATAATACTGACAAGAAACATCTACATCTCGTTCCTTTAGCAGCCTTACCTGTTGGGAAGCATGGCAGCCCTTGGAGTGCAGCAGTGCTCTGCACACATACACTAGTTTGTCGTAGCAAGTCAATTTTGGGGACTGGTGACTCAATCACTGTAGTGGAGTTTTAAAATGGGGAAAGGCAGAACTTCTACTGTAGCCTCATTTTGGCAGTAATTCCTAGGCCAAATAAGAACAGCTTTTTCTCCTCCCATTCTCTACTGCTGAATTTTGCTTATTCAGGAAAACTCAGTAAGAGGGAAGACTGAATTTCATGAATACTTCCTTTTTGTTTTCTTTTGCAAGCCTATAAAAGCAGGGAATTATAGAATCCTTGGAGGTGAGAGAATTGGAAACATTCAAATATTTTTGTGTTTCATTTGGTTGTGTCATTCTGTGATATGTGGTGGCACAGTAACCTGGAAAATGCAAACTTCAATATTCCTCTAGCTCTACTGCTAAGAGAAAAGATCTCACTTTCTTCTTACTGTGTTACCTATTCGTTACTTATTTCAAACAGGAAAATTTTCCTCGCATCTTTGGTATCTTTGTATTTCAGATGGAACAGGAATTAGCTGCTTTAAGTGCTCTTAATGATGGCATAAGTAAAAATTACTTTCATCTTAATGCATTTAGCACATAGGAGATGAGAATTCAATATCTGCTCTGTCACTTTCCAGCCCACTTGTGGGTGATTGAATGGGATAAAAAGAACAGCTGGATTAAGCTAAACACAAACTGCACAAGGCAGATCAATGCATCTCTTGAAAGAGTTGGAGATCTCACAGCACAAAAACATCAGCCTCTCTTCAGGATGGCCTCCACCACTTCGTTGAGGTCCTGAAAAGCCCTAGAGGTCTGCGAGCACTGCATCAGTTTCAGATATGCTGGGTTTTAGTTTGATTCTGAAGTTGAGGGTGATGCACAAATGGGACCTACTGATTTGTTATGGGTGTCTTGGCTTAGCTGACTTACCTAACAAGATCAGTTTTATTTGAAATTAACCATATTTGATTGCATGGAAGGCTAAAGCCTTTTTTTTTTTTCCCATTATAGATGTTAACTGAAAAACTGTTCATTATTTTATAGCTGTACTCTACATAGAGGGTTTGTTGGAAAGTTGATCTATTCTGTTTTTTAACAGTTTTTCAAGTTACTTCCATTAATGTAAACTTTATGATGGCTGTGGTTTTAAGGAATTTCTAAAAATTAAAAAAATTTTAAAGATTTTGTTTGCTGTTTGCCTTGCTTACTAGAAAAGCTAGTTATAGATTTTGTACCATACATTACTACTCAGAGATGCGTGATTCAAAAACTGATGAACCTTTACTAAGTTATGTTTTCTGAAAGTATTTGATCTAGAGTAGATAGGTCACAAAGCAATAATTACAGACTATTTAAAGAATTTGAAGGGTGATTTATGGAATATTTTGCTGTTGTGGGAATATTTCTTAGGAAGTCCCATTGTGACAGTGTTGGAATCAAACATGACCACAACATTTAAAAATGCAACCCAAGTAATTATCCTGGAGTGCATCAATGGGAACTTTTGTATTAAACCCATTTGATTTTTAAAGCAGTAGTAAAAATGTTGACTTAGCAGGTATACATTTTTTTAGCACAAACTACCTTCAGGGTAGTTGTGCAAAGGGGTTCATTTTGCAGTGTTGGAGCTGACTTGTCTTATTAATAGCCTGCACCCGCCTGTGGAAGCCTAAAAATGGTATTGCAGTAGTCTGATGTACAAAGGACATTGTACGAGTACTGAGCAAGTGCACCTGCATTCCTGGCAGAAAATAACCATTTTTCCCTTCTCCCCGCAAAAAAAGGATTATATGCCAGTATTTGTAAGAACATATAAACCATCTTTATGCTGTATATCATAATTTTAAATGCTTTTGTTTTCTTATTTTATGTTACTTTTGTGCTGTCTGCATGGTGGTTCTTCAGGGGATGTGCTCAAGTCAGTTCAGAGCAAAAATATAAAGAGGAATTAAGTTGACTCTTCTCTTTTATGTCTGTTTTTGCATAGATCACATCACAAAATAAACACGGTGTGTGACCCGGGTTTTCATTTTGTGATTAGCTGAGAACGTTATTTTTTTCTTGTTTAGCAGACCTGCTTAAAGGCCAGCTGATAGATCCTTGTGCTGTCACATGATTTTATGCCTTATGTAACTTATTCTTCAATTATTTTGCTGAAGTTTTGTTCTTTTTTATCTGTGTCACAGTGCTAGGTAAAGTCCCTTAACTTCACTCACTCAAATGAGATGCTCAGAAAAGATTTGAGAAACATGCCATGTTTCAGTTCACCGTCTAGATAACATTGTAAGGCTGAAAGGAAGACAGGTGCAGAGATAGAAATGACTTAGTGAAGTTTTAAGGCAAATTCCTGAATGAGCCTAAAGCGGAAGCCAGGTCTCCTGTGTCCCATGAATATTCTCTTTATCTTTCCCTAGGAAGCGTATGAGTATTGTGGAAAATAGCTTGGCAGACATATTTTATGCCTCTTGTCCTACAGCAGCTCTGTCTCCTTATGGATCTGCATCTTCATTACCTTTCCCTACACGTCAGCCCCTGCCCATTCCAGCGCAGCTCTGCTCCTGACTTCTTCCAGGGCTCCTTTCCCACAGCTGCTACTTGCTTTGATTGTTGGCTTCCACTTTATTTGCACGTCTCTTGAGTTTCTGCACATTTGTTCTGGCCACTCCAGATCCCTGTGTACCACTCTGGATCAAGGCAGCTAAAACAATCTCCTCTTGCTTCTGCTGTCACACTACACCAACCCTCGTGGCTTCCTTTATTCTTCCACGTCAAATTCAAGCACCAGGCTTTGAAAAGGCCACGTGGTAGTGCCCTTGCCTGAGACACTGCATTGGTTTGCTCCACCTGTGTTTCTCGCATGGAGCAAAATGCCTTTTGAGTCCAAGTTCTCAAATGCCAGCCTGGTTGCCATACAGTTCCCTTCTGCATTAAATACCTGCTGTCTCCTCAGGAGTGCTTCTGTGGGGCTTTACAGAAATTAAAAATACAGTTGTGATTTAAGCCTGGTTAAAGAGAGTAGAGTAGAGTAGCAGTATATGGGGAAAGTAAACTTCTGCTGTGCATTTCTGCTTTATATCCTGAACTTCTTGAGCATCAGAATGTACTCAAACTTAGATCTGTCAGACTGCTCTGTGATACACCACACATAAGAAGATCTGAAAAATCTCAAACCAATTGTTTGTTATTTACTAGAAGAAAAATTCCAGTCCTGTTTAGGGAAAAAAAAAGTAATGAGATCTTTTTTGAGGGTGACACCAAAACTCCTTCCCAAACTATAAAGAAGAGATGCTCATGCTCATAATAAAGGCCTATGACAACTCACCAAGATCATTTGGAAAGGGTTGAAGAAGGGAATTTGAAATGTCTTCAGTAAAAAGAATTTTTAAATGAGTGCAAAACAGCAGAGAAGAACAAATTGGAATTATGTAAATACAGCCTCTAATAATGCATTTTATTTTTGGTTCATTCAGGCCAGCACAATTACCTGTGTGCGGGAAGGAATGACTGTATAATTGATAAGATTCGGAGGAAGAACTGCCCAGCCTGTCGATTACAGAAATGTCTGCAAGCTGGAATGAATTTAGGAGGTAAGCAGAATATTAATAGTTCGGTCTCTTAATTTGATTAGGTGAAAACATTGGAAATGTGCAGTCTTTTTATAATTCTGGCAGCTGCATAATCTCAGAAGTTTTAAGGTGGGATTATCCTGAAGAAGTGCTTAATAGCTGATTAAAACTATTGTCATTCTAAATTGGGGTTTGGAGGTGCGTATTTTGTGGCACAGAAAAAAGAAAAGTGGGTGTTTTATGATGACAGTAATTTTAGTAGAATACCATAAGCTAAAAATGTTAAGGTTTCAACTATTGCATGTTTTTTGGTTTTTTTTTTGGTTTTTTTGTGGTTTTTTTTATGAGCATTCTCCTGAATACTGAAAAACATGTTACACCATCATGAAAGCAGATTCGCACATAGTGAAACCTCTCAACTTCTTTGGTGCTAATTAAGCATTTTTATTGATTTTTTTCTGTTACTGTAAGGATATGCAATACTTTTGATGATGTTACTGCATTTTTTGTATACCAACAACAACAAGGAAAAATATTTTCTTACTAATTATCAAAAGCATACTGAAAGCAACAAAATTTATAATACTTTTTTTTTCCTCTTGTTTTAATCCTTCTTTGGTAATGGCTATGTGTTTTTCTCTGTGCTTCAGTGAATTTCCTGTCTCAAACCATTATCTGAGCAAATGCTATTACAAATCCCTTTCTTCCACCACTCCTGTGTTTATGATGCTGTCTGTGAACAGGGGTTTGGATACTGCTGCAGGTCCTTTCCCTGATGTACAGAGTTACCCTTCCTTCAGAGTGTTTTCATTGTACAGAAAATTACAACATGGTCACATTAATTCCTCCCTATCTCAAAATTCACTCTTTGTCCTCCTGGACCTGTTCTCCTGGCAGCTGAGTTTAGTTCTACAGATTGAGCTGCTTTGTCTTTCATAGGTTATGTGCAAAATCCTGGCTCCTGCCTGCTGCCTTTTTCTACCTCCCAGACTTCTTTTTTCTGTCTTGTCTCCTGGCAGAAATACTCAAACAAGCCACACCCTACTTTTTCAGAGAGAGTAGCCTGGTTAGGCTCTCTTTCAACCCCTTTCCCAATTTTGAAATACTGCATTGTGCCCTAGGCCCCTTATTTCCTTTTCCCAAGGGGAAACAGGGCCAGATTTTGGCATGCTGAGGAGGTGACAGCTTTCCCTTGGTTTTGATCTGCACTGTTCAACCTAGCAAGGGAAACAAAATGCCTTTGTTTGATGAAACAGGAGCTCCATGGTAGCAGCTCCTTCATCCCAGAAAGCTAGTGCTGAAAATCATTGTGGAGCAGGGAGGTCAGCTCTCTGCAGTGCTGGGAATGTTGCTGCATCCTGCCAGCAGCTGGTATAGGGCATCCCCCCTGGATTTGCCCCGTGCAGTGCCAGTGGAGCTCCAGCAAAACCCAAGGCTTGAGAACCGTAGGGAGCAGCAGCAGGGGACACTTTATCTGCAATGTCATGAGTTCATCCCTGTGATGTCCAGGTGGGTTTCAAAGGATGTGTTCACATTATGTCCTCTGCAGAAAAGCAAGGCAGGAGGGAAACTTTGCTAGAGGGGGCTGCTGCTTTTTTTTTTTTTTTTTTTCCTTTTTTTTTTTAAATACTGACTGGAATGCTGTACATGAGGAATATATAGAAAAAAAATCTTCTCTTTTGTTAGAACTTGATAGACTGAAGGAAATCATAATTTGTGACCTGTGTTTTTTGCAGCTTTGGGTCCCTCACTACAAGAAAGACATTGAGGTGCTGGAGTGAGTCCAGAGAAGGGCTGTGAAGGTGGTTAAGGGTCTGGAGCACAGGTCTGATGAAGAATGGCTGAGGGAGCTGGGATTGTTTAGTTCCTTATGAAAGGTGGCTCAGGGGTGGCCTAATCACTCTCTACAGCTGCCTGAAAGGAGGGTGTAGCAAGACGGTGATCAGTTGGTCTCTCCTTACATGAAACAAGCTACAGGATGAAAGGATGCCTTAGGTTGTGCCAGGTGAGGTTTAGATTGGATTTTAGGAGAAATGTCTTCATTGAAAGGTTGGTCAGACACTGAAGTGGGCTGGCTAGGGTGGAATTACCATCCCTGGAAGAGTTCAAAAAACGTGCAGATGTGGCACTTGGGGACAAGGCTTAGTGGTGGACTTGGCAGTGCTGGATTAGTCCATCGAGTTGGACGTTATGTTCTTTTCCCATCTTTAATGTCTGTGACTGTTTGACCTGGAAGGCCAAGTCTGCCTCTGCAGTGTACAGCTGGCACACAGTTGAGATTTGGAGTTCAGCTGTTTCAGTGATTTTCATCACAGAAAGAAACTTCAGGTGAAATTCTCACTCCTGATTTGATCCCTTTGTACCACGTAAAGGAACCAAAATGTGATAAAGGAGGCCTTTCCATCACTGCCACGAATGAGGTGGCGGAGGAGCAGTTCTGGATTTCCATGCACTGAGGTGCCTTCTGCTTGGTCAGAGGGAAAGGGCAGGCTGGAGGGAGAGGGAAGGGCTGCCAGAGGGAGGTAAAGCACCCTCAGCCCAGAGGCAGCATTACTGTTTAGAGAGCCTCAAGGGCCCCCAAATAATGCTGATGAACCTTCCAGCCTTTGAGCTAGCCCAGCTCTGTCAGGAAATGCTGGGAACTTAAGGATTTTTTTCTGCTTAGGGCATCTGTCTCCAGTGGTGAGCTCTGCATTGGGCATCTACAGGGGAGCAACACAGCATCTCAATTTTGAGAGCTTCTGTGTGCTGTTTCAGGGCATTTCTGATTTGTTGGAGATCATCACAAAAAATGAGGTGGGAATGGCAAAAAAGATATGAATTCATATTTGAAAACTTTGATTTTCATATGAAATGCCAAGGTTTGGTACTAAGTAATTTTTTTTTCCATATTTAACTTGAAGAGAAAGAGTAAGGTCATATTATGAAGGTACGTTGTGGATTATAATTTCATGTGGTCAGCCTGGTTTTGCCAAGCATATACATTACTCCAGTAGAAATGGGCTTTTACCTGTTTCTAGCTTGGACTTAAAGGCAAAATGGGCAAGTATGTTACTAGGTAGTATGATCAGGAGCTGGAGCATAATGAATTTATAAATTGTATCAGAGGTGCTGATGTGCTTGGCTCATGAGAAATAGTGTAAGATGATATGCAAAGTGGTCATCAGCATAGATCAGCGATGGAAAGTCTGCAAGCTGCTGAAACCATGGGCATTTATTTTCCCCTTGTACATAACTATGATGCTTTATCCCCTCATTTAAAGAAAAAAAACCCAAAACACCAAACCTCCAGTTGATCTAGAAGAAATTTTGCATTAGGGAACAAGGTTATGTCTCCCATGGGCTGGAAAGGAACTTGACTCTCCTTTGCCACCCTTCCCATGTACAGATGGGAGTGAAGGACCCTAGGCTGCCCCCACCCAGCTCCTCCCACTTACTGAAATAGGGGGGTTACAAAGCAAATTTTGTAATTTCAGAGTTTGAGATTGTCTTCCTGCTCTTACTGAAGATACTAATCTCTATAATGGAAAACTGGAAACCAGAAATAGTGTTCCATGTTTCCTGCAGCACGTTTTTGCACAATCTCTGATTAATCTACTGATCATTTTTCTTAGGGCAGTTTTTCTCTTTTGGTAATATTCTTTCTCAGTATTTTTTAAATAGTAAAATAGAGTGCTTTTGTACTCTGTCAGTCTTTCAGTTTTGTTTTGATGGCATAACTTCTACTTTTCCAGCATGCTAATCTTTTTTTCTAAATTTAAAAAAAAATTATTTTGACTGGTGGCAGCATGCCATGATTAGGCACCTTGTAAAAAATACGTGTATTTCAGTGATACAAAGTGCACCTTTTTGTGAATGCTCAGCCAAAATAATTTGGCAGTTTTATTGTTTACCTCCTCATTTTGTTGAAAAATTGGAGCATTTTCTAAGCTCTTACATCCTTTAATAATCTTTAGAAAATTATTCATCAAGTCAGCAAATAATTTAACTAATTATGTTATTGTCTCGATGTTTGTTTTGATTTTATAAGAAGCATCTGCAACCTGTAATTTTTGCACAGCTGAAGTTGCCAAGTATCACATTAAATCATCCTTCTCATTTCTAGAAGGTGTGTGTGTGTGCTCTGCAGACAGCTATATCATGTTTGGCAAGTAGGACTCCAAAACTTTTTTGGAAATCATATTTTGTTTGTTGTTTTGTTATCTTTTTTTTTTTAAACTCCAGTGACATATGCTAGGCTTAATTGTTGGATGAGATTCAGAGTGAGCAACTGCACTATGAAGGTATGCTGGCCCATTTTTGGTTTATGCTCTTTTCAAGATTCTGTAATTAATTCTCAGTTAATTACGGACCAGAACGACTTCATGGATTTGGGAAGTTTCTTCCAGCATACGCTGTGATTGGATTTGGCGAAGCTCTTGTTTCGCACAAGACGTTTTCATTTGGCTCCCACCATGTGCTGCTGTTCCTCAGTTGTGCCTGTCCCTGTGGTGGCACTGGGGGGTGTCATAGTGAGACCCCCAGTCCCACACCTTATGCCTTATGGCATGCGATCTTATGCCACCACCAGCTGCATCCTATATGGCAGCAGCCCCTGGGATGTGTCCTGCATTGCCACCAGGGTGGCACAGAGCCTCCTGGTGTCACTCCATGTGCGGAAGCCTGGAGAATGGGAATGTTTTATATGGTGTCACTTGAGGCGACCACCACCCCCTTTCCTGGCCAGGTTGGTCCTCACACCTCAGATAGGACCTAGTGACCAGGCATCCCATCCCGTTTTGCATGTTCAGAGAAGGTTCCTCTTCTGCCATGGAATGTTCCATACATGCAGAAGGGACAAAAATGTGTGGAAACATCAGCACCATACAGGGCTGGAATCCTTCCCTGCCTCAGCTCCCCTGTGGAACACTGCTGAGACTTCCCAGCATTGGTATCCCACAGCAGTGAGGAGCAGCTTCCTCAGGGACCCTTTGGATCTGGAGGAGACATAAAATAGATTACACCTTGCAAATTACTCAGTTAATCATTCTGTCTGCAGAGGCAGCCTGTGAAATCCGAGTCTTGGGTCCGCATACGTTTACATATGTAAGACACTTCATGCACAAGATGCTGGGTGTGATTTGTAAGCTTCACTGGCAGATACCCTTATTTTTTATACATTGAAATATTTCAATAATCTGAAAAATAGGGTAATTAAGATAACCAGTAATAAGATCTAGTACTTCACCTTTTTGCCCAGCTTTCTATTTTCTGTCTAAGAACTCATACTAGTAGGGTTTTAAATTGCACTATTATTTTCATTTACTAGAGCTTATGTGGTTTATATTATCATTGTTCCTATCTTTTTGAGAAAAAAATAGAAAAAATCTGAAAACTTGGGGAAAACATAAATACAGCAAAAGTATTTTTGAGAGCTTTTTGAGTATTTTTAAGAGCAAAAGTGTATCCTCTTATTTTTCTTTAAAATTTTCTAACCAAGAGTTCATAAATTTTAAAGGAAAATAAAACCCTTTGTGTAAGACACAAGCAATTTGAGGTATACATATGGTTAAATTTTATTTTTCATCTAAACATTAACTGCAAAGTATTTTGAAATGCCATTAACTTTAATGCATTTTTTATTTGCATTTATTATGTAACATTTTCTTCTGAGGGAATCCAGTCAATAATTTTTAGCCTGAACATTCAGCTGGGTTTTTATCATTTCTATCAACAGACTTTTAAAAACACCAGCAGGTTGGAAAAGAAGACCTTTAAGTAATAAACAATACTATTTAGGTAATAAATAAGTAACAAATAAATAATATTCAAGTCATAAATAAGTAATAGATAATAAGTAATAGATAATTTGCCTGTTGCTTATAAACCTGCCGTTGAAGATGTTGTACAAGCCAATTTGGTCAGCAATTAACTTTTCCTGCTTCTGTGTCCATGTGTCTTACTCCATGTGTAGTGCTCTTGTCCTGTTCTTGGTGTGACTCTTTAACTTTCCAACTTGAATCATCTTCATGAATGGAATGTTTAGATTGGATGTTAGGAGAAGTTTCTCCACTGAAAGGGCTGTCAAGCATTGGAAGAGGCTGCGCAGGGAAGGATGTTTTCCTTCAGAAACCATGTAGATCTGGTGCTTAGAGATATGGTTTAGTGGTGAACTTGGCAGCATTGGGTTAGTGGTTGGACTCAATGATTTTAAAGGTCTTTTCCAACCTAAATGATTCTGTGATTCTTGAGTATTGTAGATAACTATGAGAGCAGTCACATGTGACAACTATTAAGAAATTATTAGTGGATGATGGTTAAAAATGCAGAATTTGGAAGAGGACTGGTAATGTCAGAATAATCTCTTGGGCATCAATTAAAAGCAGTATTGAAAGTGTGTCCTTGTACTTGGCATTTTGCTGATGATTTTATTCCGTCTGCAAAGGCAGCTGGAGAAGATGCACTGCAGTGGTCCAAGAGCCCACACCTCACATCCAGCAGTCATGCCTTTTTTTTTCACATTTTCCTGGTTCCAGTTCTCCCTTCTGCAAGCGCCTAGCTGCCAGCAACATTTGTCTTTCCTCCAGGAACGGCCTTTCAGGCTTTTGGCGTGGGGCTGCTGGACTCCAGACTTCCTGTTCTATCTTCTGGACTCTCCACTGTACCATTTAAGGCACAGCACCCTTGGTTGCCAGCCTTGCAAAGGAGCTGCATTCCTCCTGGATTCCTGCTGAGAGCATGTGTCCCAGCCAGCCCCATGTCCTGAAGTGGTGCTGTGCATGCAGGCTCTGGGGGTGCTGTCTGATTTTGGCTGTGCAGCCCTCCCTGTGCAGGCTCAGAGCCTGCTCTTTCGCCAGAGCTTCATATTCTGTACATGGTGCCTTGCTTTGGTTCAAAACACAAGATGGGTGATCACAGTTTTCTGAGAGGAAGATTTTCAGCATTTCTCAAAGTTGTTACATGCAGCTCTTGGTGATGTTTTGTTTTTTCCTGAATCACCAAATTATCACTTCCACAGAGATATTATTATTACAGTTTCCTTCCACAGTGCTGTAAGTCCATATCCTTTTTACTCTTCCTCACAGTAAAAGCATAGTCTTTGCTGTGAAAACCTGACTATGTCTCCTGTTCCTCTTTTTTCCAGAGCTGCTAGTTGTCACCAGAACCCTTTAGAAACCTGCCCCTGTGGTTAGTGATGATGTGTTTCCATTACTCACTTCCCCATCATGAGAGAAGCTGTAGGAGCAGGAGGAACTTGTCCTTTTCGCCAAGCTGTTGCTTCAGAGAATTTCCACCTGAATAACAGGGCATGAAGATTTAACTTGCCATGCTTGCAACAACCTTGGCCAAAGTAGAGTGGGCTCACAATGCTGAATTCTGTTTTTTTGTTATTGATCTTATTTCCTGCTTTTTTCTCCCCACCAATTCCCAAGTGCACAGCTTTCTACTTTAACTATCTGTGTTTTGCTAAAATAAGTGTGAGTTGTGGCAGGGCATACCTGGCTCAAAAAGCAGCCCTTGGAGTCCAATGGCAGTAGAAAGAACATTTCCCAGCAGGTTATGAAGGGAACATTGAGCACATTTAAGCCTTAGAAATACACAGCAGCGAGAAGCTGGTGTTTAACCAAGAGGGAGGCAAAGTGAAGGCACTGGAGGGAGTGTTTCTAAACCACCCAGTACACTTCCCCAGGCTGGTGATTTGTGTGCTCTTGTGGTTCTCTGTCATCAGCTTTCCCAGATCATACAAATGGGTAATAGTAGAGATTTGCCTTTACCCCAGAAAAATGGTTGATATTACATACAGAGTGTTTTCATTAATGTTCAGGGTGATTTATTGAAGCAGGAGATTAACAGGGTTATACTCTTTTTTCTTTTTTAATGACTAATCATGAACTAGATGGTTAAAAATATGGCCAAGATGACTGCAGAAGATAAACAGCTCGGTCGTATTTCACAGGTAGCTTTGCTGTTCTGGAAAGTGGGGTAGATAATTTCTAGAAGATGAGGGACAGACCAGCAGCATTCAGTGTATTAGGAGTAAGGTCATTTGGCAGAAATCTGACTTGATAAAAACTGGGGATAGGGAAGTCATACAGATGAGGAGACGAAGGATCTCAAAATTTTTGTTGCTTGGGTGAAAAAAAAAATCAAGTGGGAATGTGGTAATGACATACCCAGAAAGACCACAGAGGTAAGGGCAGCACTTACGAAACAAAAATGAAACACTCTTTAGCATGGAGTGGAAGTCTGAGCACTCAAGATATGGAACGAGAGGTGCTGTGACACAGTTTGGTTTTGAAGGACTCTGAAATGCTTTGAGAACCTTTGTCTCCAATGCAAATATAAAGTTTTATACATGGTAAGTGTCTATCAGGGTTTTATCGCGTTGTGATCAGGATGGAGTGCACACAAGTCGTGTAACAGACCTGGAACATTGGGTATCAACCCAAATAAAAGCAAGAGAGAAGACTTGGATGAGGAGTGCCTTGCAGAAGGCTGGATGGGAATGGGTGTCTTGGGAGGAACATTGTCGCTTGGCATAAGGCAGAAACCAGCGACCACAGCCAAGAGAACTCAGTCTGGTACAGTCAAAATCTGTTCTCCAAAGTTTCTTTAACTTTCTTTTTAATCAAATTATTACCAACGCTTGCAGTTTAAGCTGCTGGTGTTTCATTCCAACAGGTGTCTTGGAGTTGTAGGTGATCTCATCTTCGCATTTGTTGTTGATATTTTACTGCTTATCTTTATTTGACATCAAATAGAATAATCAAAACCACTGATGCATTTAGTAGACAGCTCTTAGCTCAAAAATTATTGAATTTGCCGTACATTGAAAAATGAATAAATAATCAGTAAAAAATGAGTTTTGGGAGCATCTGAAAAGGACTGATTAAGACTGGCTTTCATCAACATTATAATTTACTTTTGTAAGCCTTTTTTTTAAGGCTTTGTTTATTGGATGATTTAAATATTTAGTACATACATTTCTTTTGAAATTAATGAAGAAGTACAAAAGAGAGTTTTATATACCAAAAATGTTAGATGTGAGATTGTGTTACGTGATTTTGGGATTTAATATGAAATATATGTGGGGGGAAATTTTCATACTTTAGCCATTTCTCATTAAAAAGCTTTATCAAAACCAGCTTGATTTGATTTTAACAGGAAACCACTAATTGGCATTTGGTGAAATTTGTTCCCACACAGGGAGGAGTACCCCTATGAAACTGTTATTTTTCATTTAATTATCACTTTGAGGATTGCTGAGAAACAAGCAAATGTGTTAGACATTTTCCCTGAAACCTAAATAATCCTGTAAAATGCACTTCGGATCTCTGCTTTCTTTTGTCACTTTTGTCTGCTGTCCCTTCATGAATGCTTAGCCTGAAACTCAACTTAAAAAAGGGATTAGTTTCTCTGTCTCTTTACCCAAACACTTCACTGTGCCTTTCCTTCTTAATTCTGTGCTCATCAATGTCCCACATGATAGACAGGTAGGTAACCTGAGCTTCACCTTTGGGTCAGACCTCAAAATACCGAAGATTTGATCTGAGCTTTCACCTGAAGTTTTTTTGAGACAACTGGTGTGTGCAAGCGTTGGTGTGAGGTGCCACCTCCCTGCAGGTATTTGCATTTCACTGCTCAGTATCTTGAGCCATAAGTGTAATCAGAAGAAAATGTGGGTTTTTCATTTAAACATTACAAGATTTCTCATTTAGTGGGCATGTAATTACTCAGAATAGTGTTCTTCCAGAGTGGTTCCTTGTTATACTGGAAGAACATCTGGAATAGAGTCCTGTTGAGGATCCAGCAGTAATTGTAATGATTACATATATTACAAAGTAGAGAGTAAATATGTAAATCTACAAATTTGGATCAGAACTCAAAAGCATCTTCAATTCCAGTGTTGGAAACCAATGTGATGGCATTTTTGGTACGGACTGGGATGTTGAGAAGTGTAAGTTGAAGCATGGAGAAATGGGATACCTGAGGACAGCTGCTGAGGGACAGCAGGGAAGAAAGGAGCACGGTTGTGTGATGATCATGAGTTAAACTTAGAGTCAGCAAGGTGAAATTATTGCAAAAATAGGCAAAGTCTTATGTGATGCCAAGGAATCACTCTGTTACTTGTCAGAGCTGGCAAGTGTGGGCCTGATGATTGTGTCTGGTTTCAGCACTTCTGGGCAGGGTGGTGGGGATGGGGCAGCCTTGAAAAATTGTCGCGTGTGTTCCTGTGCCACTTGGTGGGATTGCAGGGCCTGTGGTACCTTTGTGAAGTGAAGGACGTGTCTCTCATCTCTTCTTGGACTTGTCCAGTGTGAACGTGTCTATAGGTTCCGTATTAACCTGTTCTGTTTTTTCACATCAGGTCTTTAAATTTAGAAATGTTCCTTTAAAATCTAAACAGAATCTTCCTGCTATTTCATATCATGTGTCTGAAGAAAGTGTGTACAGATTAGAGACTGTCCAGGGAAGAACAAGGATAGTATGGTGCTTAGGAAAAGAAAAAAAGAAACAAAGAGTCAAAGAAACTCATTTCATGTTAGTGTAGAAGGGAGAGGCTTTAAGAAGGTCTTACCAGTCTTTCAATTCAAAAAGTAGTGTAAAAGAGGACAGGAATGATAAGTTGTTCTTTATGGCCACTGGGGGAATGATGGAGAGAAATCAACTTCACTGCAGACAAGAATGATGCAACACTGGAAATGCTGGGAGAACACTGAGTGGTTAGATAGTGGTGGGATATTGTGGAATTCTCTTTATTGGAGATTAATAACATACTGAGTTGGGCAAAGTACAATTGATCCTGCTCAAGGCGATAGGATAAACTGCTTCAGATATATTGTTTCTGTGCTTTACAGGCCTGTGCTCCAGCAGCATTGCACTGCATCATTTATTAGAATCTGTTCCAAACAAAGCAAAATGCAAACACTTCTGAGGTTGCTCTGTAAGTAACCAAAGTAATATTTACCTAGTTGCAGTCTGCTTTATTAGGAGTTTAAATCCAACTAGAATAGTGAACCAAAATCCATCTAGGTGAACATAATGAAAATAGTACACAATTACTATTAAAATGTGCATCAGAAGCTCTTTCTTCCATCTGTGTTGTACCTCCCTTTTTCGTATCCAGATGTAAACCAAGAATAAGAATTGCACTTATGGATGGTCCTGGCTCTTTGCAGGGTCTGACCAAAGGCAAATAAAATGTGACATTTCCATAGCTCAGACTTCATGTACGTTTATTCCTTGTCTTTAAACTGTCCAATCCTGTCAGATTAAAGTTTATTTATTAATTAGTAAACAGTATGCCAAACAATGTCATTGTTTCAGTTATGCCTTCTATTTCATTCCACTGAATTTAATCATTGGATTGGAGCTAATTTTCCAGTAAAAACTTCCTTCTGCCAGTGGAGGATAAAAAATTAGGAAATTTTATTTACTTTGTTAACTACTGATTCCTCAGGCTCAACAGCAAGTGATAGTGTTTTCGATCGCTTTCTCCTCTGGGTCACAGCTATCAGAAGCAGATTTTAAAATTTATTTTGCCATGTGAAGCCAGGACCTTTGTTTTCTTCCTTACCAGCTGCAGCCTTTCTTTCTTTGCATATTTGGACAGACTACTGGGTCTCTTCAGCAGATCCCAAACGCCACTGCAGAAATCACCCTTGAAAGGCCTCTGCTTTGCAAGAGTCACGTCCTTTTGGCAGTGTGTCTTATGTGATAAAGTAATTTTGTGATTTCCTTGTAAGTCCCTGTACAAGTTGTTCCTGCTTCAGTAGTTGCTTTTCGTTTGCTTCCTCCCCTTGGTCTCTCCAGTTAAAGCAGTGATTCATCTGCTTACCCATGTGCCTCCCAAATTTGTACCTGATTCTTCCTCTCACACATGGCACAAGAGTAGTCGGACTCATGGATCCTTGTGGGCTGCTTCCAGCTCAGGGTATTCTGTGATTCTAACACTTGGGGTCATTTTCAGAGGTTCTTTGTCTTCTGGAGCTTTCTGAAAATCAGTGGTTTGCTTCCCAAAGACGGTAATGGGTTTTATGGAAGCTTTAGGATCCTGTCTTGGTTGTTCTGTTTCTGGAAGAAAAGAAGCATGCCTGAGTGCTCTTTGTAGGGAAAATGGGATAATGCTGTAGGATCTCATTTGCATTACTGCTTTTCACTTTATTCTGTGCATTCCCAGGCATATGTATGTGTGTATATATGAAGTCTGTATTATTGTCTAGAAATTTCCCAGCAAAATCTCATTCCCATTGTGCTAGACAACTAGGTGAAAAAACGTCTGTACCAAGATAGCTCAAAATTTTCATGTCAATATACAACAGATTTGGGGGAAGGGAAAGCACTATTTGTGGTAGCAGTAAAATAGCTAATGAGGACAGATGTCAGCTCAGTGAAGTGAGGCAAAGTCACCAGGCAAACATGATTAAAAGATTCAGAGGAGAGAAAAGTGGCATTTTGATGGAGCATTTATCTGTACAAAGGTGGAAGTGCTCAGTGAGGGCTTAGAGAAAAATCTAGCTTGAGTCAGAGCTGCCTTGAGGGAGAGTTGGCACCTTTGGTAACTGTGGTCCATCCAGCAAGGTCCTGGAGGTTGTTTTTGGAGACCAGAGGCAGGTGGCAGTGGCTGCGTGTGCAGGGAAACCCTCAAGCATTTGGCATGGGGTGGAAGGGAGAAAGTTGGCAGGCTGGTCAAGAGGGGGTGGTTGTAGCTCAAGTGTGCAGCTTGGGCACTGGATCTCAATGGAGGAGCCCAAGTGTTTGCAATGCAGGTGTTCACTGGCGTGGGTACAGAGGCATTGCAGTTAGAGGTGGCCACAGTGGGTTTGTTTTGCAGCATATTGTCTACCCTCAGGCTGCCTAGACCACTAGTTTTACAGCACACACTTAGAAGTAATCCCAAATTATAACTCGTTTGAAGGGCATATAGTGATTTGCAACCCCTGGTCTTCTATGTTTTGTGTATTTACTGCAATTGCTGCTTTCTCTTCTCCTTTACATATTTTTTAAACCTCCACCATTTTTTGTGTCCTCTGCTATGTCCATTCTGGTTTCCCCTCTCCCTCCACTAAAGCTCTCTGCTTTACACTAGAGGTAGCATATGTTCTTTAATGTGCTTTTGATACCCCTCATGGATTCAAATATGCATACAATATAATAAAGATCTGCTGGGTCAGGATCGGCTTGGTCCTGGCTCTGGCAATGCTTTATAGATGTAATTAAATAAAGATCTTAGTCATCTAAATTGTGACTTTAGGTAAACAAACAATAAATGATTTTCTGATGGACATCAAGGCAAGCTCTGAATATCATCTTTAAAAAAAAAAATTGGACTCCAGGGGATTGTAATTGCAAGACTTGTGATTTACCCTATGTCGCCCTGATTTTTTCAAGTTTTCTCAAGCCTTCTGATGTTTGCATTTTTGTACAGAACTTTCTCGCACACTTTATGTAAATAACTTACTGTTTTCATTCTTTTATGGGGGACGAGCAACCTGATGGACTGTTGGGTTGCCCAGTGACATTGAGGAGGTGGCACTGTAACCCTCCAATGACACTGGCATTTCAGGAAGATATAAAAATGGAGTCAAATTTTTTAATTAACAGTTTTTTGTTTGCCTTGAAAAGAACTTTGTGCTGTGTCCTACAGTGACAACCCTACATAGAACTAATGCTTCTTTTCTAAACTTCAAATTTAGTTTGCTTTTTTACTTTCAGAGTACTGGAAACAAACGTGAATCTGCAAAGCATTTTACACTGTTCATCTTCTAAATTTGAACTCTAGTACAATTCTACAAACAAGATACTCTCTCTCTTTTTCTCTTAGAAATCTGGTGAATTAAATCATAATATTTATGGGGGCTTATCTACTATTTAAAACATTTCATTCTTCTACATTTCTGGATCCCCTTTTTTTAACAGCAATGC
This sequence comes from Peucedramus taeniatus, assembly GCA_013400575.1. NCBI lineage: Eukaryota > Metazoa > Chordata > Aves > Passeriformes > Fringillidae > Peucedramus > Peucedramus taeniatus. Next base: position 225,689 of record WBNO01008120.1, on the reverse strand, counting down.
GATGAAAACTATTAATTTTGAGCCTATGAAAAATAGTGATTGGATATGTGGAGTCCCTAACTTAATTTGTGTATATTCCTTGGTCACAAAGGGAGTATATAATATATATAATCTAAATGTATTATCTCCCTCTAGACCCAACTTGTATAGCATGTGTAAGTTTACTATGATATTTTTAAAAAGAGATTATGGTAGTTTACCTGTCTTGTGGCTACCCTAATCCCTCAAGCTTTACCCTTAAAAATAAGGAATGCCATAATGTAGCTGATGTTCATGTTAAATTGTATTCCAAAGCCACTTTACAATAGGGTCACATCCAGATAAATGTCCTGATATTGGACCTAGAGTAGCATTCCCTGTTGCAGATGACTAGAAACCTATTCAGCATTTCACAGATGGCACAAAAACTCCCATCCTGAGATGGCAATCTCCTGTCCTCTTACAGCTTCAGGACAGGAGACATCCATGTGAGGGGTCAATTCTACGGAATCAGCTGTCCAACTGACTTGCATCTTATTTGTTCCACCATTTAATGTTAGAGCTACAGAGAATGGCTGCTGGAAGTGCCTTTTTAAAATGCAAGTTTGTGACTTTTCAAATGTTACACCTTTTTTCTTTTTTCTTTTTTCTTTTTTCTTTTTTCTTTTTTCTTTTTTCTTTTTTCTTTTTTCTTTTTTCTTTTTTCTTTTTTCTTTTTTCTTTTTTCTTTTTTCTTTTTTCTTTTTTCTTTTAATTGGAACATAAGGACCACCTAAAATACTCAACAGAAGTCATGACAGATATTTGAGATTTTAACCTTGGGTATATCTGCAGTGTCTTTCTCTATTGTTTGTTTTTCTTCACCTATTACTCTCTCTCAGGTGATTGAAAAATAGGAGAATTATAATATGATGTTCTGGCTGCAATAACACTGAACAGGAGGGCAAGAAAGACTTCTTCCCCTCCTGTTCAGTGTTACTGCAGCCAGAATATCATATTATATACACAGCCATTTGGATGAAATCTTGTCCTAACCCCAGACAGGCTTCAGACTTCATCTTTGTCACTTGAAGTGCCCCATGCTTGCTCCATCCCCTGGTCAGTGTGCAGAGCCAGGGATTTCTTGAGCATTTTCAGGGAGTAATCCTGATGAGCATGGCTTTTACTTTCCATTTCAGAGGTGGCTTAGTTGGTTTTGTAGTTGGTATTGGAGTGAGAGAGCAGATGAAAAACTGCTTTTAAAGAGCGACTCGGAGTATGCACTGCTCAGTTTGCATTTAATCTTTACTTGTTGGTTTCTGTGGGAGTTACCAAACCAGTTGAGCTACAGCACTGGCATGGAGCCAAATGAAAAATACAGTTTTCTTCACTGTAAACATGACTGTCAAGCAGTAATGTTTTTCTCAGCTTCATTTAAAGGCATTATAATGGAAGAAAATGAAACTAAAACACATTTTTATGCCAGTTTTATATGTGGAAGAATGGTTTTTTTTTTCTCTCTTAATAAAAAAATCCTGGCGATTACAACATACAGACTTACATCTTAAGTATGTGATCAGTTTGTGCTGCAAGATACTTGATGAAGTTGGTAAACCAACACTTTTTTTAATTCTGGTGTCGTTATGGTGCAAATGCATTTTTTTGCCTCTGTAAACATGAAAAATGTGTAGAGTTCTTTAATTTTAATCTTGTTTAGATAACAGAAAAAAAATAGTGCCTGAAAAACTTAATGAATAATAGCAGCAAACACTAATCTCTATCTCTTCAGGCTTATTTTTAAACTCTGTTTTCAGTGTCCAGTGGCTCTGTTAACTCATTATCAGACATTCAGCTGAGCTTGCTCATCGTTACTTTGCTTTTGGGATTTATTTTGTTGAAAAATCTGTAAGTCCAGCTTTGCCTTTCTAAGATAATGCAAACTATATTCAGTGCTCACAGTGATTTCACCAGGACATCCTCATGTAGGTGCAACTGCACCACATGGGGAACAACTGCATTTTCATTTCCTTTTCAGGACTGAACTTTCCAGGGTTGTCTGCTTTGCCTGTAACTCCCTCTGTTTAATTTTGCAGAGTGAGGAAAATGCTTGTTTACCAAAATGATCAGCTGCTGCTTTGTAAAATGGATTTTTGGGTACTAGAACTGAAAATGACATCTTGAAGAATGGATGTTGCATCCATGTAACTTGATGCACCAGAGGATAAAAAAATCCTTTGGTTGTGCTTCGTTGTTTGAATGAGCTTTTTTAAGAATTTTGTAATAGAAAAGTAAGAAATAGGATTTAGACAGACTTTTAGAAGGATCTTCTCACAATTCTTGTGTCTTGAGACAGATTAAGCTGCAGGGAAACCTTTGCTGACAAATACTTGTTTCACCTCTTCTTTATAATTCCAAATGGACAGCTATTCCTATGTAGCCTGTGCTAATGCTTTTGATAATTAGAAGGTTTTTAAGTAGATGTAATTAGCTGAACAAAAGAACTTTAAATTTTATTAGGAGCAGTATGTTTTTATTTGCATATTCAATCCTTTTCTTAAAAAATTCAACTTGCCTCACTTGGTCTGTATGTCTGCAGGCATGGAGAAAATAAGGAATTCTCAAAAATGAATCAATGAAATTAATTTTCTTCACCTAATTTCCTCCAGCTTTCAGAAGCGAAAGTGATAAAAGTTAAACAAATATCTCTGAAGTTCTCTGTAGGCTGAGGGTTGTTTGTGCTGAGATCAGCCAGGAAGATCCTTCATGGTGTGATGGAAACAACTACAAACTGATGTCGGGTTTTTGGGCTCCCTGCTCATTGCAGGACGTGCTGCAGTAGCATTGAATTTTATTTTTATCTTTTGAATGCTATAGTCATGGAGCATCTCTTTGGGCACCTTCAGGATCTTGTGTATGAGTAGTAACACCACTGTTTTCTGTAGCAGTGTCTCATGTTTACCCTAATAAATATTTTTTTCTGTTGAATCTTGGGATGAACCATCTCCTCTGAGTTCAAGGAAGTGTTGAAAACAACAGGCTATTGTTGCACTTGGGTGTGCATTGTCCTGGACCCTGGGCATCTGTATCCTGCCTCGCTCATTCCCAGCCACTGGCTCTGGGCGCAGGCAGCCCCAGTGTCAAGGAAACAGTGAAGCATTAATGGCTACTGTCACCAGAAATGGTCTGAGGGCAGCAGCAGCAGCTCTGCTGTTGAGGGGGGTTTCTTAAAACACTGGTTTGTAAAAGAGTAATGAGGTGGTTCTGTGGGTCTCATTGGGAAGTTTCCTGCACCGTAAATAAGAGGAGCAGGAACAAGCACATAGAGCAAGCTTTGAAAGCTTCCCAGGAGGCAGTGGCATGGCATGCTGAGCTGGAATGGAAGTGAATATCTTGGAGAGGTGGAAGTTGCCCAGAAAGGATCCTGGAACTGAAGAAAAGTGGTTATATTTAAGGAAAAATAGGGGAGGGGAATTGAGGATAGGAAGCAACTTGAGGAGGTAAACTTGGGAAAGGATATTTGCAATAGTATTCCAAGTGGGAATGAGATAAGTTTGTATTTACTGATACCAGTAAAAGGAATGTTGTAAGAACCAAGAGACAGGAAGATAAAAGTCCAGACATGGGTTTTAGCTGTGTCCAGATAGATAAGAAAGACTTTGTTTGAGAGAAGTTACTCTGAAAGATCTGCAAACACTTAAATGTAGTTCATTATTTATTGATTTTAAAGATTTTATTTTTTGTTGTTACATTTCCCTGTTGCAAAAAGGGTGATGATGGGTTTTTGGTTTTGGTTCTTCATGTGTGGTTTTTTAACAGAATTGTCTTGATTTTTTATTCCAATTCTTTTCTCATGCTATGGCAAAGTTGGGAATGCAGCCCACAGGGAATGGCTGGCCTCTCTTCAAGGAGTCGAAGCACCATAGTGTTGCTGTCTTCTAAGAGTACTAAGTAAAGTAAAAGTCGGGTGGGTAAAATTAAATAAAAATAAAAGGAAATTAAAAGAAAGGGGAAGGCAAATCATCAGAGACATGCTGATAGAAGTGAGAAAGGTGTTACATGAAGTTCAGTTTTTCTTCTTTAAGTTGGTAAATATTTAAGCTTTAAATATTCGAGAGAAAGGGGTAAAGCTGTTATGGACGTATCAAAGCAGCAAAAGCAAGGGGGCTTGACTAACCTGGGCTGTTCAAAATGGATTGACTAAATTTCAAGTTGAGGCAAAAGTTTAGGTGGCCTCTGGGTCTGCTAATATTGTGCAGATTTATTTTGATGACCAATCCCATGGAGAACATGAATTGCAGTATTGTAGGTGGTAAGTGATTACAGTTCTGAAATGTTTAGTTGGCACTGACCACCTAGTAACTAGGATGTTTTATGCATGTCTGTATGGAGACAGATACTGGACATTTTGTCATGTATAAAAACATCCAGTAAAGCAGTGAAAATGAGCTTAGAGGTGCCTTTTGGTCCTTTTTCCAGTGTGACGATGCTGCAGGCAAGTGAGGTATTTCTTAAGGTTCTGCGCCGGTTTCACTTAAGAACTTTGAGATTATCCTTTGGCTTTCATTTCCTGTATAAAGCCCAGGATTTTGCTGGCTTTCTGTACTGACTTGGTTCTCATGTTGTTCATCTTCACAGCCCGGAAGTCCAAAAAGTTGGGGAAATTGAAAGGGATGCACGAGGAGCAGCCCCAGCAGCGACAGCAGCCACCCCCACAGAGCCCCGAGGAAGGGACGACGTACATTGCGCCTGTGACCGAGCCCTCTGTCAACACTGCACTTGTCCCCCACATGTCTGCTATCTCACCAGCACTTACTCCCTCTCCTGTTAAGATCCTTGAAAGCATTGAGCCGGAGATCGTGTATGCAGGATACGACAGCTCGAAGCCAGACACAGCGGAGTACCTGCTTTCCACCCTAAACCGCCTGGCTGGCAAGCAGATGATTCAGGTGGTGAAGTGGGCAAAGATACTTCCAGGTAGGACCGTGAGTCATCTGCTGAGATGTCACGTCACTGTTTCTTTTAGCTCAGAGAACTATTTGCTTGGCAAATTGCATCTTTAATCCGTGGACTGTGTTGAGAAAACTGGCAAATTGTGGGGTGTGAGATGAACCTCTGAGAGAAGATAGTTGGGTTTTTTCCTTATTTTATGTAATGTTTGTTTCAAATGTCTGTGACTGATATTTTAAAAGCTTTCATTTTCAGTAATAGCCTCTTAAGAAGAAAATATGTTTTGTCACTGGAATGAAAAATTACGGTTCTATTTTTTCCAAATTGGAAGTGTTGCTCTTATTTTGAATACTGGAAAAGTAGTAAGCAATGTGCTTGGTGATGGTTTGACCAGCCCTTGTAGTTCATGGGTATTTTCTGGTTTGATCTCTAGGATTTAGAAACTTGCCTCTCGAGGACCAAATTACTTTAATTCAGTATTCATGGATGTGTCTGTCATCGTTTGCCTTGAGTTGGAGGTCGTACAAACACACAAACAGCCAGTTCCTCTATTTTGCTCCAGACCTGATCTTCGATGAGTAAGTATTCCTTAATGGCCCTTTTCAGTGCAGGCTGGAAGGATTGCTGTCTTTATTTGGTTTTTCAGGCATACTTGCAGTCTTAAGAAAATTTCAGCTAATTCTGGCTTAAAAAAGTAGCTGAAGTTTTAATTTTTTTCAGTGACATTTCAATTGCCAAAGCTTTGATTACTGCCGTCCACTTCTCCTTATGTATGGGCATGTGTTCTCAAACTGGGACCATCCCACTGGTTTGAAATATGACTGATACACAACCACAATTTATAGAAAAGAACATTTTTTGGTATCTACTGGAGCTTGGAAAAATATCTAACTTCTAGGAAATGTGAATGTTTAAATTACTGGGGTTTTTCAGAGCAGTCATATAATGGTGCTTTTGTTAACAATATACAGCTGTTCAATGTGTTTTCTTGACAGTCTTAATTACCCTTCTTTGCGACCATGAAAGAAGCCAAAATGTTTTTTCAGTAATGAAACATAACTTCTTTTATGATGCATTCAGACTAAAAGAAGGATCAACCATTCCGTCTGTGTTCCTTCATATTTTATGTTTGTGTGTGTTTAGTGCTTTGCTTTTGATGACTATAATTTAATTTCTGTTCCATTCTCCTAGTGTTTATTACAAGACAGTAAAGTCAGAAATCTAAGTGAATGCACAGGCAGTCAAATGGGGCTTGCATCATTTGCTTATCCCAGAAGGTTGGGGGGTTTTTTTCTAGAGGTAAAAAGGAGACATAATCAATAGGATATGGGTACACTTGAAAAAAAAAAAAAAAAAAAAACATCAGGAAAAGAATTAACAAAAAAATAACTTACCACCTAATCTCCTGAGGCATTCTGAAATCTTTTTCTTGGAAAAGATGCTTTGTCGCTGTCCATCTTATTAGTCTGTCTGATTTAGGAATCCCTAAATAATTAATGAGTATGAGATGGGTCCCAAAGCAGTGAGCAATATCTAAGAAGGATTGTTTGGTTTGGGTTTTTTCTTAAGAGGAGGAACTAGTGATTTACTTCATGTGGCCGAAAATGTAGTGTCAGCCATTTTCCTTGTTGAAAGCACCTCCACTGTGACTTGAGCATTAGAGAATTGTCACAGGAAAAAAAAAAAGGTATCTGTAGCTAGAGGTAGGCAAAAATGTGAACTTTGAAGAGTTTAGTTCTCCTGGGGGAATGTAGACTAACAGTTCAAACATGAAAGCAGCTTTCCCTCATCTCAAGAAAGTCAGTCAGGGGGTCAGAATTTATTGGACAGAGAAATCAATCCTGCTTGCAAATAAAAGTGTGTGCATTGCTTGCTCTTGTTATACTACAGCTAGAAGTAACTTTGAGAATTTGAGATCGATTGAGAGTTTTATGCTGCAAGCGTTGAAGATAGATGCCTGTAGAATTATACTGACGTTGAGGAAGGGATACAGTTGGAGAAAGGATTGCAAAATTAAAATAACCCAAACCAGATATGTAATTGAGATAGTGGTCTGGTCTCCTGTGTATTTGGCAATATACTCATTGCAGAGAGAAGGCAATTACTTATAAATAGAGGAAAAAAAAATTGCCGGGAGATGTGAGAGGGGGAAAGGGCCTTTTGAAATAGGTAACCAGGGCAAGAAATTTTCTTGGAGGTAAGAGTAGGACATTCGGTGTTCACTTCCCTGGAATGGGAAGGGTTTTCTTTCACACACACTTTGCTTGTGTTTCATACTCACTGCAGGCATTTGTTCCCAGTTTCTCATGTTGCCATTCAGAATGCTGGTTGAGACTGCATTTGGAGTCCGAGTTTAGGGCTCTCTGGCAAAGTGAAGGTGTTGACAAACAGCAGAGAGCCAGTGGAGGTTGGCCGAGATGGTCAGCGCTTTTTTGGACAGTGCGGGACCGCATGGTGCAATGCAGATTTAATTGCACCCTTCAGCTTCCTAATGAGTTGTAGAAAAGATAAAGTCTGGCTCTTCATGTGGGTGCTCAGGGGAAGACTGAGAGTTTGTGATCCCCAACTTGGAACAACACACTGCCTCCTGGGCAGCAGGAGAAGACGTCTTGTTTCCTAAGGAGATGGTGAATTAGCCAAGCAGGTGCCCAGAGAGACCTTGGAGTCTCAGTCCCATATGATGTGCAAGCCTTCACTGGGCAAAGCCCCAAGCAGCCTGCTCCAATGTCAAAACTAGCTCTGCAGGGAACAGGGGGTTGGACTTGAGACCTCCAGAGGTCCCTCCCAAGCTACTGTTCTGTGATTCTAAGTTAAGATGTAGTGCTTTTCCCAGTTTTGAGGTAAGGCCAGAGATTACTTACTGGAATTGTACAAGCTGGCCAATACAGTTCAGTGTAGAAACCATTCCCGTAATAAAAAATACAATATATATTCCTGTTCATGAAGTACTTTGAAGCTTTGCTCTGAAATTGCTGAAGACTGGTCTTACCTTTACTTTTTGAGTACCATGAACTTGGAAATGTGCTGTGTAATTATAAGCACTGGCCTTTGTTTCTGTGTCACAGAGTTTATTAGACCTCCCTGAGGTTTACTTGGTGAAACTTTGAGTGTTTTACTGCCCTTGGCATTTTAGCACATTTATTAATTGATGCAGAATGAAAGGGGATGCTTTACAATGCCTTTTCTTTTATTGGTTTGAGAGAGTTACAATTCTGTTATCACTTGGCAAAGATTTTCTTGGTATTTCTTCATATTGTGTCTGGAGAGGTCATGTCCTGTTTCTATACATGAAAAAATAAACAATGTCCTTGACCAGGCCCTTGGTGCTCCAGAGAGTTCAGCATTTTCTTCAATGAACAGTTAAAAATGAGTGAAAGTAGAGGTTGGCATTAGTGGAATTATGTGGCTTTGTTTTACGTTAAATGAATTTTCCGTTTACTCTTAACTACTGTGAATAAAAGGAAGTTGTAATGTTTCTGGAGGGCCATGATATATGATCTTGTTTTCTTTCTTGTTCTGAAGGCCTGTAAACAAGGCCAATAACAAATGAGGATCTGTATTGTTAATAGCTGTTAAATGTAGCTTTGATTGTAGAAGTACAGTGCAAAATGCCTCCCTACTCATATGTGGTTTGATTTCCTGTTAGGCTTGTGGAAGACTGGAAATATTTGTCTGTCTTCATTTAGTCATGCTACCTATCTAATTAAGTGTAATGTTTGTCTTTATGGTTCAGGCATATATTCCATTGATTTAACTGGGCTTAACTGAACACGAAGATTTTAACTGAGGGAGAAGAAAATGGCTGCTCAGCCTGTCACAGAAATGCCTAAAAAACAGCCTGAAAAGAGGCATAAAATAGAGTATTTTGTGTTGTGTTTAAGTTATGGCATGTGCAGTTTTTTAATTCATTTCTTTTGTAACTTAGTAGCTGTGATCAAAATTAATATTCTGTAGATACAGCTTAGGTTTTAATCCACAGTGAATCTTTTAGTCATGTGTCATACACATGACACCACATAATTCGTATTGAGGGTAAACACTCTTAAGGAATGAATGTTGCATATGGGATAACACTCAAAAGGTGTTGTTGTTATGTTTGTAGGCTGTGCAAACTCAAATTCAAGAAGTTGCAAAATTCTAAAATTAAGGTGGTCTGCAAAATCATAGTTTAAGCCTTGTGGGTACATGCTTTGAAGACTGTATCCTTAACAAAACCCTTAAGTTGCACTATCCCATAATATTTTTCCCATGTGACTCCTTTGATCAGGTTGGATGAAATGTAAGGATTATGTAGTGAGAGACTCCAGGAGGTTTTTCTTCATTTGTTGTCATTGAGGAAGCCTTACCTTGAATGGATCTAGGGATTTGGGAGAACAGAAATATTAATGGGGAAGATTTTCTTAAGACATGGGAAAAGACTGTCCCTAATTCAAACCCTAAGCTCTGAGACTTTACAGGTTCCTTCTGCAAAAGTAACAGAAATCCTGCAAGAAAAAAAAAAAAAGGGGGGGGGTTGTTTAACTAAAGGGAGGGAGAAAATTTCTCTTTAAGATTTAACCAAAGACTTTAGCTAAAATTTTCTAATCTAATTCAACCTGAGGCAGGCACATGTGTGGATAATCTAAGTCCAGAGCATTAAATGGGTAAAATCATACACAACTGAAAGCAGAAAACCAAGTACTGCTGGCTGGAATGGGTTCAAGAACAAAGCAAGGGATGTACAAAACCCATGGTTTGTAACACCACCTTATTTTCAGGGAATCTGGCTGAAACTCTGCAAAATACTCTCTAGTAGAGGGAGCAGCCTTAAACAGGATTTCTAAGGCACGGTTCTGGAAGGTAGGGCAGTTAGTTGCAACTTCCATTGCTCTTTCCCTTACTGGATGAATTAATCATAGAACTAAAGGCTAAAATGACTCTTTCCCTGGCTGTGCCCTTTTGAGGCAAAGGTCCTCAACATTTTGAAAAGAGGTAGAGTGACAGTTCATGTCTACAGGAAATGAGCCCAGCTTTTCAAAAGTAGGAGTTTGTGTCTTTGCAGTGCAGAAGTCAGATGCCTGAATTCCAGAGAAAGGCAAGGGATGCTCCTTTTTGCTCAGGTTTTAACGGGCTCAGGCAGTTGCGGTCCCGCCGGCTACTGGTGACAACATCCCAGGTATCTGCTTCCACCCATACATTAAGTCAAGGCATTGGCTGGCAACCTTTCAGAGGCCCAAGAAGGAATAAAAAGCATTTACAAGTTCAGCAGTGCCAACAGAAACCCAGCAGGAGCCAAGACACGGAATGGCAGGGATCCTCATTCACACAACGTGGGAAACCAGTGGGAGCGGTGGGGCATGGGCTGCCTTTGGGGCCATGGCTCATGCTCCCAGCACATCTCCTTCTCCCTGCTGGAAGCCAGAAACTGCATCCCGCATGGCAAGCTGTACTGCTTATCAATTCCTTCCTCTAAGGAAGATGCATGGTGGCTTCTTATTTCTCCTTAAGGCAAAAACACAGCTGATGGCATTGATGGTGAATATTAAAACTCAAGCCGTGCTCCTCCTCTATATATTGGTTTGTGCTGGCATAAAAGCCCCAGAGGGATGGCCCAACCCTGGAATTCCCCCACTGGTCTTGATTTATTTTTTGTTTTCAGGTTTAACATGGTCTCTCTGTAGATTTCTGAATCTGCAGGGACTTCTGAAAAGACTGAAGATTTCAAAATCATTTCCTATTTTTAACAAATCTACCCAAATTACCTTATTTACCATTCCAGCCTTACCTGGCTGTAAAATAGCAGTGATGTGGAATATTAAGAGAATTCAGTGATGCTGAGACACTGTGTGGAGACACTTTAGTACGTTAAAATACAGCATCAATATTTCAACAGTATTTTGCAAATGCACTGCATGACTAATGTGCTGTGTGTTTTCTTGCTCCTTTGATTTTTCTCAGTTTGTCATCTGCGGCAGAAAGAATAAATCATAGGTGCAGAAGTGTGCAGCTTCTGAATTTCCTGGCCATTGCACTTCATGATGTCGTTGGTTTTTTACCCTAGTCAAGGACTTGAGGGTTTGCCTAATGAAAACCAGCACTAGGCATTGTATGAGGTACCCGAAATTATTGAACTTGAAAAACTGAGTTTAAAACTGGAGCCAGCTTTTACAATCATTTGGATCAGTTATGTTGTTTTTCCATCTCTGAAATTATTGTATTAGATCATATGCAGCTCAGTCCTTACAGTAAAAACACTTCAATAGAGACTGTGCTTTACTTAATATTATGTACAAAACATTAAGAGCAGAATTTACTGATGGATATATATTTATTTTTTTAATTTTTTAAAAATATGTACTATGTATGTAATTAACAAAGTTTACTACAAATGAATATAAACAGATCTTTTAAAGCATAGGATTTTGCACCCAGTAGAATAAAAAGGGAGCATTGCAAGCAGCTCTCATGCTATACATTTGGTAATTGCCCCAAGTGTGAAGTTCTCAAATTTAGAAGGAGACCGAGGTTGATGCTGGCAATAGATGAACAACAGAGAATACAATTTTCAAATGAGACAGTTGAGGTAGAGCAAATGGGGTAGAGAGGGGCAGGAAAACAGCAGTACAAGGGGATTTCTAGGAAGTTTCTGTGCTACTGTTGTCATGGGATGTGGATGAGCAGAGGATTTTGTAACATTGAGGAAAGCCGTAAAATTAAATTAAGGATTATGATGTAGATCAAGTGAAACAGCTAAGATTGTATTAAAAATCTGCATTTACTAATTATGTACATTTTCTTAGTAAATAACATTTTCATCATGTTCCTAAACCCCCTTATAATATGCCAGTGGAACCTGGGACCATTACGATTTGGTGTTGTGTAAGGCAGTGCAGGGATGCAGCAGCTTCTCTGTGCCCTTTCAGTGCTGAAGCCTGTAAGTCTTCATGGTGTTCTGATTTCTATGGTAACAACAGGAAGATAAATGTAATAAAATAAGCTGAATATTTAAACTCACCTTTTTTTAAAATTTATTTAATCTCATATACCTCAGGGCTTAGGGGGGATAATTAGTTAGATCATCTGTGAATGGTGATAAAGCCAATAAGAAACTTCACTTATTGTTTAAATGATTGCTTTTACGTTTGGTAGGGTGATGTCTGTTAACCCTTTTGTCTTCCCTTGCAATCTGTTAATCCTATAGTTTCTAAATTTAGGTACATTTTTGTAATCTCTGTCATCTGGCAGTCTCCAAATCACTCATTTTTAATTAATATTGCCACAACCAGAGTTGATAAGAGTTGCTGGTGTTCATTTTTGCTGATAAATTGTGTGTGCAGTCGCTGGTCTTGTTAAAAGGTCAGCAAGCACTCCTTGGTGATCCTCCCTGCATGGTTTTTGCTTGCATGTATTACTTTGGTGAGGAATACTGAATTCATGCAAAGTGTCAGTGCAGTGGAAAGTGAATACCTTCGACAGTAAATTTTTAATATACATTCTTACTGCTATTTACTTTTTCATAAAGTGTGTCTCAGTTCCCATCCGGAGAAGTACATAAAGGGATTTTTTTACATACATACCCACCCAACAGTAGTGCAGACAAAAAAAAGAAAATTTGGAAAACTGCTGTCATACCTCTACATAATAGATGTAACATGCTTCAGCTAGATTTTCCAAGTCTTTATTTTGGGCTTCTTTTATTTGTAAACAGGTTGGGCAAAGCAATAGATTTGGTTACTTAGCATCATTTTCTGAAGGCTCTGCCTTTTAATGCCTCTATCTCTAAACACTTCTTAAATTTCTGAAGTGTTTTGGTTCAAACTGTGAAGCTGTAAAGGAAACAAGAGATAGAGTAGTTTTAAGGAGATCTGTAAGAATAGGGAAGTGTCAGAAACTGTCCCTCTAGCACAGTTTGTCATCCTTTAAATTGGCCAGAGAAAGTTTAAGATCAGGACAAGGGGCTTCTTCATTTGCCTATTCTAGCCATTACTTAGGTACTTTCTGAATGTGAGATTGCATTTGGACAGTTGTGCTTAATAACCCTTCTGTGTCTTTCTCTGTGAATTTGCCTGTTGCCTCTTTGAATACATTTATAATCTTGACGTCGAAAATGTTCTGTGACAGTTGCTTCTGCAATTTAATTATGCATATTTGTTTGTTGGAGATGTTTCTAAAGCAGGTGGCTGATAATTTAATGGAGTGCCACTTCATTCCTGTGTTTGCAGTAGTAGTGGATATAATCCTTCTCATCCCATGCATGCCATTTATCACTTAGATCTCCATCAAGTCCTGTTGTTTCTTCTGTGAGCTGAAGAATCAGTGAGTCAATTTGTATATCCCCTTGTATATCTGCTAGTTGCCTGCTATCCCTGGCCATCCTCAGCTCTTCCTCTCATGCTTTGTATTAATTTTGGGAGGAGACTAGACTGATATGCTGGATTTAGAGCACAGTGGATGCAGCAGCAAAATTACAGTTTCTGTCTTGCTCTCGACTCTTCTCTCACATCTTTGCTTTTTTTGACAAACACTAAGGAAGCCATTTTCAAAAGGCAGAAGCCCAGAAAACCTGTCTCAAGTTATACCTAGGACTCTTCATTGTGTGATGTTTGTTAATCCAATTATTTTGTATGTATGGTGGGAAATGATTATACTGTCTGCATTGTCCAATAAGTGATTTTCACCTTCCATTTTGTCAGCCAGCCACACAGACTTGCAGGATTTTTCAGCCATCTTTCACAGGCAGCTCTTGATTTCATCGTCTGGAGTCATCAGCGAGCTCTGTCACCTCCAGAGGCCTGATTTTTCTCACATGATGTATGAGCATTATTCTCAGCCCAAGCCCCAGCGTGGAGCTCTGTGAGACTTCCCTGTTAACCTCCATTACTTGTGAGAGATGTCCAGTTGTTATTACCCTTGGTCTCCTATTTTTAAACTGCTAATAATCCACAAAGAGACGACCTCCTTATCCCCAAGCTCTCTTTAAGAGCTTCCAGGAGATCCTTTTAATAGCCTTAAAATCCAACCCTGCCATGATTGCATCCTCCCATACCTCCTGATGCAAGGCAGTGTGCAGGTCCTAGACCAGTAATTACCCATGCTGGCACACTGACAGAATTTATTAGAGCCCATATCCAAGCTGCATGCCCCAGTTTCCTTTGTGTGGAAACCAGGGCAGGGGAGAGGAGGAGGAGAGGGTTGATGTTTGCTTAGGTCTCACCCCATATGGCTGTGGGATGCAGCTAGACCTGGCATGTGCAAAGCATTTCCATCATGCAGACATCGCCTGGATCCACCAGAGTGTCCTCGTGCTATCGTCAGATTGCCCTTTCAGATTCGTGAGACATGATCTCTCTCTGCCAGAGTTGTGCTTTCTTCCCTTACAGCATGTTTATTTATCAATTCATATTCCCCTTTCAATGGTTTTGCTCAATATAGAACTGGAGCTTACTAGCCTCTGGTCTCCAGTGCTCCCTTCCCACCCTCAGATCCATTTTAAGAAATCAGTCACGTTTGTCGCCTTCCACGACTTTTATAAGGGCAATTTAAGCAATAAGCTGCACAGCACAGTTAGTAGTTCAGCAATTCCGTATTTAAGTTGTTTTACAGCTCGTGGATGGATGCCATCTGGTCTTGGTGATTTATTACTATTCATTTTACTGTATTTTTTCTTTCTTTATAAACCCTCTTCTACTTGCGCTTGAATCTGAAGCTATTTCTCACACTTGCGTACTGAAAAGGGATAGTGGTGCAGAGCCTTACTGGGCTCCTCTACAGAGAGCACTGATGCAAAGATTTTATTTAACTTTTCTGATCTTTCTCAAACGCTTCATTTTCAACTTGCTCATCAGTTGGCCCAATGGATGTTTTGACAGATTTCCTGCTTGTGATGGGTTCAAAAGAATTTGAGTGTTAGTTTTTTTGACTTTAGTATGAAGACTTGCCCAATGACTTTACATATAGCATAGACCATAATTATACTCTCCTGGTATTGTCTCAGCATGATTTTGGGACATCCACAAGCATTTTGGGAGGGTTTCTTCTCACTTCTGTCAAGGTCTTAGAACAGAGGTTTGTTCCTTGCAAGTGTCTGAATGTGGTGCTGCTTTAATCTTCCTGCACATCGATGAGCCGTTTGCTGGCATCTCCAAATTCCTTTCATATGCACAGTGCCTGCTTCTGCTACTTCCCCTGTAGAGTTAAATATGAGCGAAAGAAAAATTAGGAAGTCATTTTTCTAAACTGGCATGGGAGGAAGACGGGCCTCAGTCGACTTCCAGAAAATGCCAGGCTTTGCGTGACAGCATGAGCAAAGTCTTAATTTTTGAGGCATTGTTGGCATAAAAGGAGAATTGCTGCTGCATGTGGAATGTAGCGGTAATTTTGTTGATGAACCACTGCATGTGACAATGAGCCCTGGCAGAATGGATGTGTAAAACAATACCTAATGGGCACCTTTTCTGGCTCTCAGTACCTTTCTCTGATGAACTTAGAAATGGGGTAGTTATTGCCATGTGTACCTTATCATCACTTATTGAATGTGTTATTGAAAAAGCATTTTGGTAAAGGCATAATTATGTATTTTCTCATTTAAAACTGTGATTTGTCTCTTTTGAAATGCAAATGCAAACCAAAAGAGAGTATTTGGTATCAGCATTCTCCTAAGTGCATAATTAACTGTTAATACCAGCATATTCTTGGGGTTTTTTTTGCTATTGATGTGCTTGGGATTTTAGGGTTACATAACTGGGTGATTATTAAGTTGGATTTTGTCACAAGTTCTCTGTTAGTGATTGAGAGCTGAAACTCTCCTTTGGCAATCATTATCCATGGGCTGTTGCCAATTCCTTCGTTGATAGGCATATAACAGGAGGACACTTGGCTGGAACTTTTAAAGCCGCTCTAAATTCCTTTGTATCACTTATCTGGGATGGTATTCTCTAGGGTCGCCACGATTTTCTTGTGAGAAAACTGATATTCAGAATTGACTTCTACAAGTTCAGTTTAAAATTGCCAAGTTGCATTTAAAAATTGCCAATTGCCTGGGTGGATAAAGGCCGAAAAAATACCAGCTTAATGTCTGTTCTGATGTGAAATTATCTTCCTTGTCTGATTATCAATGTTCACACTGGTGGTCCTGGGCCCAGTCACTATTTTGTCCTGGGTTTGACAGTGGCCAAATTGGCTGTTGGTGCAAAGTAAACCAGCATTTTTGCCTTCCTGGAAGGAGATGACACTAAAGCTTTGCCTTAGGAGTCGAAGGTAACGTGTTGAAGGATGTTGGTTGGATGTTGGCAAAGGTTGAGGATGTTTTTTCTCTTTCTGCTGTGGCTTGCTTGCAGACTAAGCAGAGATTAGAAAGTTCTGAATGAAAAGTCACAATTGAATTTTGCCTGAATCCTGCATGTATTTTGGCTTGGATCTTGATCAGTGTGTTAACTTAATGAGACTGCTCTAGTATGGGTGACTTCGGTGGCATTTCTAATGGCTTCAAGATGGAACACTGGTGTCTGGGTGCAGTCCATTGAGCAGAGGGATGCTCAGTGTTTCCTGCCCCTGTGCATGGAAGAATTAATTCAGTTAGTGGCATTCTGTCACCAATGTTGGAGCTGTTGGAGCTCCAACACTCCCTCAAGAGAGAGTTAAGTGTGACAAGAGACAAGATTTTTTTATTTTTTTTTCTTTCCCCAAGAACATCAAAACTTTTTCCAGTCAAGAACGCCTTCCTAAGGCAGGTAAAATAATTCAGGCCAAAGGCTTTTTATGATTAGATGGTTTGAGCCACTCAGCAAGGGCTTCTCTTATCCCATATCCTGGTCTTTTTCCCTCTATATCCACAGTACCTCTGCCTTGCCCTCAAGGTGTCTGGTGATGTTTTTACTCCTCTCTCTGTCAAGTTCAAACTGACTTCATTTGGCATGAGGGAAAGCATGCCTTATTTTTGGAGGCTTCCAAACAGGTTTTGACTTTCAGGCCTTTGGCAGGTTTTCTTGTTGGGCTGCATCTGTTTGACTGGTTGTTTGTTTTGGTTTTGTTACAGTGTAAAGTGCTTTTTGAAGGTGCCTGAAATCAATTTAATTGGTGGGCAACCTTCAAATGGATACAGGTTTTAGTCTAGCAAGGGAAAGGCTCTTGGTTATAAAATTGGAAATGGTTCTTACAGTGATAAATCCCGCGAAATCAGAAGACACAAAAACTATCTTTGACATCAGAGTTTTGCTACAAATATTTATTAGTCTTTTCCTAAGTCTTTTCTGGGCTGCAGAGGCCTAGGGTCTAACTCAGGTGCATTTTTGTTCCTCTGAGTTGCTGTGAAAGGGGATGCCTTGGCCAGTTTTTCCTTGGGATTATCAGCAAGTCACTTAAGTCCTGATGAAACCTCAACACACCCACCACAGCTTTCTCTTTATTCACTTCTCTGTCTAATTTAGGAAGATGCTTTGTGCTGCAGCTTTGAATTGTACCCATGAGAAAGTAAATAAAATGTGGTATCACGTTTGGTTTGGGGCTGAGTTTCGCCTGTCAGTGAATATTTTTTGCTGCGCAGGTTCCTCATTTTGGTTACGGTCAGTTGAGTTGCAGTTTCTATCCTCAGCAAGGAGATTTACAATATAAGGCTTTATGATGACTTCATGAATGATGAGTTACTTATTCATAACAAGATGTTTCTGTTCAGCCTGCCTGTAGTTTCACAGGTTTTGGTGTGCCTGCCTGGTTTCTGTGGAGATCACATAAGGGTATTATGAGATACATGGCTAGTTTGGTATTTAGGATGCCTTGTCTTAAATGGTTTCCTCCAACCATCCCTGCTCTCCTGGGGTGACTGGTCAAATCCTACATATTTGTTGTAGCTGGGTGGCTCTGATGGCAATCAGGCAGTGGGAATGGCTGGTGGCAGTGCAGGGAATGGCTGGGCACCCTGCCCGTCCACGGGGCTGCGGGAAAGGTCGGACAAAATGTGAGCTGGGCATTACTTTAAGCCTGTAAGGAGACGCTCGGGGAACTTAAGATGGATTAACTTAAGGTGTAAAGTTTAAAGTGTATTATTATGAAGGAGGATTAAGCTAAACTGAGCTAATGACACCACTTCTGAATGCATATCCAAATAGCGGATTCAGAGCTTTGGCTCCACGCTTTTTGTTACTTAAATGTACTTACCTTCCTAAATGTCCCCATAAAGATATGTGCCCTTATATTCCAGATCTTTATATCCTCCGTTTTTCATGTTGAGAGGTTCAAAAGCTGTGTCAGAGGTGGGATTTGGTTTCGTTGGTTGGGATTTGCCTATTTTTTTTATCCCTCCTTTTTTTTTTTTTTTTGTTTTAATTTTTCCTCATGATGGTAAAGGCATTTTTGATGACTTGATGGCATTTATTCTTAGCTGATGTGTTTGCTGAGGAAGAAAATTACTTTGCTCATGTTATGTTGACATGCCTTAATTTCTCTGTGCCTCTTCACTTCTGTCATATTTCTATTGCTTTATTTTGTTGCTGCTCTCAAGGTATTGGATATCTGTGATGTCAGCATCTGAATTTTTCAAAACCTCTGTATCCTCTTATTCTACACAATGTGGGGTTGAAAACCAAATACAAAGCTGACTACTGTAAACTCCCACAAATGCTTATCTTTCATTAAACAGAGTCATGAATTAACTAACATAATTTTTGGTTGGTAATATTTTGTAAATAAGTAATAAATCAACTTAATTGATTTTTCAGGTGGCAAACTGATTTGAAATAATGTGTTTGCTGTATATTAAAAAAATCACTTAGTAACTCCTTTTGTGCATAATTGTATCTCACTACAAACAGTGCCATCAGTTTTTCCTTGAGGGTAAGCCTAGAGATCAATATTTGTAAGTAGATAAAACAATGAATATTTAAAAGACAGAAAAAAATAACTAACCAAAAAAAAAACCCTGACCATAACTGAAATTCTTCTATGTAGGCAATCAAATATAAGCAAAACAAGTACAAAGAAAAACAAATGCAGAAAATTTTAGATGTCAGAAAAAGTACAATGCAATGTAAAAAATCAAGTTTTTTGAGGCAACACTTTTACAGTTAACTTGCAAAGAGAGTGTTTTGTCACCCAAAAAAGAGCATAAGAACCCTGAGACAAAACATCATAATGTTTTCTTTTTCTTGCTGTGTGGCTTGTGATATCTGATGAAAAATCTGTCACTTCTCTCTGCAGAGGTCAAACACAGGGATGGTGGCAGTGGCTTTATATTCTGAGGCTGGAGGAACAAATCTTGGTGTCCTGCAAAAGTAATGTTGGCTGTCATAGATGGCTCTTACTTCCAGTGCTGCTGTCTCTGGCCATCTGAGATACACTTTAACATGTAGAATCTAAAATACAAATGTCCTTTATTAATCATTTGCCTTTTGAGTTCAGTGTGTATCCCTCAGAGCCTTCTGGGAGCAGTCCATAATGCATAATAAAAACAAATACATATGGCATTACTCCTACTATTAAATTTAATTAAAAAAAAAAAAAAACAGAAGCTGGAAGTTCTTAGTCTCAAGAAAAGAGGGTGGAGCAGGAGAAAAGTGCAGAGCCCATCTAACAATGGGGAGTCCACTTTATTAGTATTAAGGAGGAAAATGAAATTGCTCTGGCAGCAGTGCAATAAAACACCAGGAAGATAATGTTAGTCTTTGTTTGCACACAGTATGATTCTTCTCTTTCACCAGGCAATTTGTATATTTGAAAAAGCATTTGCTTGGTTAAAATAATGAGCTGAACTTCATCCAATTCCCCAGTTATGCAAAAAAAAAAAAAAAATTAGAAGAAATATAGACAATTGGTTTTGAGCAACTAAGAAAAAAGAGGAGTAGTGGTCATTGAACAGTTATAGGACCATGTCTACATACCTGCATGTACACACACAAATATATCACAGTTTCTGCTGAAACAGGCAATTCTCAATGACTCTTTTCTGTAGCTGTTGTTGTTTGAGATGGCAGGTTTAGAAATTTAGCAAAATTCTAACTAATTCTGCCTGAAACTTGAGCAGAATAGGTTAGCCTAGGATTACCTCAGAGAAGAGAGACAAGGTCTGAAGTTAAATTTATGAAAGTATATTTAAAGATACAAGTCATGTATCCTAATTATTTTATGATGTAACAGGCAGAAGTCTGTGTTAATGAATGAGAGTTTTTTTAATATATTCCTTTATTCCAGATTGTTTTAGATTACTAGATAGGGGGAAAAACTACATGATTGTTGAATATTTCAGTATTAGAACTGGAGATGTCAACTGATGGGGGAATGTATCATCTAGAGCATGAATTCAGTGGGTGTAGGTTCGTTCCCTGTTGCACAAGCTCTGACCTCTTCAGCAGGCACGCTTCCATCAGCCAGGGCAGAGCTGAACAAACACTGACAATTCAAATACATTTTAAAACTGTTTTGCCACTCCATTAATACCATCAGTGATAAAACTCAAATTATATTTGTTGCCATTCCTTTTCCGTGGTCTGCTGGGTAGCGAGGTGAACTCAGCCATGTGCTGCAGGCGGTATAGGAGCAGAGTAGTGGCTGGGTGATCCCCCTGCAGGTTGTGCTCTCCCATATTTATGCCGTGGATGTTGTTCCCCTGTCTCCGCAGGGAGCGGATGCGCCAGTCGGCGATGTTCGAGCTGTGCCAGGGCATGCACCAGATCAGCTTGCAGTTTGTCCGCCTGCAGCTCAGCTTCGAGGAGTACACTATCATGAAAGTGCTGCTGCTCTTAAGCACAGGTGAGTTGGGTTATGTAGGAATGCTTGAAAATATTCCAGTTCACAAAGAGATGCAGTGATTTTAACCAACTTGACAAAAGAGCCAAATTGTTTCCAGCTGGGCCGCAGGAATAAGCCTGGGTTTATGCCTTGGGGTTTATCTGCAGTTAGCATGGGGAAGTGTCTTTGCAATTTGAATGTGTCATGTGCACTGGAGAGACAGGAGTGGCCAGGCATGGGGCTTTGACACCCCTTTCCATAGGAGTACCTCACCAACAGACATGCCATGCAAGTGCCGCAGCTGTGGGGATTGAGGGAAAATCCCTGCTCGATATTCAAAGCCACCAGGGTTTGGCTGACTTAACATGACCTTCAGGATCAAATGATGTGCATTGCCTGTACTGCAGAGCAGGTGATCTTGTAATGCCAAGTGACTTGAGAATGGAAAGCCCTTTTACAGGTTTCTGAAAGTTTAATAAATGACTGTGTGTGCTTCCTGTTTTCTCTTGAGCATCATGCTTTGCGTTTTAAGACACAAAATTACATCTTGGTGCTTGTTACAGCACTGTGTAGTAATTAGCAGATCTCTTGATCTTATCTTACTGAAAATACTGAAAACCTCCTGTCCCAGTGCAATTGTATAAATACACAGGCAGTTTGTACATTACTTTTCCATCTGTAACAGCTTGTAAACCTGTAAACAAATGTTATTCTGTAGAATCCTGCTCCTTTTTGTGGGGAACAACTTGGTGACACTGTGACAAGCCAGCTCTGTGGTTAAAGTACCTGCCTTTGAGGGGGGACGTGAGACTGCAGTTCCTGTCAGGGCTGGAGGGGATTTGGATCCTCTAACAGAAACCTCCTGGGGCTGTAAGTTTTTTGGACTCAGCCATCTCTATCCCTTCCTCTTCCAACTGAAGCTGTTCCAGCTTGCTGGGATTGGGAGAGACACCACTTTTTGTGGAACCCTTTGTGTCCTGGCCTGCAGAGTCTGACCCCAGGTCCCACTCCACCAAGAGCTGGAGATGGTCAGCCAGGGAACCTGGCACAGTGGGGAGGGGCTGTGCTCCAGGCTTGCCGTGAGGGGTAATTTTTTTTTTTTTTAAGGTTGTCACTCCTTGTGTTTTCAGAAGCAATGTGCTCAGGAAGGGTTTGGCTCCCAAAGTGTTCTTGAGAGAGTGTCTGGATTGGAGATCTGCCTCTGCAGCATTTTAATCAGCCTTAAAGGGGAAGAATCTTTAGAAAAGTAACCTGAAAGCATTCTAAAAATGCAGCAAAATGTCTTTAAGCCAGGTATTTATTATTCTACCCACCTGAGAGTGTAAACTAATGAGTAATTGCAAGAATCTGTTAGGTGAGATCAGTCTGGCCAATTGACTTCAGTGAGCTGGTTCCCTTTCAAACACACACCATGGTCACTAGAAAACCTGCTAAAAATAGTTTGTTTTGGGACAATCAGGATATTTACATTAGAGAGAGAGAAAAAGGAGAGCAAAATGGAAATGGCGGTGGTGATAAAATCCAGAAAGTGTCAAGTGAAGGGCAGCAAACCTGGTTTTGAGTCCTTGCGCCTAGGTACAGTCCTATGACAGAAAACTCCAGGTTTGTTTTCATTTAAATTCTTTTATAGAATCATGTGATGAATAGAGTACAAGTTATTCTGAAACTTTCATGGCTACCACATCAAGGAAGTTTCACTCCATTTACATGTGGAAGAAACCACACATTACAACTCAGTTGTTTTCTTGCTTTCCACAGACCATAGATTTTGGGAGCTTGCCAACAGTATTGCTGCATTTAATAAGTAAAATCAGAAACACTGGGCAAACCTCCAGAATTTAATGTTTTGCTTGAGTTCTCTTTATTTGTGGTCTTTCTTTCTTCCTTAATAATCTGGCTGGGGTGATAGTATAATAATTTTCAGACAGAACAGTAAAATACATAATAGTAGACAAAAAAAGAGTGACTCTAACAGCCTGTAAGCACTGTACATATTAAAGGAACTGTAAAGCCTGTGCATTTTGTGTGAGGGCCACAGCATGCTCTGATGGCTTTACTTGTCTTGATTCATTCTCTGTGTTCATTCACCTTGAACTGAATTTGTAGATTTGTTCCAGACAGTTTCTTTTATCTGTCAGCTGACTGAGAGCATTTGCATCTAGAATTTGAAAATTAAATTAACATATGATATTTATATTATGATTGTGTAATATAAATATATAATATTTGCCAAGCAGCAGGCAGGCTGGTGTGCAACCTCCTAGGCTTTTTCTAAAGATTCTTCCTTGTGCCCCCTTCCAGCACTTGGTGGCCTCACATCCTTGCTGCTCTTGTGGTGGTACAGCTCCTCCTTGTTCCCCTTTGCTAAATTGCTCTTGTAGATACTGATGCTTTTTCTTAAAGCTTCTACTCTGGAGCCATTTAGGGCAGTTGTTACATGCTCCTGGTGTGATTCCAGTGGGATAGAGGGCAGTTCAGAGGATTTAGAAGAGAAGGGAATGGATGAACACAAGTTTCTGTCAAGAGGTTAAGTCAGGGTAAGCTAAATTGGAAGATTACCTTTTTTTTCCTTTCTCTTTTTAGTAGGTAACGTCCCATTTAGCTTAATCTGACATAGTTTTCTGGCTTGCTTAGGAAATAAAGTCACTCAGTACAGAGCAGTATTTTATTTTACTTCTGTGGACTGTGCCTAAGAGATACAGAGAAAGAAAAAAAAAAAAAACAACAAGCATTTGATGGTTAAGCAGTGTTCAATTTGGATATTAAACCTCAGAATACTTTGAGTGATGTTGTTAGTAACCTCTTTGGAGTTTTCTTACGGATCTGATCCTAATAAGCTATTCGTATTTGGGGCAGAACCTGCAGGAGTGCAAAGGTGTTTGCAGTCTATAAAGAAACAGGGTATTTGCTTTTGTCATCAGCCCTGCTGATATCAGTCACAATAAAAAGTATCAGAAAACTGTACTTTTGACCCATTTATAAAATAATGATTCCATGATCATGATTCTCTGTCTGGCAGATGGAAGCTTTAACAGGACACTAGAAATGCTGGCAACTGTCTGTCGTGGTCAAGCACTGGGTCAGGATGCCTGTTTGGAAAACAGTCTTCTGTGCAGAAAAATGGCTCCGTTTTGTTCTAGATGCTATGCAGATGCTTGCTAACATTCAAAGAAATTTTAGATCTTACTTGATGGCATAAAAATGTGTCACTTGGTCTAGCATTTCTGCAGATAACAGCTGTGATTCTGTACCTTCTCCTCCTCTGCCAAGTGTGAGGAATCATTCAAGAATGATAAATCATGTTTTCATCTAACAAAGTACCCTTGATCCATCTGCCTGGTTTTTATGTGGTTGGATTGTATTGAAAGCAGTTTGGACATGAGGTTAGCATGTGTCGTATTTCTGAGATGCTATCTTGTCCTCTGCCACAGCTCCTGCAATCACACATCTGGAGAGGATGCCTGAATCGCTTGAGAATCTGTGTGATGTTGTTGATCCCTCACCAATGTCTGTAAAATTATGGACTTTGCTTAAAGGTTTTGCTCCTTCATCTGTTGACTAGTGTAACTGTTTAAGTATGCACATCAAAAGAATAAGCAATGCAGTTAATACTAATTTAAGACTGTCTTTTCAATGACAGTTCCCAAGGATGGTCTCAAAAGCCAAGCTGCATTTGAAGAAATGAGGGCAAATTACATTAAAGAACTAAAGAAGATGGTAACTAAATGTCCAAGTAACTCTGGGCAAAGCTGGCAGAGATTCTACCAACTGACTAAACTTCTTGACTCCATGCATGATGTAAGTATAACTCCTCAGGGAGTGCAGAAAAGTTAAGAAAAAAATCTCTCCATTAAGGTAAACAAATAGTCTTTAATTGTGTTAACTGACAAGGAGACAAAAAACAACCATATTCTTTTTAAAGGGACATCTGAGAGAAGTTGTTTGATGACTTGAAAAAGTCAAAATAAGAAAGTCATTAAGGTGAAAGGTGCAGGGTTAGTGTATTACACATCCAACATGCCTGATGTGCCCAATAAACACGGAATTCATTTGGTGATCTTCTACAGCTGGGTTTGTAATAATGATGACTTTAAAAG
Source organism: Peucedramus taeniatus (assembly GCA_013400575.1). Classification (NCBI taxonomy): domain Eukaryota; kingdom Metazoa; phylum Chordata; class Aves; order Passeriformes; family Fringillidae; genus Peucedramus; species Peucedramus taeniatus. The sequence goes on along the minus strand of WBNO01008120.1, from coordinate 200,991 downwards.
ATTCACTGAGTCCTTGAAGCCATCCTGGGTGTTTGAAGCTTTATTTGAACTTTTCAAGAGGAAGATTCCTTGTTGGGTTATTTCTGCCACCCTGCCTTATTCCAGCACAAGGTGTTTTAGATGTCTGAGGTGTGCGATGTGATGAATGACATAGGAAACTAAAAGTTTGGTCTCAAAGCACCGGGGCTGCTGATGCCTCTGCCCAGAGTGACAGAGTGGTTGTGGTAGGTGTGGTACATTCCAGAAGGGGTGTCCATCATGTTGAGCTGTTTAACTGGGAGCAACCTGGTTCTAGCCAGTGTAATGGTAAGTGCAAAATTTACCTCTGCAGCAGCAGGGCTGTGTCTCCTTTAACTTACTGTGAGGGAGCTTGCAGCCTCTACAGAGGAAACAATTGACCCTGCTGGTAAAGTCTCCTCAAGCTGAGGGTTTTCCTAGTGCCCCCTGAGAGTTCCCTGGGGACCAGCAGATTGCCTGGGCCAGCAAGGCTGGCACCCATCCTCTCTGAAGCTGTGCCATGGTGCAGCAAGTGATGGGAGACTCCTGGGGACAGTGAGAGTGACCTTTAGCTGTGTTTGGGTCTGGGGGAGGAGGGCTCCCAGCATGCTCATCACTCTCCCAGTAAAATCTAGCCAACTGCAGCAAAGGAGAAAACTGCCCTACTCCATCCTGAGTAGGATGGGGTTAGGGACGAATCTTTGCTGCATGAAGAGGCTACAGCACTTGCTTTCAGAGCCTGTACGTCTTTGTACTCTATTTAAATTTCATTTTGCAGAAACGGTACAGTACGGTGCACTTCAGGTCATATCGGTGTGAGAGCCTGAGGTCTGTTTACAGAATGTACATATGGAATTATTTTTCAAATATTGTTCTGTTGTTCATTAAAACATTGCAAACCTTAGTGGGAGGCAGGGGGAGTATTATTAGTACTGCAGTAATAGCTCATTCTTCAGAGATCAGGTTTCACTTGCTCTGTGCCAGCAAAGGAAGTTGTAGTGTTTTAGTGGAAAAAAAAAAAAAAGGGATGGGTGATAAAATCATTTTCAAGAATTCACATCTGAACCTCGAGGCAGCATAACAAACCCCTGCATTTATGGAGTTTTCTAATCCTCTTCAGGATAGGCAGTGTCTGATTTGTTGCTGAAATTGGAGTGTTTGTGTGGTTAAGGTGACTGGATGACAGGCTCGTGCTTACTGAGAGCACTCCCATGTCCTACAGACATTTTCCAAAACACAGCATTAACCATTGGGAGCTAAACTAACCAGAGGAAGCAGGCTGCTCTTGCATTTTATTTAATTTTTAATTAAGCTATTTTTGCATTACTTTTGTTTTAATAGTCAAAGGACTTTTTAAAGAAAGTTCCATTGTCAGCAATCTCTGTTAGAAAGGCCAGTTGTCTTCACAACAGTGCTTCCTTTCAGAGATGATACTGGAGACTAGTTCAACAAGGGCACTTGTTTATTTTATCTCTTTAAAACAGAGAAAAAAAATATTTTTTTTTGGTTGCTTTTTTTTTCTTTTTGGTTTTTGAAATCCATCAGAATAAATTTAGACTGGTGATAATATTAATGAGAAGTGAGAATTAATATTCTCTCCCCACTGCCTGTTAGTGCAGAATTTCTCTGTTCAATCAAGGTGAATGCAGATTTTCTACTTGGTTCCTTAGTCTAGGAGGAACGCTTCTTCAGCAGTCACCTATGTATTTTTAACTTATTCCATTATAATTTCAGATGATCAAAGTATGTATTTGGTGCTGGGCAGTCTAACTGGAGCTGAGGTCCCATGTTTACATGCTGCTGTAGTCTTGGCGTTGGCATTTTCAGTGCAGACCTGAAGGGACTGGTGCACAATTCATGCTTGTTCAGCCCTCCTGCTGTATCCAGCTTGTCCATCTGAGCAGAGCAGCATCTCATCACTCCTGGAATTCCCTTTACCTGAGTGTAGGGGCAAGCAATAAAAAACCCTGCTCCTTTGCACTTCCAGACTTGCTTTCATCAACCTCATTTGTAAGACATCTGTCTGAGGAATATATGAAATACAGTGCATGGAAATGTCAAATTACAGTATGCTTGGCTTATATAATATGAGAGAGAAAAAGAAAACCCAAACAAGATGGTTTTACATTGCTCAGTATGTTAAATCATTCATCCACACAGCAAACATATGTACAGGTAAAAAAGTGCCAAGCTGAGGAAATAAGAAATTTTCAAGAAGGCCAGGCAGGCACTTAAGTATTTGAAAACATCAGCAACTTTATTTAATGATCCATAAAGCCTCAAAGCACCTTAAAAATAAGAGATGGAAACCCATCCCGGGCAGACAAGATGAACAGGGTTTTGTGCATGTGCACACCCGTGCCGGGCCTTAGGACACTGCCTGCAGCCTGCCCTGTCACTCTCTGTCTGCATGGTGCCATGTGGAAGCCGTGGGTGCTGAGGCAGCAGGACGTGGGTTAGTGGTGGACATGGCAGTGCTGGGCTAACAGCTGGACTCAGTGATCTCAGAGGTCTTTTCCGAACTTTATGATTCTATGATCCCGTATTTCCTTCTTGTAGGGATTGCATTTCTCTTATTTTGGGTGGCTCATGTGCATCGTGTCCTGAAGAACCACAGTGTTGCAAGGACAGCGCCCCTCTCTACCTATACCCCAAAGGTTTTGGTCTTGTGCCTATGAATGGCTGTGGGCATTTCGGGGAGAGATGCACATGCAGCGCTTGGATGGAAGTGAAGTGCCTGACAAATACCCTCAGGAACATTAGGAACAGATGTCCTGCACATGGTATCAAAAACTTTATCTGGATCCTCCTTGACATCTCCTGTTGGCTTTGGCAGGAAGGGCTGTATCTTGCATGGCAGACCTCGTTTCATATAGAGACTGTGTACTGTATGGTTAGGTAGTTTGCAGAACAAAACTGAATTTGGTTTTAATCTGGCTGATACTAAACAGGCTTTGAGTGAAGAGGGCTTTTGTTTCGATGCCATGACATTAAACCCTAATGTGAACCTTCCCTTGTCTTGGCAAGGCAGCGCCCTGCGCTGTCATTTGCTTGTTGACATTTTCTGCCAAACAAAAATAAATTCTTTAAGGCTCATGCTGCTGAATAATTAATTTTTTATGGTTCCTGAAGGGAATACTTTATAGCTGAGGTGGATCTTTCCATAGGCTGAGAGCACCAGGATTTCACTCGCTGAAAGAGCTGACAGTGGGAATAAGGGCACGGATCCTCCAGGGGCAGGGTTGCAGGGGATGCTGTGCTGGATGCAAATGTGCCTCCGCAAGTTCCTAATTCCGCAAATACAAAGCTGCAGATGAGCCCCTCAGCTGTAACCAGCACCTTTGGGTACACTTACTTCTGCTACTGATCTGCCCAAGTTGTGTCCCACAGATGAGGAGCAGTTTGGAGCCTTGTTTCGGTCCCAGTGCCTGAATTCTCAGGGTGAGCATTTTCTGTGTTTATTGAGAGGATAGATCCAGCCTCTACTCCCAGAGCAGCAGCAGTGTGGGAGTGTGCCAGGTGTGTGTTGCATCTGTCAAGTGAGAAATTGATTCCCAGCTCCCTCATGTAGACAGAAGCTACTCTGAGAGTTGTTTTGCTCAGTTTGTGATGGTTGGATCTCTCTTCCCTCGTGTTTGTTGGCATTTAGCGGGGTTCTGCCCTTCCCCAACACATGGCACTGTTGAAGAGCAAAGGGGACTTGGCTCAAAGTTTGTGCTGGCCAATGGAATGAGGATGTTTCATTGGTGTGTGATGCTGTGGTGCATCTTCCAGGCACAGAACATGAGTTGAAATCAGGCTCTTCTGTGGCATGTCCAGGTGTCAGGTGCTGTGGTTTGGGTGTGCACACGGTTATAAAGGAAACCTGAAGAAATGAGTGCAGTTCCTCAGATAAATGCATCTGTCCAGGCAGAACCAGGGTCCATGTTTGCTCTGCCAGATACTGTTAGTGCCTAATCCATATGTATTTTATCCACCTTTTATTCCTTAAAAGCATGGGGCAAAGTCTCTGTATGGGTATAACCAGAGGCTTTATCCTTTGGTCTTCCCTTGTATTCCCTGTGATGGTGGAAAGCTTTACTCTTGGGTTAGAGTTCAGGATTTCCTAGGCAGCTAGGAACTGGCCACTGTGGGTCACCAAAGGACATATGGATCTCCAAGAATCAGCCTGTAAGCCATCCCACAGGGAGTAATTTCCTTCCTGAGCCCTTGGAGTAATAATTACTTTACATCACGGGATTTTCATAGGACTGGGAGCGAATATAGTGGTAATGGAATAATCAAAATCTGCTTGGCAGTGGTTTTCGTTAGCCTTCCTGGTTGTTGGAGCAGGAGTTTTGTATCCACTGTGTGAAGTGGAAAAAGCAGGAAGTGACAACAGTCCTAAACTCTGCTGGGTGAGGTAAAAGCTGGGTGGGCAGAGACCCATTCCTGAAAGGGACAGAAACAGGCAATTTGGAGTGCCTTTTTTTTTTTTTTTTTTTTTAGGAGAACACTGAAGTTTCTGACAGTAATAGCTGTAGCTAATAATAGGAAGAAATTACTCAGCACTGTTGTTACCCTACTGCTGTCTTAATTGCTGTCTCAGTAGGCTTAATCACAGAGATGCTCCCGATAGAGAAGTGACTGAGGGCTTTCATACTACACTCAGAGATTCTGAGAGAATTTGGAAAAAAAGAAGCACAGAAATGTGCACCCTTGCAAATCCAATAGTTCTTACCATTTCTGGAAATGCAAAGGCATCATGGTGAGATTTCCAAACTAAAATAAATTCTTTTTGCTGTAAAAATGGGGCAAGTGCTCAAAGGTCACTATAACTGCATTAACTTCAGGGACTTCATTAAAGGATTAATTTTTTTTAATTATGAAAAACAGTATGCGTGAAAAAGTCCATTTTATGCACACCCCACCCTAATAACAGAAAATTACATTTGATTAATACTCCTATTTCTCAGAGGTGCTCAATACAGCATAAAATGCAAAAATGGATTAGGTAAAGATATCAGAATTGCTAAGACTTCTGTAGCTCTGAAAATGTTTGAAGTGCAGCACACTGCAGGGTAGTGATGAGAGAATTGGGAATTGTTTTAGTTGTGGCCTTAACTGCACTGCCAAGCTGTAAGTCTTCAGAAGTATGCTTCAGTAGCTGAAATAATTGAGACTGTAGAAGCCAGGATATTTCTAGTCACCATTGCACTGCTTGTGCAAACAGCAGTGCTTTCATTCTCACTGCTGAATTGGAGTTGTCCATCACACTGCTGGACTGGGAGAGCTCTCCGCTTTTCCAGTATAAAACACCAGAAATAGAGTGTAGAGGTGGTGAGCTAAAGTGTAGTCAGGAGTTCTCAGAGCACAGGCATTTTACAAGGCTTTAAAGAACAACCAGGAGTATATTTGATCTAGGAAATTCATAAGGCATGTTCAGAGGTGCTGGATAGTTTGTGTTACCTTGCTTGTCACCTGTGGTGACAGTCACTGCAAAGACAGAGTTCATGTGTTCCAGAGAAAACAAGCTTTTTGAAGAGGGAACTTCTCTTTTAAAGCGAAAGACTATCTAAATTATTTACTTGTTACAAATCAAAACTCCATCAGACAAATGTTGTTTGAGATGCAGAAGCAAGGACTTAAATTTCAAAATTAACATTGCCTGTGGGACTTGAGTTTTTCATCCTTTTAGTGCATCCACATGCAAAGGCTGCTGAGCTGGCAGGGGGCTGGTACTTTTGAAAATGCACGGGAGCACACCTGCAGAAAATAGCCTGCTCATGGCTCAGTCCTTGGTCTCACAGCTTTTTCTGTCTGACCTTAGCACAGTGTTTACATTTTCATACTTCTGAGCTGGCTTTCAATTCTGCCACATTTATTCCTCTTTATTTTAAATTAAATTAATTCCCAGTCCCGAAGAGCCATGCAACTTTCAAGGCTGGAGTTAAAAAGATCCTGACTGCAATCTCATGGTCCTGGTCATACATGGGGTCACAGTTGTGACACACGTGCTTCCCAATCCTCCCTTTTTCTTCATGTCAAGTGCGTTAAAGCTGATAGCTTAAGAAAGTGGAACAAAAGTTTTAGCAGATGAAATAGGTATAGAAAATACATTATCCTTAAGGCTTCAACCCAGGTATGACATAATAGGAAGTTTCTAGGGATTTTCTTCCAAACTGTTGTGCAGACTTGACCATTATCCTCTGTGGTGAGATTTGTAGTGTGCTGTGCTATGATCGTATCCATGATCACATGCTGGTTTTCACCTGCTAGACTGCTGACTTGTTTATTGAATAGAGTAGATTGTGCTTCCTTCATTTTTGGTTTTTTTTTTTTCATTTCCTCTTGTCTGCATATTCACCAGACATAAATGTGTACTTGGTACTACTAAAAGCTTGCAAAGAAGTCAGAATCAGTAGGTTCTAGGTAGGATTTCCTGTGACCTGTCTCACTGAATCCAGAGGCTCCACAGGGGCGTGCCAAGGCAGGAATTCAAGCTGCACAGAAGGCAGTGGGACAGAGGTGGTCCCAACCCCCTCTCACATTTAATGATGTGAAAGAAGTTTAGGAAAAGGAGCACATTCACAGGGTCATTGTCAAGGCTGTGCTGGGGTGCAAGGCTTACTTTGCTTAGGGGTGGTGTTCGATGCCAGAGGCGGGGAGGAGGGAGTGGCAATCACACCAAGACACAGTTTCCTTCACTTTGGTTTTGTGCTGTTTAGAGTATTTCTGGCACAGGATATATGCAGTAACAACCTCCTCCTCATGGGTAAAGTAAACCTTTGAACATCAGCATTTTTTCCTTGAAAACCAGATTATGTCTATGCTACTTATTTAGCATGCATCTGTTTAATTAATTAGTGTTGCTTCATGACATGCCAGATCATCAGGAATGACTTAAGCCCCAGCAAGCAGACTCATGTAGTGCTGCTCAACAGCAGCGAGTCATGTGTTTGAGTGATCTCAGCACTTCTCTGGGATGTTCATAAACTGCTTACATGTTTGCAAGAACAGCTGTGAAAGTCTTGAAAATGAGCAGTAAGGTATGGTGCTACAGGATGGAAATATTGCTGTCCATATTTTTTTATTCATTTCCTTTCCTGCCTTCCAGAAGTCCACTTTTATTTCCTCTATCTTTAACAGGGGCTTTATGGCAGAGAGCAATTCTGTAAGAATTGAAATGGCAAACTTGGGTTTGATAAACTACACAAGCAGAAGTGTTTTAAGTCCTCTGCAAGGACACGAGGTGCCCAAATTAATTTAACACTTGGATTTTTAAATAGCAGAGGCTCTTTCCTTCAATCACACAACAGTCTGTGAACAACAGTGGAAGTTCACACACTCACTGAAACCTGGACGTGCTTCATTCCTTCACATTTCTTAAAGACGGGGAAGGGTCCAACATACTCTAAGGCTTTAGGAGATGCATTTAGGTCACAGCCACCAAAAAACCTGTAGATTGTGTCTCTGTGAAACCTGAAATGCCACTGTGTGACACAGCAGTTGTTGAGCTGCAAACATCAGCTGCTCTGGCAGTTGTAGGTCGTGGGCCCTGGAGAATGCACTGAAGTTAACCAAATAATCTGATTTAATTAATGTGTATCCAGCTGAAGCTGAGATAAAATAGTTTATGGCTGATCTTTCCCCCTGGGCAGAAGCCTTTATTTTTGTAGACCTGGAGTTTTCATGGTGGCCAGTTGCTGTTAGTGAAAGGAAAAGTGCAGCTAGGCTGAAAAATCAAATCTGTGGTCTCTTGGGTTTTCCTAGTTTGCTGATTTTTAATGACTCAAGCAGCTCTTTGGCATTTGGGTTCATTTGCTTTATAACCCCTGTAAATGGACTGTCAGGTCAGAATAAGATTGTATTTCTTGGAATAATCAATTATCAGTAAGCTGTTGTTTGCACACAAAAATACTGGTGTTTCTCCTAAAAAGTGTTTCTTTCTGTATTTCAGCTTGTTAGTGACTTACTGGAATTCTGCTTCTACACCTTCCGAGAGTCTCAGGCACTGAAAGTAGAGTTTCCAGCCATGCTGGTGGAAATCATCAGTGACCAGCTACCAAAGGTGGAATCTGGGAATGCCAAGCCCCTGTACTTTCACAGGAAGTGATAGAAAATGTCTTAAATAGAAGAACTTTGCCTTAAGTTTCCCTGTGTTATTCCACACCCATGAAGGACCCAAGAAACCATATTTTAAACATGCTCTTTACACTTGTTCAGCAGTCTCTGAATAGTCTAAAATCATACAAAGGGTTTGGGGGAATGGAAAGCAGTTGACTTGGATTTGGCAAGACCTAGATGTTTGGAAATTACCCCATAACCCTAAAACACTTAGAAAATGTTCCTGTTCCTCTGGATGAAAAGCCATATCTAATCAATAACTCATTGATTTTGATATTTTAACAGATGGAGTTTTAAATATGCCATGTAGTTTCTGGTATTGTTTGCTTGTTTTAAAAGGGTTCGAGAACTAATGAGAACTTTTTAAAGCTTACCCTTGGTTTGCACATAAAACGTAAAGTCAATATGGGGCATTAATATTCTTTTCTTGTAAAAAAAAAAAAAAAAAAAAAAACACAAAAAAAAATACAAACAAAAACTATATATATACACACATATATATATACACAAACACAAACCCTAATGTGTAAAGTAATAACAGAACATTTGGTGTGGAATACTGTTATCCCCACCTGTGGCATTTGTTATCCCATGTTATCCCATCATAAATGATATACACTGTGTTAAGTGTCCATTTACTATTTAATTCAAAAGGATAAGATGTGAAAAACAAATGCCCTGGTATCAATTTATAGTATCTATTGTGCTGGCTTTACAAATAATTTTTTGCAGTCTTTTGCTGTACTGTACATTGCTGTATGTATAAATTGTGAAGGACCTGAAATAAGGTGTAAGGAACTTTTGTAAATGAGACAAAAAATCTTTAATGGTTAATAGGATGAATGGGAAAGTATTTTTGAAAGAACTCTATTTTGCTGGAGACTATTTAAGTACTATCTTTGTCTAAACAAACAAGGTAATTTTTTTGTAAAGTGAAATGTTCTGCATGCATAATGAACCGTTTACAGTGTATTTAAGAAAGGGAAAGCCGTGCCTTTTTTAGCATCATATCTAATTTACCATCCTACAGTATCTGTTGTAAATAACCAGTCTTTAACTTTTTCAGTTGTGTTTTAAGCCTTTCTATTTCTCTATTTTCCTCCCCTTTTGTCTCTCTTGCAAGCGTATGTGACTTGAGCACACCTTAGAACTCCTGCTTCATATATCTGTAGGAAACTACACATTTTTGTGTTTGCCACCAAGGTTTCATTTAACAAGACAAATTATGGTCTCTCTCCAAAGCTTTTGCCAGCTTAATGATCTAGTGAGTTCTTGCCCTCTATTCCCTTTCTCTCTCAGGGGAACAGGGGCGAGCAACACGTCGAATGATTTTTCTTTTTTACTAAGGTTTCCCAGATTGTTTGGTTTTGGTTTTGGCTTCTTTCCTTTGAATACTGGATCTATAAAACATCTTAAAAGGTCAGATTATTATTTCAGATGGGGGAGATTGATTTCTGGTTATGCTGAAGGGAACATGCAGATCATTACAGTAAGTATATCAAAGAGATTTGTACTGGTGAGAGGGATGGTGAGGGATGATAAGGGCAGATAAGCTGAGTAGAATTTTTAGTGATAAACTAAAAGCGTCTGTAATTTTGTAAGCATTTTTGTAATAATCGGGATACATCCAAGAAGACAAATGTTCACTCTACAAATTCAACTCAGTTGGTCTGATTTTGTCTCAAAAATGTTTTCTCTAGAATAAGACTGCAAAGAAGAGAATTTTTGAGGTGATTTTCACTATTTAACAATTTATAAGCAACCACAAGATTTTGGAGTAAAATAGAGGACAGGTGAACTTTTCTGAGGCTCAACTGTTGGTACCATATGCTCGTTTAAATAGAATAGTTTTTCAGAGTCCTAATCTGTAGTGTTCTCTCCGGGTGCCACTGGTAATTTTAAGCTATAGTGTGTCCCTTGGCCGGTCAGAATGTAGCATTTCTTGTCAATGGTGGTCAAATTAAGAATTCTACACCCTTTCTGAACTCAAATTTGGAGGTGCATTGTGGTGCACTAAAGACAGTCAGCACTACTTGTCTTTTTAAATGACACCTGCCTTATGCAATGGGTAATCTGTAAAGACTGTATTCAGAGAGGTTTTTTATATATAAATATATACATACATATATTATTTGCATTTTGGAAGTCTAATTCATAGGCAGACCTTTAAATACTGACCTGCACAGCAATATGAAAGCCAAACTTCCAACGTGAGATATACAGCACGCAGACTGGTTGTTTACAGTGAAGACACAGTCATACATCCATCTTTTAATTTAGGTTGGTTTTGTTTTTTTTTTTTTAAAGTCTAAAATAGAAGATTTCAAAGCCAGGTTCTGGGTGAATACAGTCTGCAGCAGCTTTTTATATTATCAAAGTTACTGCCTCCTTTTCTGTCTCAGAGTAACTTTGCTTGACTAAAATAGCAAAGCCATATTCTACACTTCGCTGTTAAATGCCTGTCCCAGTCCAAATTGTTGTCTGTTTGCTCCTGTTTTTGTACCTTATTACTTTTAATCTTGGTTTGGTACAATTCATAATTCACAGAAACTTCATATAATTAAACACACTAAATTAGTTTTAAAAAGCAATTTATATCTTTATGCAAAAACGTATGTCTGTCTTTGCAAACAACTGTAAGCAGATTATAATAAATCCTTTACTTTAATTACCTGTTGTTTATGAAACCATTCATTGATTATTATTTTTTGCTAGACATCATTGAAGTAATAGATACAATTGGATATAGATGTTGTAAGAGGCAGTATTCTCTTATTAAGGACACTTAAGCAGAATAGCCATCACTTTTTTTATCTAAACCTGTGTACAGAAAAAAGAAAAAGAAACCACAAAACCCAACCCTAGTTTTTAGCTATCAAGAAGTTCGTTACATTCTTTTGAATTTGTTTAGAATGAAATAGGCATTTGTCTCCTGCAAAATACAAGACAAACTATAACAGCTTTTAGAAAGTGGGCTTTTGTTCATTGAGCTAAATTATTTTGTTGTAAGAAGGAACCGGGATATGCAGCAAGAGCATTGTATACACAGTTAAAATGTAAAATAGTGTAATGTACTGCAGTGGGTATTTCAGGAATACTACACATCGTGTGACTGAGCAGTTGCACGGAGTAAAATAGAAAAGACTAAAGTTTGCAATATCAAAATCTTATTAAAAAGATACTTTACAATCAATCATGCAAAAAGCTAATTCACAGGGTGGTGTTTTTCACTGACTTGTTTAAACATTTATGAAATTAAAAAATTCTACAGTTAATGCACTTTTAATTGTTTATTAAAGATTTGACTTTTTTTAGAGCAATGTTTTCAGCTGGAGGTCAATGACTTGATAAGATAGACAGCAGTTCTGAGGCCAGGAAGCTCAGAGGAATATGTAAGAATTCTTGGAGTTTAGATAGATTCCTGGATGAAAAAAGCAGCCAGAAGTATGGTGTAAACAGTAAAATCTATGCATAATGATGCATTTATAATTAGGGGTTTGCTTCTGTATGTTTAAAGCTTTTTAAATAAATAGAAAATATTGTTTGGTCTTTATGTTAATGTCTGCAAGTACCTATTTTTCTTCTTTTTTTTTTTTTCTTAATACAAATTGTACAAATATACACGAATTAAACTGGTTTGATTGCAAGTATTTCTTGCATTTTAATCTCAGCTAGCTGCTGGTGCAGTGGTATCCTTAGAGGGAAGCCTTCTGCTCATGTAGGAACTATACAAAACCAGAGTGGGTTGGGTTGGGTTGGGTTGGAAGGGACCTTAAAGATCATCCAGTTCCAACCTCCAGCCATGGGCAGGGATACCTTCCACTAGATGAGGTGCTCAGAGCCCCATTTAACCTGGACATGAACACTTCAACATAAAGTAGCTTAAAATGCACTGTAGCATCTTTCTTCAGACTGCTGGAGTGTTGGTTCCAGCAATCTCTGTCAGCTCTGGGTGCCACTGCACCTGCAACGGCTTCGGCCAGGGAGCAGCTCCTCAGGCTGTAAGACAGGGAATGTCCAACACTGGAGGAATGTGGTTCATTTCACCTGGGTCTCTGTGCTTGACAAATGATGTGCTGATACTATTCTGGGCACAAGCTACATCCCACTGGAAGAAACAAACCTTCAGTAGCCAGACCACTCTGGGCTCCAGTTTTTGTTAACCTCCTGCTGTTCTTCCCATTGACCAAAGTTAGTGAATCCCTCTTGCACTGAGAGAAATTCTATTTTATATATACAAGGTCTCCCCATTGACCCTGCCTTCTCAGGGTCAGACCTTTTCCAGTTGTAATTACAGTAAGATAGCAGGAGTTTTGTTTCCCCTTCTAACTATCTTAGTTTGTTCTGGACACTCTCTCAGCAATTCACCACAAAGTTCTGCACAAAGCCTGGTCTGTGGTGTGAAACCACCATTTAATTGCATTTTGGTCTTTTAATAACAAGTTGCACGAACTTTTTTATTGCCAAAAAATCCTTGCAGCTGCTTTCTCTTTGCTGAATTGCCAGAAGGAAAGAATAGTAGTGTATCAGCAGTGTTAAGAAAAATTTCCCATATGTTTACAAGCAGATGCATCTGTCATTTGCTGTTCTAGAAATAAGACAGTGCTATCACTATTTAAAACCGTAATGAAACTTGTAACCTGACCTCAAGCTGGGGCACTCAGGTAGCTGCAGAGACTGGGAGTTCATGAGGAATACAATATTACTAAGAAAGGAGGGGAAAACATGCCCTTTCCTGTCACCTGCCATGGTTTGCTTGGTAAACCATGTCCTGCCATAAGGTTTTTGAGGTGTTCTTACTTTAACTGTAGATGTTGACAGGGTAAAGTTTATTTGGAGCTTACCTGTGGCTACTGCAAGGACAGATGAGGGCAAACTGTTGGACTCCGATGGAGAAAACAATGTCCAAGGCACATTCAGCTGAAGAGGTGAAACTCCATTGAAGACTTTCAGTGAAACATAGTTTAGCACTGGTGCATACAGTTAGCCTACACAGGCCCTCTGTCAGCAACTTTTCTCCTTAAACTACAAACCAGGTAAGAATTGTGAAATGGGTTAAGAGGACAAGGAACAGCATTAAGGAAGCCAAGTTTCTGCCAGAGTCTCTTCTGTGACACAATTACAGAGGCTTGGGTAGCAAAAACTGCAAGCAGTGTAGCAGGAACATGTATTTTCATTACAGGACAGATAAATCAGCTGAGATTTTTCTTTCACTCCTCATAAAAGACGGCATCAGAAAGAAACCTGCCATGAAGATCAGCTGGGACAACACTTAACCTTCAGCAGCTTGAAAACCCCAGGGCTTTTCACCCAGCAGAGTGGAAGTGCTGCTGGCCAGAGCACAGTGCCGCACCCTGGCCAGTGACTAACAGGCTATCAATTTCTGCTGAGCCCAGCTAGACAGGAGTCTCAGCTTGGCCATTAATTATTCAGCAAACACATCAATCCCCAGGCTGAGGGATTCAATCTCTGGTCCCACATTGGCTCCACAAGGCCAACGCCATTTTGCATAAAAAGCTTATTTTTTTTTCTTAATTCATACTCTAATTTTCAGCCCATGTCATGCATTCATTACCAGCAGCCTCAGCTTTTGAAAACTGACAAGTCTGTGGCCCTGCCCACAGTAAAAAGCACAGAGCAAGGGAAGGGAACCCAACCCAAGTATTAATTCGTCTGTGCCCACAGCTGTGACAGGAGAGCAGTTTCATGAAAGAGGACAGAGGCCACACCCATAGAGAATGACCACTCCTGCTGCCAGGCCAAGAGGAGTATCCTGCAACCAGCTTTCTCCAGAATGGACTCCCTGTCCTCCTTCCTGTTTCAACAGCACATTACTGCACTCCTCCAAAATCTACCAAGCCATGGGTAAGACAGACAAGAGGCATGCACTAAAGGCCACCTTCAGGAAAGCAAGCAATCTCAAAAACCTGACTTCCTCTGTATTTATTTTTTTATTTTAGCATCTTTTAATCCCCACTTCCAAGCAGTCAGTACTGAGGCTATTGTCTACAGCTCTGCTCAGCAGTGAGGATGAAGAATGAACTGTGCCGTGGCTACTGGGCTGTGCAAGTCTGTACTTGGCATTAGTGTAACTGGGCTGATGTGGAAACCCATCTGGTGGGTAGTAGTTCCCACAACTGAATTCCTCAGAGGCAATGTGGTTAGCCTGAAAGCCAGATCTGATCTGGCTCAGCTCACACCGCTGCCTTCAGACAACGGCTGGGACGTGAGAAAATCTGAATTAGTGTTACCTCTGTTCAGTGTATCACTTCTCAGTAGAAAAGTTTTCTTCTTTTTTGGGTTCTGCGTAGCTCCAGGAGTAACAGGAATCTCAAAACATCTCACCTAAAGGTGAAACAGTCTCACAGGACTGGATGGAAGAGACACTAAGACTATTATTCCTTCCCTATATATCTGCCTTTTTAAACAACCCCAGTTATAAAGAAAAAGGCCCCACGACACAGAGCTAGAGCTGAGAAGCACATTGAGAATTTTGGAGGACAGCAGCCAGAACAAGATTAAACATGCACTGCAGGTTTAAAACAACAACAAAACAAATGGAAGCAACTTCCAAAGCTTGAAAGCTTCAAACTATCAGAGCTTCACCATCTGACAAGCCAGCATACCTAGCTGCCACACCTGCAAGGCTAACACCAAAGATTTATATTCTCCCTCTCCTTTCAACATTTTCTACCAAGTGGTACCCATGAAAACGGAGTTTGGCACAAAAACACCATCCTGCCTCCAAAATGAATTTTTAAGGCCACAGATGAGTTGATAGAGCTGTGGGCCCAGGCAACATGAGGCGCAGCCAGAATGGAGCTTTGCCACATGAACAAATCTGAGCAAAGAAACCTGCAGGCTGTTGCTGCAAGTACTGGTGCAGCTATTTCCTTAACATTGAATCAAGGAGCAAATCACTCAGAAGTCATTTTCAGTGCTTGGGTCACTTAGCCAAGACAAGAACTGCCTAAAAGCTTTGGGGCAGGGAGTCATTGCTCCAATGCCAGGAGAATTCACCAAATGAAACTCCTCCAAGCAATAAGGGTCAGTGCTGGAGAGCTGTACTGCCTTGGCCCATCATTGCTCCATCTGGAAATTATTTGTGCATACTCCAGTGGTCTGTGCAGTCCGGGCAACGGAACAAATTCGTGGCATGGAGTTAAATCCTTGGGGGGGAAAGTCATCCCAACCCCAAGGCAGCATTAACCATTAACTGGTTTACTAATCTCATCTGTTAGGAAAACTTGCAAGCTTAAGTAGAGCTGCAGTAAATGACTCAAAATCCACAGAGTCCAATTTAACAAATAAGTGAGCCTGTATTAGCATGTCATCCTGTCACACTTTCCTGCACTCCCTCCATTGTCTTACTTGAAGGAGAGAAAAATAGAAAAATTAGTGATAAAGTGCATGGACCTTTAAGTTCTACAAATTTCGAGACATCACTAAGACCTTGCAGTTGACAATTAGAGGGAAGGAAGACAGGCAAGGTGAACAAGCAGCTAAAACAAACAACAGATAAAATTCTGGAATTCTCCAGGGTGCAAAAGCATCATAGCCAGAGATTCTCTTTTCCCTTTTGGCTTGAACTTCCAGAGTTGCCTGTTTTGCGCAAGGAAAGCTCCCCATCCCTTTTGGAGCCTGCTTGAGGCTGACTGCACAGAGCTGCCAATAATTATTTCATGCCACAACTTCCAGAACCAGAGCAAAATACTCTGCAACATAGGAATGACAAGCAAATAACAAATAACATTTTATTTCATTTACAGTGATATTTTTGAGTAGCCAAGGAACCATGACATATAGGAGCCTATAATAAAAGTTCATGTGTCTTATCTTTATAAAATAAATGAAATCATATACGCAACATAAACAAATGTGCTCTTTGAAGACATTTGAAAAATGTCATGTCTTGATAACTATTATTTTTACTTACTGATGTCTGTTCTGCACTGGCTATTCCACTCTGAAATATAATTTAATTGTCAGCATGATAGCTTTTTTTTATGCATCAGTATCTTCCAAACCTAAAATGATCATAGAATCATAGAATGGATTGGGTAGGGAGGGACCTTAAAGACCATTTAGTACCAATCATGAGCAGGGACACCTTCCACTAGACCAGGTTGCTCAGAGCCCCATCCAACCTGGCCTTGAAGACTTCCAGGGATGGGGCATCCACAGCTTCTCTGGGCAACTTGTGCCAGGGCCTCAGCACCCTCACTTTCTGTTAAAAATGGTGGCTATCAAAGCATAATCTCCAGGACACTAAGTTGAGTAACAGATCAACCAAATACTTGACTTCAAAAGCTATTTGTCTTGTAAACAAACATACTACTACTGCTCTTTACAACTGAAAAAAACAAGCACCCTATTAAAAAATTAACCTATCCCTCCATCCCTCTTTCTTGGCCCCCACCCATTCCAACCCTCAATCATTTTTTTTCTAATTCATATTTGGCAACACTTAATACAGATTAAGATCTTCAATCCATAGTCCAGCTCTTCACTGATTAAAAGCAGTCACAAAAGTAGAGACAAGTGACTAGAACAAAAATCCATGGATACCATGTACACCTTCTTGGCGTTCAATGCACAAAGCTATAAAAACTGAACGTAATTTTGTGGAATAAGCCCTCTCTTGCCATTTAACGTGCCTTCTAGCCATCCTGGCTCTCTGGAAAATTGCACTGCAAAAGAAAAGGAGAGAAAATTACTGCATCTTCTTTATGTTTGAATTAGTACTTTTCAGCTTTAGCTCCATGACACCAGGCAAAGCATCCATAAAAACTTCCCGTCATCTGCAATCACCAATTTAAGAATCTGGCTAGGAAAGATAAAGAGGATTATTAACTTGACTTAAATACTTCATAATATACTTCTACAAAGCCTACATTGTGAAATAGCTTTTAGGTGCAGGAGACTTCATTAACGAAATGGTTAATGGAGCTTAGGACAGATATATAAAATAGAAAAATCTGTGCCTTAGGGGAAAAGTCAGAATTCATATCAAACAGTGGAAAACACTTTCAGTAGGTGGGGTAAAACAAGAGCAAAAACCTGTCTTGAGCAGAAATGATTAATCTGGAAGCTCAGAACCACTAAAGCACAGCATAGGGCCTTACGTGGCATGAAAAGTAAGCATAGAAAGGATTGTAGGGGAAATAGAAATGAGCCAAATGTCACTCCAAGTATCATCTCTTCAGAATAGAGCTGCTATTAGAAGTGACCAGTGGACAAAATCTGAATCATTCTTCTGATTAAATCCGCTCTCTGAAATTAAAATATATAGTGCAATTCACAAAACACAAAACAAAGGCTTGAACAGCTCCTTGTGCCATCCTAGGGGTTTACCACTGCTGATCCCAAAGTTTATACAAGAGTATCCATGAATATAAAATAAGAAATATTTCAGCTTGGACTCTCAATGCCCCAGAAGTTACCCTGTGAGCAAGAGAACTAATGAAATCTGACTTCCTGTATATATATATGTTGACCACATTTGACAGGAAGTTAAAAAAGAAGCATAAGCCTCCTTTCTTTGGGAAACAGACTAAAAAGTCCTCAAATTCCCCTCTGAGGTGTCTTTTAAGGATATAATACAGATACCTATTTACCTATGTAACTGTAAAATCCCACACTTTTTAGCAACCTGTGGCATTCTCTCCCATACTGATTTATCCTCACAGTGCTTCTCAGACAGACAGTATTTAGGGAAGGCATCAGACAAATGCTGAAATGTGCTGCCAGCCATGTCAGTGCTTTATTTAAAATACATTAACACATTGGGAAATGGGGTATTTGTAGCCTTCTACATATCAGGGAAATAACAGTTGAGAGAGCAACATGTTAAGTCTCATTTCCAAAAGCACTGTAAGGCTCTTAATTTGAGGACTTAAAATAATACTTTCCCTGTTTTTTTCCTTGTGTCCTATTATTGTCAGACAGCTGTGCTCAGAAACTATACTTTAAACAACAGCTATAACTCCAAAGAACCCAGAAAACAAAACTGCTTTCAAATTATACTGATAGTTTAGATTCAGCACGAAATGCTGGGCTTATCTTTGTAATAAATGTGTTCAGCAAAAAGATTCCAAAGGAAAAACATGCATAGACAATTACCTTTTAGGATCTCTGCTCACACAGTAACTTACATTACCATTAGTAATTAGTAGGCCCTCCTCTCTCTTTGTCCTTTCTATTCCACAATTACAGAGTACACATGCATTTGAAACTGCATGGCTGACACCACCACAAACCTCCCTCCAGAAGCTGTAATTCTGCATTTCCAGCAAATGCACCAGCAGCCAGCCAAACCCCTCCCTGAGGTCTCCCATACCTTTGGAGCACATCTGGATTACAGGAAACAAACTCAAAAAAAAAAAAAAAAAAAAAAGACAGATTAGGAAGAAAAGCAACTAGAAAACCTAGAAGTAGGAAATTTCTACCTGTCCTCTGGTGCTTAACCTTAATTTCCATTAGAAAGAGGGTAGATACCCTCATCTGAGGGGATCACACTGAAATTAAAATTTACCTAAAATTTACGCAGAGGAAGAAATGCTCAGACTATGCTGAATCACATGACTCAACAGAACAGCAAACTTCCAAAGAAATATTTTCTAAGCAAGCTTGATAAGATAATGGTGAACTCTGCACACTGCAGCACGTTCATGGCTCAGCAGTTGGGTTTGAGTGGCAAACATCATTTTCACCCCAGAAGACGAGACCTAGTTGGTACAACTGAGCTCTGGACTTAGGAAATTAAATATTGTCCGTGTACATTACACAGCTCAGGGCCTCACTTGTTGGCAGACAGTTCTTTTAGACTCTAGGAAGACTGAAGAAGGAATTATTGCTCAATTACACCTAAGGCCACCATTTCTAGAGATCTTTGTTTTTTAAAAACACAGCAAAAAGTAATTCTTAATGTTCAGCAGCTGTGGTGACTGTCACAGCAGGGAAGGTTTCTACCCCCACTCCAATCACCTTGTGCAAGAAGGGGTAAGACACTCGTGTACATCACTGACTGCTTCTGTAGGTGAAACATATTAATGAAAGTGCCATCCAAATGTAAGGCTGCTTTAAGCTCCAGTGTTCCTGTTTACTTTGCTAATCCATTTTTGAAGTACAGCGTACAACAGCATACATTCCTTTAAAATCAAAACCTTTTAACCACACAAACCCTTCTATCATGCACAGCTCTTCTTAAACCCAGAACACAGCCTATTTCTGAAAAAAGTACCCTGCTCAAGAGGAGACATCTGTAGTGTCCCCTTTCTGTCATTTCTTCTCGGTCAACAACAATTACTGTTCTTGCCACTTTCTCAGGCCTGCCTCATTTAAAAATACCTTGATGCAGAAACTTCACACTTGGCCTTAAAACAACAACTCATTACTAGAGCAATCATCCCATAGGACTAAGGAGGGAAAAATACTTGTAGTATAAAAGCTACAGAGCAGAGAACAAAACAAAATATTTTCAGCACGATTTAATGAGTGTATAGCAAGAGTGCATATCAAGACCAAGCACAGAACCACCACTAAAAGCCATTGCCTCTTAGGGCAGTACAAATAGCAGCCAAGTTGAGAGCTCAGAGGGGGACAGTGACTTCCTCAGTACTTGCTGCATGGCCTTTTCAGCAGTCTCACTCATGGAGGCAAGGTGCAGAGAAGGCAGATGTCTGAGCATCAGTATGACAGCAAGTGCTATGGAACAGTCACCCCAGCTCAAATGGGCCGACAAAATCTACAGACTTGGAACTTGCAGTGAGATCTGATTTCTTCTAACCAAGAAACACCATCAGGTCAACTTGGCATTTGCAGCATTGCTCTTACTTTTCTGTATTCTCTAAAGGAAATAGCTTTGATATTGTCAATATTATTATTTTCTAACTGCAAATACATAAAATTCACAAGCAGCTCTTCCCAGAGACATAAGCAGACTTTGCTCTGCTCTGGCAGCTCAAAGGTTTCACAGGTCTCAACCACAATGAGAGCAGGACTCGCTTCCTCAGCAGTATTAGTTCATTGGCTGGGTGCCACTAACTTCAGCAAGACTGAATCAGACACTGATTCACACTGATTTCCACATCTTTGTGGAAACTGGCTGTTTTAGGAGCAAATCTAACCTGCATGGTGTCTGGCAAAAGAGGGCCTCCCTTTCTCATGGGCTGTCAATCGGAGTATAAAAACCTCAAAAAGCAACATAAATGAGGATTACTGAGAGCAATAGAAATCTCACTGCTAAAACCACTACAGGACTAGAACTCACTTCCATAGAACTCAATGATGCTGGCCAATTTTTCATCAGGAAGTTCAATTAAAGCAACCAAATGTGCTTGCAAGCCCTCTGTCTTTAGAAATCCCTTTGGGTTTTTGAAGCAATCCCTGTGGGTTGAGTTAATCACAGAAATGCAGAAATATTTATCATGCTTAGGGTTAGCCTGGAATTTGAAATTTCAAAACTTGTTGTTTCCCTTAATTATGCTGTGAGAAGCAGAATTATCTTGTGGACTGAACACAGGACTAGGAGTCAGGGGGTCTTCTCCCCATGAACGTTTCCAAGTGCTGTGAGCTACACAGATGAAAGGTGCACCAAGAAGTTGCTCTATCTCCATTTTTACCCCAGCAAAAGAACCATTTGCACATACAGTGCAATACAGTATTTTGGGAGTACCACTTCTCTTTGATGTAAATTCTGGATTGGTCAGGACCGTAAAGACAGAGAGTCCAGGAGCCACAGCATGAATTAGAGGGCAGAGAGTGCCATGGAGTCAAAACCAGGAACATTAACTAAGGCTGGCACTTTGTTACAGTGGGAGAGGGAGATGAGGATGACAAGAGCTGTGTGAATGTGGCTTTTTGTGTTCCATTTATACTGGGTGGGGACGATGGGTGCCCCACTTTTCCTTAGGAACAAGACACTCTCTCAGCTTTTCTCACACTTTCTCTCCCCTAAAACTGGATTTTAAAAATTGTAAAAAGCCTTGATAAGAGCTATCTTGACAAGTTTTCAGGAAGCCTTCCTGCTAGCAGTTCTGCCAAGGAATTTTTATTGTGTAAACACCATTTAATCTATCTGAAGCACTTCTCCCGAGTGAAATTCCCATTTACTGACTTTTAAGCAGTCTCTTTCAAGAACCAGAAATTTAATAACACTTGGCTCCAAGACTGGCAAAATTCCAGCGCCAGACAGTCTGATTATGCTTTCCCTGATTATTGGGAATATCTGCCTCAACAACAACAGACATGCACAGCCAGCGTATGTCTCTCAGTCTCAGATCCTAGTCTGCTTCTTCCCATATGTGCCCTTATCCAGCTGCAAACTCTTCAAGCTTTGCTTCCAACCACATGAATTATATTGTTACGTGCTGTCAATAATATAGCCTGTAACAACTGGGAAATAAAAATATTGGCACAGCCTAAGGCGAGTTGAATTGAATATTAAAAAAAAAAATCCAGTGGATATTGTTCAGATTACATTATTCATTATCTTATACAATTCAATTAAATAGAAAACTTTGCCTTTTCTTTTTAACTTAGCAGATGGTGCCTTAGCATTTATATTCTATGGCACTTTAATAGAAAGACTGTGGGATTTGGGGAAGCACAATGTACATGCAGTACTGAAAACACCTGAATGTGAAAATGCTAAGGTTCTATACGGATTCCTATCAGGTGATGCAAAGCTTAACTTACAATATTAGCAAATCTAACCTTGGCAGACTGAGACAGATTTTTTTTCCCTGTTTAGAAACAGGAAATAGAGATGGGAGCAAAGGTTAAACTCACCTTCTTGCACCAATATTACATTTAGTAGCTATGACAGGTGCAAGACTACTTCCCTAAGTGCCATTATCCTGTCTGAGGCTGGAGCAACCAGAAAAAATCATCCAGAGTAATGACAGGTGAGAGAGAACCGCTGCAATCAACATCTATGGACCAAGAGAGACAAACCAAAAACAGGGAAGGAAACAGGAAAAAGGAAACAAAGCAGAAAAGAAAGGAAAGAAAGAGGAAAAAAAAGAAACAGAATTAGAAAGTGAGACAGGCCGGGTGAAGAAAGGAGAGATGGATAAAACCTTCACTAATGGAAGCAGCACTTTTTAGTAGACATTAATTTAACAGTTACTTTAATGGTTGATACTAGCTGTATGTCAACTTGATTGATGCGTTGTCACTTTGATAGTTAAGGTTATTGGTAGAGCTGCAGAATTGATGTATTATTACTTTAATTCTTCATTTGGGGGCTTTATTAGGGCATATGGGAATTTAAATTGAGTAACTAAAGAACCTGAATTGATTCACTGCAATCTGATTTCAGCACAGACACAGGGGTGCCTGATACAGAAAGAAAAGGCCCATGTCAAGGCATTTCAGAGGTTTCAAGTGTGGAGACAGGTTTGCACTTGGCATGAAAGAGCCATCCATGACATAACCAACTGGGAAAAGTTATGAAATTACCATTACATACAGTTACTGCCTTATTACTTGCATGCTCTCCCCATTTTTGCTGCCAATCCACAGCCTACCTGAGGGTGAGAGCCCTGCAGGGCAAGGACAACACCTGTGAAATAACCAGGATAGAGCAGAACAATTCAAAACTGATGTATTTAAGGAAACGTCAGCTTTGCCATCAGAAATCTGCAAATGGGTTTTCCAAATGCAATCCATGCAAGCTTTGGACCTTATTAGTCTGATGACATGGAAAAATTTACATTTGAAACATTTCTCCACAGATGCCAGAGTCAAATTCCATACTTGTTTTGGGGCAATCCAACTCTCCAGTTGAAAAACTCAACCGAGGCTGCAATGCAGCAAATCATGGGGGCTTTGTTACCACTTCCTGAGTTCTCATACAAGGAGAGAATCTTAACATTGCTCTCACACAAAAACATGACACACAAGGAACTACTTCTTGAAAGACTTTTTTACCCCAAGCTAACACAACCCTTGCTGTTCTACAGCAGAAATGCCTCTCCCAGACATCAAATCTTTTCCACCATGCACTAGATTTTCTTTCCTGTACACAGTTTGATGTCTGCTGAAGAGCCCTATCAGTCATGTTTTAAAAAACTTAAATTAAAATAGCTGGTGTTAAGGACTTTAAAAAGAGCAATCACTCAGCTAAATCATCTTTAAAAGGTTTCCCACCTAACTTGATTCAGACATGATTTGCCTGCAAGGCAGTTCTAATAGGAAACATCAAGAATGATTTTGTAAAGTGGGTGCTTGTAGGGAAGAACCTAGTGGAGACCCCAGACCACTTTATGCTGAAAAAAGAAAAAGCAGAACTAAAGTCTGGACCGGGCTTGCTATTTACTTGTTTGGGTGGAGACAGAGGACAGGAATATCCTTTTATACATATCATTTAAAAAAATTTGCTGAGCTTCTCATTTTGCATCTTCAGAATTTGTATTACAGTAGTCATTGGCAGAAGGTTTAAAAACTAAAACTTTTCCTATCAGTTTGAAGTCCCTGTGCATTTGCTGAAGGGTAGATCGATGGAAGCTCACTGAGAACACAGTCTTGAGCACAGGAATCACCTTCTGGATGCTCACACATATATTGCTATAGCATAATATGCTATATTTGGATCCATAGAAATCATTAAACATGGGCCTTCATTCCACACCTCAGTGAATATTCCATTTTCTACCAGTACATGCACACACTAATGCAGACCTTGATCTAAATCAGTAAAAACACTCTTTTTTCCTCCATTGTTCACCTGATTTACCTGCCACTCTGTTTGCTTGAAAATCCTGAAACAGATTTTTTTTTCTTTAAAGGAAAATCCCTGTGTTATTTTACAACAAGAGTTCAGATTTTAAAAAATTCAGTTTCATAGGCCAAGGTGTTCTCTTCCATTACTGAATAACCTTTTTTTGGCACTACATATTTAAATGATGTGGAAAAATTATACCAGTTGGAAGAGTCTATTCACCCAAAAATCAAAAGCATTGCCTCACAGTGCTAAGGATATGTTAAGTAGCTTCTTCATACCAGAAAATATCTCCATCACCAACTGTGTGCCATCAGCAATGTTGGCAGAATAGCAGTCAGGCTTGTATTTTTATCCAAAGCCATTTTAGCAGTTTTGTCAATTTGTTTTTCATTGCTTTATATTTACTCAAGCAGTACTTACCATCTTCAAATATTGCTCCTATCTGAAATGACAATTCAGAGCTGTGTTCTGCTTCACATGGATAAACTGCTCTTGCTTTTCGGTGGGCAACACTGAAAAATGAAATTATGAATTATAGCAACTTTTTACTATTATGAAGACACTGTCTCAACCATTCTCTCTCCATTCACATTTGGAGATGACTAAAACTAAACACAATTTCACATGCATCATTACAGGCTTATAATTCATACACACAGCCAAAGCTGAAGCTTCACAGCTTACTGTTGGCATTTCTGAATACCATACTCCCAACTTTCTGCACACTTATTTTTATGACAAACTCGACTTTCAACTACAGTTAAATTTTTTTCATGTGCTAGTCAGCAATGAACTCAATAGCAGGCAAAGCATAATATACTTCAAAAATTCAACCAGTAATAAGAAAAAGGATTTTTTATGAAGTATTGGGAAGAATTTGTGAATATAACAAACTACTTAATTAGAAAAGCAGATATTACTAAATTTGAAGGGAAAAGCTAAGATGGTGAAGACCTTCAAAGAAAAAACTCAAAATATTTCAAAACATGGAAAACAACATGGAAGGAAGCAGAAACAGGAGGGAAGGAAAGATGGACAAAAGAGTGAAAGAAAAGAATGAAACAACAGAGAAAGGTAAAGACGGAAGAAAGTCTAGAATGAGAAACTTAAATCTGGCAAAGGTGGAAGAATCTATTTTAAAAGACTCTAAGAGAAACACTGCAAGAGAGAGACACTATGAATTGTCCACCCATTGTTATTACAGCCCTCCTGTATTAACTAGCAGACCACTGGCTCGGTGTACTGAGGGCCTTCCACCAAGGAAGGTGCTCAAAGAAAAAAAAAGATGAAGTAAACAGGTATTTCATTCTGTCAAAAGTGCTAAGGTTGCATTTCCTGGTTTGAGATAATCATTCACATGCCACGGGAGACTATTTTTATTAAGATACAGATAAAGGAGGCAAATAAAGAGCCAGCAAAAGTTGAAGTGCACACCATACCTTTCCACTGCTCTGTCAGTGCCAGTGGCAGGGTTGGGGAAGAAGAAAGTGGGTAGTGCAGCATCTGTGGCAGCCAGGTTAGCAGATGGAATGTTCATCCATGAGACCATTGACGGGCGACTTTGAGCAGGACTAAGAGGAAATACATTCAAGGCAGAATTAACAACATGAATAAAATTTCTTATCCTACCAAAATATTTGAATCTTTATAACTGGACAATATGTTAGATTTTCAAATTCAAACCAAATCATATTGTTGAGCTGATTTTGCAGAAATGGCCACCTTATGATTCTGCACTCCTCCTTGGAATTCTTTTTCCTACAGGCCCTACATCCTAAGCTAAAGAGAATTACCTGAGATGCATGACATAAGCAATAAAAGGGCAAAATTCCCCATTCCTTATCTAATAAAGACAGACAAAGTGAAATTGCATAGAGCAGGCTATTATTTGAGCTGCCACTCTGTCTTTACAAGTTTTGATGAATCTGTTTAAAAATCTCCTCAGTGCTGTACAACTGAGAAGATTTCTAAAGAGGCTGCAGCTATTCCAGCATTGGGATCACAATGCTGCCTCTGGATTGAGATCTTCATGGAGCTGTGCAAACACATCTCAGTGGCTGCCCCCACCAATGCACTGCTCAAATATGTATCAAGTTAATGGCTGAACACAAAGTTGCTACAAGAGGAGAAGAAATAGCAGGCAAAATTTAAAACTTGTATTAGTAAACGTACAAAGTTGTCCCCAACATAAAGAACATTTCTAATTTTACACCTTAAAAGAACCGAAGTGTTCCAGCACTGGAAGGCTTTCCTTCATTGCATGGACACAACACCAGATAGTCCAAAAGCTGGCTGTCAGCATGTCTTTGGAACAAAGAGCTGGACTTCAAGCAGTTTCTAAGCAGAAACAGAATTAAAATCATTTGCACACAGCAATTGTTCCCTCAGAAGTAGAGACTTCCCAATGCAGCATTTATGACTTTGTCTTACTCCAAGATTAACCTCTTAGATAGTATTGTCCTGAAAAGCACCACCAAAATCTATCAGTCAGATAGATTTTGAACTCAGTCAAGAAAATTTCTGTGAGTCTAAATGCACAACTAATCAAGATGGAGTGAACACAAGCAAAAAGAGGAAAAAGAGGAATCAAGAATCAGCCCAGTTATAACTGTAGATAAAGAAAGAAGGAAACCTAATTTAGATAGCTAATTTTTACCTTATTGTACACTGGGATATTTAATTTCTAGAAGAAATTATCACTATTTGTAAATCACTAAACATGATTTACAATCAAATTCAATTTTTACAAATTTGTATCTTGTAGACATTCCAGAAATTACATAGTTAAGCAGGTATTTATTTTTATTAATAATTTTTTTAATTTTGTACATTATAATATGAATGTCGTATTCCTTATTACAAGACAATGGCTTTTCCTTTGGAAATGTATCAGATGGCATTTGAATAAAAACTGGAATTCACAGTTTATAAAACAGCATTCTGTAGCTAATTCCACTAGTAAAAATGAAACTTAAGTGTGCTGGAATCATAACCAGAAGGATTTATCAAAACATGCTCTGCTTTTAAAAAGTATTACATTTACCAAATAAGGGAAGGAATCATATGTATTAAACTGAATGATGAGCTGGATTATGCTGTCTAGAAACATATTTCATACCCAACTTTGGGAAGAGGATATCCAGTCATCTTTTCTGCCTGGGAATCTTCCACTGCACGATTTTTTACATCTTCCAATAATAACATACATATAGGAACAGCACCTGTATAATTTTAGGGTTTTCTTTCACTTGAACTTGTCTTCTTCCTCCCATTTTTACCTTATAATTGAAAAAATTTCCTCAAATAAAAGAAAAACCTTCAGCTAAAAGTGACTTCATTCGGAGACAAATCAAAAAAATGAACACCAGCATTTGGATCATTTTCTCTAAATACTGAGGATAAAACAATTCTCAATGGTATTGTAAAGTTTATAAAGTTTGCCAGAAAGTAAATTATTTCTTCATCATTCCCCACACATAATGTCTACATGCAGAATTAATTTTAACTCAGCAGGTGAACACAAGAAAAAAGTTTTTCAAAAGTGAATTTAAAAGAAGTATCCTACTTGCATAGACTAAACTCTTCTACTTAAAACAGTCCTGAGACTTAGAGAAAAAATATTCTCCTTGCTATTTATTAAATTCAAATCAATCCCTTGGCAGGGGGGTTGGAATGATATGATCTTAAAGGTCCTTTCCAACCTAAGCCATTCCATGATTCTGTGATTAGGATTGGTGTTAGGCCCATTTCTGAAACCTGTAAAACTACTGAAAACAGAAAAATAACACTCCAAGTATATTGCCAAAGGAGTATTAAAATGTCTCTAATGTAAACTATTCATAATTCAAGAATATTCTACCAAATGGCCTTTTGTAGTGCACACCCCAGATGTGCGGTTTGATTTTCAACAAGTGAATATTAAAATTTGCATTTATTAAATATTTCATTGATAGATGCATCATGTTAATCTCTGCAATTTACTCAATTAGCTCTAGAACAACACACACCACCTGCACCTCACACACAGAATTAACAACTTCAAAGCAATGCTCAGAACAGAGAGAACACAAAAGGAACTCTCTGACCTTTGACCCAGGGAAGCATTGGTCATTCATAAGAATACTCGGAAAAAATACCAGATGGTTTCTTGCTGAGAGCTGGAGAGGAAAGAAAGGGGAAGGAAAAGAAAAAGGAAAGAGGTGTGCACATAAAGGAACAGAAGAAGAAATGAAATGTTCAGCTCCATGCCATGGCATGTTAATTTCTCAAGTTACAGAGACTTAAGAAGAAGCATAATCCATCACCAAGTACGACTACACTGTCCTTTACCAGACAGGATTATATAGAAGCATGTTAAAATTGGCAGGTTTTCTACAAATTCTGAGCCACTCCAACAGTTGTAGTGGAAAAACACTCCAGAAGTACAGGTATGTGGAGTGCTGGGCTGCTCCTTCCCCCCCCACACACCTTTTTTGATGAATTCCCTTAATACTTTACAGCTGTAGGGAAAACACTGCAGCAGAATTTGCCTGTCACTTTAGGCTCCTGGTTACCCAGCAAGAGATCATGCTCTACGATCCAGCAGGAGACAAAAAAACCCAACACATTTTTCAATAGCAATAGTTTCACCATGGTAAGAAGAAAGAAACAAAGAAAAAAAGTAGTTGATAGCTTTAACTATTAAGCACATTCTAGAATATATGGATTTGGTTGTGAGGTTTTGTTTCTTTTTTTTTATTGTACTTGGTTACCTCAGGAACCACTCAATTCTTGTAACTGAAACAGAAGGTTTTACTCAATAAGAAAAATAATTTCCAATGTTGCAGTGTGTAAGCAATAAAAGGTTAGATTTTATTGTTTTTTCCTTGAAAAGGTTCTTGTCACAGCAAGGCTACCTTGCTATAAAGATTTGCACATCTTGTTTATCAAGATGATGATATATTAGAAAGTATTGCACGTGTTATCACATAGCATCTCAACTTTAAGAAGGTATGTTGAAGAAATCCTTTCTCCTAAAACTAAAATGAAGGCAATGCATTTCCTGTGGGTAGGAAAAAAAAACCAAAAAGGCTGACATAACCATCTCTCTTTGAGGAAAAAATGCTATTGTCTAGCATACTGAACGATGGGAAAAGGGAGGAGGGGGGAATGGCTTTACTGAAAATAAGCTAGAGATTTTGTACTGATATTCAGAAAAAAAATTCTGAAAACAAGATTTTATTGGATGTTTATCTAGCTGGTTCCTAAGGTAACACAGCTAAAGAGCAGCCTCTTATCTTGAGAGCAAGGAAGAGAGTCTGTGAAAAGAATCTACACTGCAACTCCTGAGAAAAAAAGGGTTGTTTCAGACAAGTTTGGCAGCGCCACGGCTGGCATATCTCAGTGTCTGGCTGACAAACTCAATGAAAGCATTCTTGAAAGGTTTCATTACAAGATGACAGTGTGTATCAAAAGGTGTTGGCTATTTTTGATTCTTTATGCAATCCAATAGTGACCACCACCATGTCTAACGACACATTAAAAGCCCCTCTACCTTGGGGAGTGGGGAGCAGAAAAATATGTGGCCAAAACTCTAGAAATTGTCATAGCTGCAGCAAAGCTGGAGACAAACAGAAGGCCAGAATTTCCCCATCTGTGCTCCCCCTGGAAAGAAACTGCATCCTCAAACTTTAAAGTATGTGACATGCACGCAGCTTTCCTGAACCCTCATTTATACAGAGCACATCAGTCAGCACTGAAATAGAGGGTTTTTAACTTGGATTGTGAAGTCTCAGTGAAGCAGCTAACACATTAGTGAAATGATCTTTCACGCCAGTCTGGTAAATCCAAAGCTAATGTCTACAGCAGCTGTCCCAAGTTAAAGCATTTTTAAATAATAATTCCGACAAAGCAAAAGTGAAACATGAAGATCTATAAGCTTATAGCTCACCACTGCTCCTTTCAGGGGAAAAAAAAAAGAGGGGACTGTGTTTCCCTGGAAGTATGAAAAGAAAAAATAACAATAATTTAAAAATTTTAAAAGGAAACCTTATCTCATCCTAGTGGTTGCATCCACACTCCTCCGTGTCCTGAGCACACACACCATTTACCCTGTGCTCACACAGCAGTGCTGCTGTCAAGCTCCCTGGCAGCCAAGGAGATGGCAAGGTCTGTTTTGTACGAACCACATGACTAAGTTATATTATGCCTGTCTCAAAGAAGCTGCAAAAGGAGGGCTCTTGCTGTGCTTGCATAACGAAAGGGTACAAAAAGAAGTGCCTGCTCCGCTAAACCCGCTCTCAAAGTGCTGAGTCACTGGAGAGGTGGCAGCTGAAACAGAAACAAATGGCAGGATAAGCACAACGAACCACCAGCAGCTAGAGCACCTTCTTTCAATAAAATAAAATGATGACATTAGATGTTATAAAAAGTTTTCAAGACAGTGAAACCGAAGTCACTCCTCGTTTATGCAAAACTGCAAATTCACACCACTGCCAGAAAGTACAAAAAAGAAAGTATTACCATTTTAAGGAGACTAGACACACAGTCTACTGATGTAGATATAACAAGGCTGATGGGAATTCACGCAGCACCCAAACAAAATTAATAACTATCTCCAAGGCTTCTGCTATGTGCAGAACACCACTATCTCTGCCCGCCCTTGCCATCTGATGGCTCTTTTAACATCAGTTTGCTCACCAGCAATTTGAATAGCTTGAGATTTCATGAAGAATGAGTAACATCTTCCCAGCCTGGTCACAAAGACCCTGGATGCTGCCTAGAACGGATCTTGTCACCACTTTGGATATTAAAAACCCCAAAACTAGGCCCACAGTGTAAAACTTATATACCATTGAGATGGATAACAGAATATTTTACTGTCAGGAGAACAAATTAAGAAAAATTCATAAGAAATTTAAAAAAAAAGGACTGAATTATTTCATCTTCCATTAGTCCCTTGCACATTCCTGAAAATCCATTTATATTGGTGCTTCCATTTCTCTTCTGAGCTTTGAACACTTTGGTGTTTGGACTGTCAGGACTGTACCTTGCATGCTCCTACAGAAGCATCCAAGGTGAGATTCAGTTTGGAAACTATGACTCTTACCATTCTCAGTCCAGAAATGTAATTGCTTTTTGTAAAAGCCCTGCACCTACCCACGCTACTGAAAATGTTTGAGGGACAGGAACACTTTCCAACCCCTCCACAACTGCAAAATTCCAAAGGCTTAGAGAGGGAAAGAAGAACAAGAAAGATAAACAGATGCTCAGTATCATCTTGACAAAGGCTATTCCATATCCTGCATCATGACTCCATCCAGAACAACCATCAAAAGTCACCATGTTCCAGCCTCCTGGGAAACCCAGACACCTTGCAGTCTCAGATCCCAAAAATTAACTCTCCAGCTGAGAAACAAGGCATTAGTTTTCATTATTTGAATGAAGAACTGATCATGCAGTAAGTGTAGGATATGTCCAACAAAAAAGGGAAGACTAACCCAATTCTGAAAACCCAGCACTGTGAGGGGTAAGTCTGTAAAGTCTGTAGATAAGCCCTGGCACAGGGCATTGTACTGTAAGCACAAAGAAATCTCGTGACAACAAGAGGCCAGTTACAGCAACAAATCTTTCCTTATCAGAAAAAGGTCCTCAGAAAGATTAATTACAACACATAGTGAGTCCAGAGAATACCAAGTGCTCAGCTTTTTTGGTTCATTCTAAGGTCAAGTGAAAACAGGCATAAGGCAGTCCACAGACTGACTTGACTTGTCATCAGTCATTAAGACATGACTTGTAATCCACCTTTCAACAAATCAGTCATTGCAATAAGGGAAACCTGTACTAATCCATCAGAGGTGAGCTGCCATTACAGCCAGAACTCTGGAAAGGCTGAATAGGACAGCCACATCAATAAATGATTCTGTAAGTAAATTCTATAATCAAACCACAAGAGATGAAAAAAAAAAAAATCCCTCACCCTTTTGTAATTTAATTACATCACTCCACATCTGATACTGAAACTTTGGCAATACCACCTCCTTCACTATAAGAGGACTTTAAATTACACTTTGTCTTTACTTGCTTAGGTATATTTCTTAGACACCAAAGTGTATACCCAGTTCAGCTATCACTGTTATCTTCTGCATGGGCAAAGGCATAGTGCAATAGGGTGAAATTCAAACTTTGTATCACTAACTTTCAACTGCAGGTAAAAGGGAAGATTGACTATAGCTTTACAGTTCAAATGCAGTTTAACAGCTACCTATAACCCCTTCTAATCCATAGCCCCAAACCCAAGACCATCACTATTATCAAAACAGTTTGTGGACTAGCTTAGAAAGGCTATCCAGCTCTTAGTATCTGAAATCCTGAACTCCTCTTAGGAAACTACACATTTTAAACTATTAAAAATTTGAGTTTCATACACCACAGGAATAAAAATCAGAGTGATTAGGGTGCCCTATTTTTCAGTGCCAATTAGGAAGGCACTAAGAGTAATTTCAGTAAAACCACAAGAGATGAAAAGATATCATGCCTCTTGAAAAAAAGATGTGGCAGATTTACTTACTTTTTGGGCGAATGCAATAGAAAAACCAGAAACTGTGAAGGAGAGAGTCTGTATGGACACTTAGAGAGGAAAAAAGGAAGAATGTAAATGCTGTGGTTAACATCAAACTGAGATTGCTGTTGCTGCTCTACCTGAAAGGGAAAAAATGTCCATACTAGTGGAGAGCAATCCTTTACCTAGCTCACAATTATAATTATGAATTTATGTTTGAGATCACCTTGCGCAAAGCATCCTTGGACAGAAAGTATTTTCAAACAGTACATGTTTATGACACAGTACTCCATCAAGTAGGAGTGGTAATTTGCCCATCGTAGGCTATTTGGAGTTTGAATCTTGTGTCTACAAAAACTACTCTGTAACTTGGTGATTGACGGGGAATAAAAAAAGCTATGTTCTACCATAGTGTGTATGTAGAAATAAAACATATTTATTTTTAGTATTTGGCTCTAGATGGAAGTGTGAAGTCAAAAATAACTTCAGGAAAAAGGTTAAAAAAAGTTTAGGGTGCATGATAGTCTTAAAGCATCAAACTCAGGTCTCCACTGAGAACCACCCCTGCCAAGCATCACTCAAGTCTCTACTCACCCCTACAGCAGCACGTGACAACACAGGACATATGTCTGATCCACACAGAGCTTTCAGAGAAAATCTAGCATCAGGCAGACACACACACTTACAGACATGAAAACCAACAGCTTAACAGGGCTTCAAAATGGCACATATGTGAAACATCACCTTCAAGTTACACCGTATGCACAGCACATCTTTAAATACTGACGTGACAATTGAGCAGTCGGGGCATTGTGAGATATATCCAATTGGTGGCAAAGCCCTTGCTCTCTTAGCTTCTTTCACCACTCTGGCCATGAAGCCCCTCCTAGAGCCCATCAGGAGGTGAGGATGTATTTGCTTCCATTTGGTGCTCACCTCACCATGCTGGAAGCTGTAGCTCCTTTTGCTTTGGAAGGTGGGATAAGAAAAGGGCATGCATCACAAAAATATTTGCCAGGAAACATCATGGTGACAACAGCTGTCATTCTGGAAAAAAACAAGCTGCTTCTTTCTTGAAAACAAATACCACAAAAAGTATTCTTGCTACCCATCACGTACTCTTGCTTAAAGCAAACTACTGGTGTAAACCAGCTCTTGGAATATCTGACACATCTTGACCCACAATGCAACATCCCTCCCCCGGGAAACACTGCAAGCAACTCTTCTGCCACAAAGAAGTCACCATCATCTTGTTGACTGCATAACTCCAGAGTGATCGATCTCTGACAAGTAACACCCATGTGTTATAAACATCAGCAGGAACTTGAGAAACCGGATCCTCTAGTATAATTCCATCTCCCCTAGACTCAGTATGGCATTTGCTGAAGCACAGTGAACACCTGCAATGCCATTTGAGAGACAACACTGTGGCTTTAAGAAATGATTTTGTCTCAATTTGTTTCAAAATACAAAACATTTTGAAATGCTGCAAAAACAGAAAGGTTTGTTCTTCACCTAACTCTAAGGATTGGTCCATCTTATGAGAGCAGTCTACAACCAACAGCCAGTGCTAACATTTCCTGGAGCTGTGAGAGCTACCAGAGCTACATTCTGCCATTACTACACTGGAGCTGCTCTATGTTTTGGTTTGGGTTTTATTTGTTAAGGCAGGGCCCTCTGAGTCATCAGAACTAGAAGGGGAAGCCAGTTTAAGGTGAGAAAGCAGAGGAAAGAAAGAATGTAACGTTCACAGACTATTCTGTCACTGTCCAGGCTTGTTACAGAGGTAGCTCTTAAGCAGACTTCACAGACAGGCGAGTGGAAGAAACTACTTTTGACAAATAATCTAAATGCACATACCATGCACCTTTACTTTTTCCCTTCCAAAGAGAACTCTAAGTACTGTTTCCAACTGAGCAAAAAACCTCAAGCCATCAAGTTAAGTTTCCAAAACACCAGTGCAGTTAAATTTTTGATGAAAATTAACAAACGCAAAAAAAAAATGCAATGTTCCTTCAAACACCTGAAGTTCCCAAACTCTCTGGATAAAACCAACATATGGAAAATACCTATAAATCTGGAATTCTTTCAATACATATGAGAGAAAAAATTGTT
Organism: Peucedramus taeniatus; assembly: GCA_013400575.1. NCBI lineage: Eukaryota > Metazoa > Chordata > Aves > Passeriformes > Fringillidae > Peucedramus > Peucedramus taeniatus. The sequence goes on along the minus strand of WBNO01008120.1, from coordinate 166,507 downwards.
CTAGTTAATAAACACTCAAGTCAACAGTTTATTATTATTAATTATTCTATGACTATCTATATATTCTCATGTGTTACATACATCTACACATATATTTTACACTTGTTTCATCACCAGAGCTGGCTACTCAGAATGCCATTATAGAAAATATTTGTAACAGATCTTTTCTCCAGACCTGCTCCTTCCATTGTTCTTGGCACTTAAGACGGGAAAAGTTTGTCTTGATAGTGGTTAAAGTTTGAATGAATAGCAAACCAGAGAATTCAATTCAAGTTCAACTCTGATTTAAAAACAAGTTATGGTCAGATTTTTGGGTATCAAACCTGAACACATATTAGAGAGACAGGACTAACATTTCAATGTCAATTTTTGTTAAATTTAAGTCACGCTCAAAAACTGAACACTTACAGCATCTACTGAAAGTTAAAGACTGCACTTCCATTGGAAATCAGGCATTTAATTTGTTAAGAAGAGATTAAAAATAATAATGTTCTTAGACAATAGCATCCAAGCACACACTCATTGCAGTGTGTTTATCCAAACCCAAAGGTGGGCCCAAAATCTTAACAGTATGCCATCTAAGTGTACCTTAATGTTTTCTTGAAATAAAACTAGGGTAAAACATCATATTGAGAATAACTTGTATATTCACTGCTTAAATAAAAAAAAATAAAAACCATTTAAAATGTTATTTTGTTACAGGTCACAGGAAAATGAATTCATTTCATTTGAGTGAATAGATTTTAGTAGAACAAGAACATTTTTTCCTACAAGCATTCAAGTAGGCTCTAAGCTCCACCACAACATATAAACACATATCTTTTCGCAGCAGAAGAAAACAAACACAATTATATGCAATTTCTAAAAAATCACTCCTTACCAAACTGAAAAGGGAAATGTGTTTCACAATCATACCGGTGGAAACATCCTTACTTAATATTCAGTTACGTACAGATTTGTTGTCCAGCTTGCAAGATCTCCGCTGTCCATGATAAGGTGATTTCCATCCAAGAGACCAGGGGGGCTGCTGAAGAATGCAGGTGTTGGAGACTGGGAAGAAAGAGAATCCATGCTCCCAGTTGGGGTGTCTTCTCTGGGAGAGCTGTGACTGTCAGCTAGGAAAGAGAGAACAAGTCAGGATAGTCAAGGAGTTATCTCATAAAGCCAAATAATCTGCCTTGGAGATAATGTCCTAAAATATGTAAGAGAAGAAACCTTTCTGTTCCATCTCCACCGGGTATTTTGGAGGACAAGAAATCTCCCAGTATTTCCCCAAAAGGTATAATTGCACAATTTCTCCCACTGTTCTCACCAGGCTTTCTTCACATACAGCATATTCCCAGTCCCTTTTCAGTTGTGTTTTATGTGAATGAAATGCTAAATTTTGGGGAAGAATTTTAGACAAAGGCATCACTTCTGATACTAAAATAGTTTAGGCTATGCACATTTGCATGTCTCCCTAAAAACACAAGTCTCTAAAGATAATTTACACACATTTGAGGAAATGAGTGCTCTCAAATACAATAAGTAGTCTTCTCAAACATGAAACAATGACATTTAGAAAGGTCAGAATAAGCAAGAGATTGCTAACAAATACACAATACCCAAGAATGTTACTTTTATTACTCCTTTCTAATGGTGTTACTTTTAAAAGAGCTCATTGTATTCTGGTCTATTCGTTTTCTTAGGCTACTCTTAGGATACCACTTGAGAGGCAACATATTCAGATATGATTGATTAGAAAAACATTAAAGGAATAGCATTCCTATCCCAAGGACCGTAAGATAAAGGTACCAATGTGTCAGAGCAGTAACTGCAAACCATGCTGACACATCAAGCCAAACAGCACATTCTTCACTGAAAAGCTAACCTTCACCCACATAGCTTTTTCAATATTTGTTTTTTAAACATCAGCTGTACATTTCATAAATTCTAAAGGAGGTGCGTGAGATGAGGGAGTTTGCAAGCATTAAAGTATCCAACACAGCTAAGCCAGCAGTCTCGAATGGGGCCTGTAGCTGTTTTCAATATATTAATATTTAACAGTAATAAGGATCAATTCCAGCCACCCATTACAAGGCTCCCTGCATCCTTTACTCCATACATCCTGCTTCTAGTAGCACTCACGAACACAAACCACAGGCCTGCCAAATAACACCACCAGAAAAGTCTAGAGTGGATTAGATACTGACCCCACCACCCTTGTAAAAGAGTTCTCCTCTTTTGGGGCCAAAAGTTTTTGGGAAAAAAAAATTAACAACTATGTCCTAACTCAGTATCAAAATAATCAAAACAATCAAAAGCTGTTCAAATATTGTGCTAGCTTGACAAGTTATATCTCCCATATACAGTAATATAGAAGATGAAGTCCTGCACAACATTACTTTCTATTTCTAAATTAATTAGCATCTGCTTAGGGAACCACTGAGCTTAATTCTACTCCATACTGTTGCAATGATTTCATTTATGGTTTTTTCCTTAATTAATGAAAAGTGCACCACCACAACAAAAAAAAATGTGGACAATGAAAAGCTATCCTTACTTAATAAAATCCTTCTCATAACTGTATCACAGCCTCAATTTCTTCTGCTACAATAGCTCAGAGTTAGCAAAGCCCTCAGCTGCTTCCCCAGCCATCTCATCCTCGCCCCCTCCCAGCAGCTCTGAGAGAACTTCCCTAGAGAGTAAAATTACATACAACTGAAAACAGTGAAATGATAAAAGTGATCATCTGGAAATCTCTCCCCAAGCAGCTGCTAATTTAAGGATCTAAATTAGCCTATAGTACCAAAGTGTTATATGTTCTGAGGAGAACATTACCTGGGAAAATGAGTCACTTGCACTGTGGCCCAATCCTGCTCACCTGGCATCTCCCCACTGCACCAAGGCCATGGTGCTGCTGCTTCACATTTACATAACATGAAAATCACAGGAGTGTCAGGAAAAAACTAATTAATTACATCTCATTTGTAGATGTATGTGTCACAGTGATAAACATCTGAGAGATCAGACAGTGGTACTGCAACCTTACTTCATAAATTCCTTAGAACTAGAGTTAAGTCCTTTTAATCTACCCCAATTTCTTTTCAAAGCAGTAGTAGTAGCACAGTCTAGATTATCAAACTATATATACCATATTAAAAGGCCACATTTACCTCAACCATTCACTTAGCATTACTAAATACTACTGGTACTAAATACTACATTACTAAATACTGGTTTTTAATATTACAAATACGACCAACTGACAGGACCTCCCTACAAAAAGCAAAGGATATTCTGTTGAATTGTTTCTCAGAACACACAGAAGAAGTTAAAAAAACCCTAAACACTGAACACTTCAGTCACGCACAGCAGGGTCAACACTGGAGACTGTAGTGTACAGGCAATTATGTTTGACACTATCTTAAATTAAACTGTGTGATAAATCTTTCCTCAAATTTTACTTCTTCCTTCCTGAGCCAGTGTTTTCTCACAGTCTGTACTGCACTGAACTCCCAAAACTAAGACTGGGTTTCGAACACTAAAAATAAATCAGGTATTTAAACAGGAAAACGCCTGCTAAATTCTGTGGGAGACACTTTACATTTCTGATGTCTTCAATTATCTCCTTTTGTAAAGTAAAACAATATTTTTATTCAGGAAGAGGCAATTCTGTATAACTGCAAATACACATGACTAATGACCATCTAGCACATTTTCATGATTAAAAACATTTAATCATTTTCATGATATTTCATGAATATTTTTTCATGAAAAAATATATGCTCCAAACCTAAATCCTCAAAATATAGGGCCATTGCTATGATTCCAACAGCACAAAGATCTCACTCTGTATGTCAGTGCCAAAAGTTCTGCTAACTTCAGAAATTATAGTAACTTCTGTATATGGCAGAGGCCACAGAACTGTGCCTCGTTATCTCTTCATTCAGCTTAATAACCTGCTTTTGAGTAATGCCCATCTCACATTGGGGTCAAACTACATCTTCCAAATAGTCATTGTCTGAAAACATCAGTAGATGATGGAGGGAATGAAAAATCAATTGGTTACTAATTAACAGACTTGACAATCAATGCATATACCTTCACTTTGTTGGGCTTTATTTTCAGGCATAACCCATGTAATATGCACTACTAATTATTATATTACCTCTCATATCAGGTTTTTGTGCTCTTTGCCAGTATTTCAATTATCTCCTTTTTAAAGTTTAACACCGACTCTCTTACTGGGAGGGATTTTGCAGCTTTGGAATCACATACCTGTTTTATAAAGCTGTTACAATTTCCCAGTGTTCTCTCTGAAGAGGCTACATCAGATGTGATTCTATTGGGTTTTGTTGTGGTTCCATCAGAACAACATTAAGCCTTAATTCCACCACTTACTCCTACTCATCAGTCCTGTTTGTACATCCAGGGCTGGCACTTGTTTTTGCCATCAATTTAAATTAATAATATGATGAGCTGATTGGCCTCAGTGACCAACAGACTTAGCAGAGTCATTGTTTCTAAGGATGTGCTCCCTTTCTGTAATTCTGGGCTATGTTTTCCCTCTAAAATCTGTACTTTTGTTTCTCAATACAACCACACTTGTTTTGTTTGAATGGGTGCAGCTTAGTACACAACCGCAACTTGTACTGCCTGTCATTATTTGCAATTCTCCTAACTTTGTCCCATGTGCAAATATATTGTCAAAGATTTGTATTTACCTTTCTAAATACTGCTACTTCATCAGCATTCCTCCAGTTGCTTCCAACTTCTTCAACAAGCTACAAGATGTTTTAAAAATTAACATTGCCAAGCTATACAACCCCATGACCAGAGACCTTTTTTCAAACAAGTTAGGTGACTTTGTATTATTCAAAATATTCACCTAGCAGTAGATCTACCTGTGAACATCTCTGCTTGATTACACATTGATTATCATAACTAAGTTCTTTTTGACACTTCAAAACTTGCAACATGCATTGACTTCTAGCTATTTTTTCTTTTTCCACCCCTCTGCCCTTCTCCTGTAGTTTGCTTTGTAGAACCAGTAAAGACCCTATGCTGCTGGAGTTTTGACATGTTTTGTTTCTTAAAGTGCGTGTTAAGGACATTGCTGGAACTGAATCAGCTTTTTGGGTTTCCTTTTACCTCAGAAGTCAGGGGCTCCTAATATTGATAGTCTAGTATTTCTTACTATTTCTCTCCTCTCACTCCTCTTTATTCCAGCATTGTTCTCCAGTGAGCAGCATTGTCAGGTCTCCCACTCCTATGAAAAAGCTGACTGCCACATTGGACTGACAGGTCCTTTTGAAGAGGAACTCCAGAAACTTCCTATTCTTCTTTCCTACCACCTAAATTCTAATAAGCTCTTACCTTATAAAACATGCAAGATGGGATTGCCTTTAAAGCTCATTTATATTATTCTTTAAGCATACAGTCTGGTGTTCTTGGTGCCTTCACCTTCTCCTTCTAAAAATGTCAATCCCCCTCCTTTTTCTCTCATATTACACTCATTTTTGGATGCCAAAGAGTGCCTGAACAGATGAAGGACACAAGGGTTCTCAGTGCAAAAGCAGTAAGTCTGTATGACATCTCACAAATTTCTGTCAACATTCCAGCCATCAACTCTTCACCTTCCCTTCGTCATATTTGTGGGAAGACTCTGAGTGCCTTCAGCTTGGCCATCTTTCTAGAGCTGCCATCAAGCTGCTTCTACAATTCATGTCCCTATCCTACACAAATAGGTGTAAGATCCAATTTTACTATCAAGAGAGTTAAAAACTTGTTTCACATTCTCACCACCTTTCGCAGCATACTATTTAAATTTTTTGACTGCTTGGATCCTTTTAAACTGTCATGTAAATTAACTTCTTGTTTCACTGATCTAATCACAACACTCATCCAAGTCTTAGAGCTTTCACTGTGCCTCTGCAACAGACACCCTCTGCTCTGCCTTTATGGCTGTTTATGGTTCAGACAAGCCCCATCTAGAAAATAACAAATATCTCAGGCTGATCCTAACAATTTACTGGTGTGTCTAGCTGGTCCTACTAACCTCTCAGTTTCTACCCAAATGTCCTTCCTCCTTCCTTCCCTGCCTGTGTCACCCTTTCTCATAAAAACAGATACCCCCATAGCACCAGCACAGACTAAGATCTACCTCATATCCAGCTTTTCTCTAGCAAATACATAAACCCTCAATTCCTTCTGCTTTTTATCTGAAGGAGCCTCAGATAGTAAAAGCTCTCAGACCCTCCTTATCAGAAATCTGAACTAAGCTTCTACCTAACTGAGCATGACATGTCTCCCCACTGCCTTTTTTTCTTCTTTTTCCATCTGGCTAGTCTAAGAATATTTTTTGTTGGCATCCAAAGTTTAAAAAAAAAAACCCTGAAATACTTTGGCAGTGTCAGTAATCAGATCCTTACTTTACTCTGAGAATTCTAAATAAGAAAAAAGCACTTGTATTAAGAACCATGAAAAGCAGAGAGTTAACACTATCAGTTACTTGCTTAAGTGACAGTTTTCTTCCAACTTCAGCTTAAGCAAACTGAAGAATTACATGCTTTTATGTTAAAAGCAAGACTAATCTTTAATGTCAACAGTACAACCAATGTCTACAGTTTAAGGGTAACCAAAGAATGAAAACAGTTTATGAAAAATAATTTTTCTGGAGTAAATGAGGAATATGTGACTGTTTCTGTTGAGATACATAGAATATGCCAAACAGAACTGTCATATATGTTTTAAATGGTCATTGCATAGGTAAATCATGGTAAAATAAGAGGATAAAAATCCATCTCAACTTTGACACAAACAGAGTCATAGACAAGGGATGATGGGGACAATTACTGAGGAGAGTAGGTTAAAGATGCTGCAAAATCCCTGTTGCCACCTTCAAGTCTGCCATTTTCTGCATCACAAGGTGGGGAAGCAGCAGCTGCAGTGCTGTGCAGCCACCCATCCTCCCCCATCAGCATCACAGCTGCATCCCACTCTGAGAGAACAAACATTCCTTCCCCATAAATAGCTAACATCCCACAATAATACAGAAGTTAAACCAAGTAGAAAGTAGCTTTGCTCATACATTAATTTGTGGGTATGTACTATATTTTCATTTTAATAGGAAGCTCATAGATCAGGGACAGAGAAAAAATGTTGGTATCATAAATATCCTTGATCAAGCAAGTACTTAGTTGCAGGTGTTAGATCTTCAGCATCTACAGAAAACAGACACAAAAAGCATAACCAAAGTTTCCTCACACAGTTAATAAATCTTTAAATGATCCCATGAAACAATGTACCAACTAGTCTGGAAAGGATTCAGCCATTCCTGGAAAGCTAGAAGTAACTCTGTTGGAGAAAGTTTTCTATGATTGTTATCCAAGGAATCTGCAGACAAGAAGAGCCTTTTCTAGATGCAGGGCTGCCCCCTTTATTTACTATTTACTGTACCACTGATCCTGTGGTAAATCACACCAAACACCAGGTGAACTCAGATATTCTTCTACTTCTTCAAACTTTAAAAAAGTTTTCTGAACTAATGAAGCCGAGTCACCTGTTTCTCAGTAAATTAAGAAACTGTATGCTTTCATCTGTCATGCCACTAAAACTGGTCAGTTATTTATTACCTCCAGACCACAGAAACTGTGCTTTTTAAACACATTTCCTAATCAAGGTGAAAGTCTGATTGAAAGCTAAAAGTGACCTATTATTTGGTTAAAAAAGTAACCATAGTGAATGCTAAAACTAAACTAGAAAGTTATTTCAGTGCTCCTGAGTAATGGGTATTTTGGAGGTCAGATTCCTGTAAAAACTCAGAAAAATAGATTTGTATTACCACATTCCATTATCCAAAAGCACCCATTAATAACCCCAGCGTGCAGCAAACCCTGTACAATGCAGCCCTGCCATGGTATGCAGTTAGTTCTTACATAAATTTAGACATTACAGACTCATCCAGCCCCAAGCCAGCAGAGCAAATGGACAGCAGACAGTCCGCATTCTCATCAGTTTCATGCCATCACACAAAACACATGCAACAAGAATCAGATCCCAGCGCCAGCTACTTTTTTTCTCTCAGACAAAATAATTAACACAATTATTCGAGCTGACTACAGTTTTTCCTAGATAAAGACCAACTTTGATATATTTTTCAAATGTGTGCATGTAGCAGCATGTGCATGTTAGGCACAAAGTAGCTTTCCTGTGGAAAGGTTGTTTTTCCTAACTCCATAATGGTTCAGATACATCAGGAAAAACGAGGAAGCTGTGCTAGACAGAATTTGCCTCAAGACTGGATGATGCAACTCAAGAATTGTAGCCAAAAGGGCCACAAGGTGTTTGAGTTAGGGTTAGGAAAGGGAAAGAAATGTGCTCATCTGCAAGTTACTTAGAGGTGAGTGGAGTTTGGGGACCATCATCCTGTCCTGGCCTCCTCCTTTTTGATTTTTTTGTCCATTTTTAAAATACAAAGCTCAATTTTTTAACAAGCATCTTTCTAGAGATACACTTACCTGCTGTTATTAAACAATTAACCTGTAAAAATTAAACATTTATTTCAATGAATATCCCCCTTACTGCAGGTCATCTTTCAAAATCACAAGAAATACTGCTCAGATTATTTTACATCAATAAAATCCAAAAGACACATAGCCTTTCACTGAGCAAGCTAAAACTAAAATGGGTAAAGAATCTCCATTTATTCCTCAAGCTGTGGAAAAACAGTTCAAGACAGTCACAGATACAATGCTGGGATGTTAACTATATCACATAATTAAATTTTGAAACAACAGAAATCAGATACAAGCCTGCAGAAGGATTCCTCTTTTGATTTGTGTACACCACGATAACAAAAGCCGTATCTAAACTCAACAATTACTCATTTTTACCAGAGCTGGCTTGGCAGGAAACCACACATGATCTCCAGCCTTACCAGGCTGGCCAGATGCCAACCAATTTCATGGCTGAAAAAAGCAACGATGAACTGAAGCTACTTCCCAAAAATCCTGACAAATAGTAAGATAAACGACTGCCCCACTGCTTTCATAGTTTTTTTGGTAGCACTGAGTTTGGGTTTCCACCAGTTCAGGCAATATTAACCTACGGTCCAGGCCTGTACTGAAACATAGAGGGGAACAGCTGTAGTTTAACCCATGAGAATGAGAACTGTGAAAAACCAGAGCAGATCAAGAAGGGGTACAATCACCAGGCCTAAAAGTTCCCGAAGTGAGAAGCACTTCTTAAATACCATCAAAAACTCTAAGTCCATGAACATATTATTCCACTTCCTTTTCTGTTTTGCTGGCAATTCAGGCACCAATAAGCATGAAGATGTGTCTGTAAGGGTGCTTCCACCCCCAAAAGGTAAGGTGTTCAAAAGCTCTTTCCCTGAGCTGTCAAACAGGACAACATCATACTGTTGGTCTCCTTTTCTTTTGCTTTTAAGATTGCTTCATGTGCAGTCATTTCCTATGACTTCTTAAAAGAAGTTTCTCACCAATAATTCCACAACCTGGCCAATGACAATGACTACCTGCTACCACATTGTGTATGTGATGGGTCTCTCACAAGAAAGCCACTCTGAAATATTTTCACTATGCTGCTGACACTAGGCTGTGCCTCCTTCCTCATTTTGTTCACCTCTCTCCTTTTGCTATAGCAGTGACTTCAGTAGAGGAATGGATCCTCTACGTGGGACACATATGGCTTGTTAAAAAAACTACTGAAAACAAGATAAGCAGCCCTTAGGGGAAGCTTTGTCAGTAGTTTCAATTGAACATCCAGGTGACAGGTTTGTTGATTTCCCCTAAGAACACCTTCAATCTCCCTGTTGGTTCAGCAAGTAGCAAAAACAGTTGGGAAGGAAAGAAGTGACAGCAATGTAATTCACCTTGCACTAAGTGAAACTTTCAAAATAAGAAAACAGAAAATTAGAGAGAAAAAGAAGAGCAAATAGGACAAAAACTTCCAGAAGCTAACAGGCAAACAATACATTTTTTTTCCAAAGGAAAAACACTGATGGAGTGGGAGTAAAACAAGAAGAGGAATATTTTCTAACTTGCATATCAGCCTTATAAAAAGTTCACCGGTTCTCCCCTGCAAGATCTCTGCTATTCTTGTCACTAGTGAAGAGAAGCAAGAGCATGTGAGGAAACCCCTAATTCAATGTAATGCATGTTCTCATCCATAGGAAGGTTTCTGAGGAGCTGAACAGCTACAAGTCTTTGTTCTACTTACACTCTTGTGTGCTGGGTGAGAGAATTTACTTTTACCAAGAGGCTGGCCAGGGCAGATCTGGCATGTAGTAGATATGTCAGTGACTTTCATGTCTGGGATTAATGGCTTTCAGCTTGCCAAATTTACCTTCTTACAGCATTTTCTGCCCCTGTATGTCTGTGTGCAGAAGGTAGAGAATTAAAGAGCTAAAGGATTATTACAGGAGGTCAAGATTTTTAATAATGTCTGGCCTCAAGGAAAGACTGACCCTTTCTACTGAACTCTATGTTCCTTCTTTCAATTCAGATTCTAGGTTTTAAGTGTATTCAATTTCCCCTCCCCTGCCCCCGACTCCTGTTGTATGCATGTGTGTGAACACGTGGATGTGTTTACTTTGAACATTTCTACAGCCTCTAGATTTCATACACTGAAAGCAGACAAGCACTGGCAATGAAACTAAGGCAATTCTCACACCAACCATGAAGATCTGATACACCTCATTCAACGAGATGTAAAAGTTAGGAGATGTTTACTACATCATGACACAAATTTGATTTTTGGTAGCAGCGCAGCATATAGCAAAAAGATTACCCACAGGGATAAAATGGCCAGACAATATATATTGTGCATGCAAAGTATGGACCAAAATTATTCTGTATCTCTAAAGAAGTACATTCTATGGACCCAAAGCTCTCCAAGCAGAAGTCAACTCTTTGATAGGAAAGTAGGACCCACAATTTCATAAGAAAAAGCTTTACCTTCACTGGAAGTAGCTCAAAAAGACTTTTAACTTTGTATAGCACACATCCTACTCAGAGCCATCAGGTGGGAAAAGCTGTGATGAATCACACAGAAATTGCAGGAGCTACTCTTGCAGCAAGATGAAATACAAACTGTCTGAAATTCCACATGGCAAACAGCAGTCATCCTGATCTTCCTCTCATGACTAACATTGGTGCGCGTATTTTGTGACAGCGTTGCTGTGTTCTGCTCAGCTGTTAACAATAGCTTTGTAAGCAAGTGTTGCAGGGCCTTATGGCTTTTTGATATGCCTATGTAGCTGTTTTTCTTTCCATTTCCCCTCCTATGTGCCAGGTTACAGAAACACTTCCAAGCAGCAAATTCAGAAACAGAAAGAGTTCAAGGCCAGGTTTCACACCTGCAACCTTGCAATTCTGGGCTGTTTCAGCCTGAAGACCAGTCTCATTATAAGTCCAAGACTTCCTCTAACATCCAGGTTTTCTATTCAGTATTCCAAATGAAGTTTATGATTTTTTACTTGTGTTTGGGGCAGGAAGGGATGGGGGGAAGTAGGGAGAGGGAATATTGCTATGCAGACATTACGCATATCACATTTTACTCTGATAAAGTAATTTAATTGAATGCAACAGTAATTCATGCAAATTAATTTATCACCCAAATTAAGACACTGTCTCACTCCAATCCTCACAAAAAAAATCAAGACAAGCTACTCCTATTCAACACTAATATACCATTCATAACTATGCTTCCTGAAATACTTCAAAGGGCAATATAAGTTAGCACAAAGTTTTGAAGGGTTAAGTAGCAGTTCTAATTTTTATTTCTTTTCAAATTCTGCAGAAGAATCTGTTTTCTAAATTACTATAAATATAGTATTTAGTTTACAGCAGCAGCAGAAGGCTATCAAAAACAGTCCATATGATTCCATAGTAGGGGGACAGGACACAAATGCCCTGAAAAAAGAACAATGCAGCCCCCCTTTGACACTAACTTGCTGTGTCCATGTATGTGCCAAGGAGAAATTTTGGCACCTAGAGAGTATTAAAACAGAATAAGGCATCAGCAGGCCCTGTGGTTTAAGAGGTATATTCTGGTTTGTTTAGAAAACAAGTTGTTCTGTAGTTGGACAAAGTGCTACGCATGACCTATTTCTTGACTCCAGGTGTGACTTATGCAACTTGTGCTGATTCTCTGCTCATCCTGGATGGACTGCCTTACACTGCCTACCTTATGCAGGACTTTTCCTTCCATATTGCTCTAACAGCCCTGCAAAATTTTTTCATAATCTCTAAGTCTGTGGCACTGAAAAAAATAAGAAAAAGAATGCAACAAACAAACAAGAGAAATCCCAAACCTGCTGCATTTGCTACAAGACAAGAAAGGTACATTAAAATTTAAATAAAATTGCAGGGGAACAAAATTTTAAATCTGCATTGCCCTCTAGGAGAAATATAAACAGCAATCTCCTCTGATATATACTGACTGCCCAAATGGAAAATAAAGACCCAATGACATGTTTAGAACAGGATAAACAACTCCCAGTTCTAGCTAGCAGTCTTTCCCTGTCTGCATAGAGACACAGAGAGGCAATGAAAAGTCATTTGTACATAGCTAAGACTGTAAGTCACAGGAGTTTGTGCACTGCTATTCACTCTAAAATCCAGATTGGAGGGGGGGGGGGAAGAAAGAAATTTCCATAGATTAAAAACAACAACAACAACAACAACTTTTAAAAACCTAAAACAAAATAAACAAACACACCAAAACCAAAACCAAATCACCACCAAAAAAACCAATCCCAAATCTTCATTTAGAAGGCTAGAAAACTCTGGAAATGGTCCTAATGTAAACCTCAGACAAATATGCATTTTGGTGAAACAAGAACTTTGGGTCTAGGCCACAAATGAAAGTAGCTCCCAGTTCCCCACTAGGTCCAGTTCTACTTAAGACACTAGGATGTCAAAAAACTTCAGAGCAAAAATTTAGTAACTGGCTTAGCACAGAGCAAAAAAGAAAGAAGCTGAAAGAAAAACAGACAGCATCATCTGTGACTTAAGTTGGTCTTTCAGGAAACAAAGATCCTCAAGGTAGTAAATATAATCCTTGAATTGTTTGCAAACAGGTTTAATCACCTAATTGCCATGTACTAAGAAGGAAAATCTATGCACTATCAGAATTCAGTACAGCTAATAACTAGAAGTCAAAATAAAGATTTTTATCAAACGTAGTGTGTGTTCTTCAGCTATTGTATCTATCAATATTTATATATCTTACAGGCCTTTCTGGGTGGTTGCTGCATACATTTTGTGTGCAGTCAAGAAGCTTCTCAACTGCAAACGTGCTTTTAAAAAGAAACCTGGCCCAAACCCTGCATTTCCAATTTAAGCAGTGGATTCTGAAGCCTGTTAACTCCCTGGAGCAGCTGATAGCTAAAGACTTGTTTCCGCTTTTCTAACAATTTCCTGGTTTGCATAACAATCCTAAAAGAAACACACTCAAGAAGTTTTCCAGCATAGAGAGATTTTGTCTCCGACGTAGTTCTAGTTTCAAGGCACAGAGAATATTTATATACAATTACAATAACTTTAGAGATATATTTGTCTACAAATATATTTACATATAAATATGTATCAGCTGCTTGTTTAAAACAAGATTACGATAATTTTGCCATATCCAGGAAATACAAAACACTGGCTTGTGCCTGGTGCTTAACTCATGCCATTGTGAATAAGGGGGGGTGGGGGGGAGGGAAGGGGTTTAATGTTTAATTTCCTGTTAAAAACACACACAGGATAAAATCTTCCAAAGAGCAGTTATAAAACATGCATTTGTTAGCCAAGAAACTAGGTAAATATGGAATGAAGCCCAGGCTCACTTCTATTCCTTCACCCCCTCTCCAAAGAAGAAAGCAACTGAAGGCCACAGAGTGTATTTGGAGGCACTGAGCTCTACTCACGGACTAGATAATTAATGAGCCTGGCTGATCCACACAGCCTGCAGCCACTGGAGCAGTGGCTCAGAGCATGCAGTGACACAGCTGGGCTCCAGGCATTGCAGTGCTGCATGTGCATGGCACACGTGCCTAAGAGACGTTGTCCTAACTACTGCCCACTGTCCTGACACAGTGGGCTGACTGAACAAGGAAAAGAGCCATTAGTATGTGGCCAGCAGCTACCAATAGCCTGAGGTTCCTGCTACCTTTGGTAGTGGCTTTACAGATCACAGAGGGTATTTTTTCAGCAGTTACAAGAGGAAATGGTATTGCCACATCCCACTGAAATTTCACCTGCAGCAGCTCAGCCTTCACTATGGTTTTAATATGTACCATGATGTATTTAGGCTATTCTGCAGTTCAGCCCACTACAACTCCAGACAAGCACCAAGGTTCTGCATGCAATGTAACTATTACAGCCTTTAACAATCTCAGCTCTTTGCCAAGATGCCCAAATTAGACAAGAATAAGGACTGCATTTAGGCAAAATAGAATCTTTATAACAGTTTTCAACAGTAACGCTGTATTTTTGGCTCTCAGAATAAAAACAAACCACCAAGTGCTTTTTGTCTGCAATATTTGGGTCAAAGTCAACTCCTCAGTGCACACCTTGCTCCATGGAACTGGAGAAGTTGTGGTACTTCTTGGGTCCTGCTAGAGTTCACATTCAAAATTAGATGTGAACAGCTCTGTAAGTAGCTTCAGTCTAGTTTTGTTTTTCAGATGAGGATAAATTTATTATTGCAGATAAGAGAGCTTTCTTAGCTTTTGGGAGCATATTATTCAAATTAACACATCTTAAGCTTTTTAAGCAGACAGACCTTAAACATCTTCTAGTCAAGGCATTTAGTTTCACATTTGATGCAAGAAAAGACAGACAGAGATTTTGTATCTCTCTGGTGAATCAAATCTGATGGCAGGAATGCTGAATTTCTTGCTGACTCTTTGCAAAACTGGCTTTGAAACTATAAATAGTCCTGAGTTTATTTCTAAAAGCTGCACTTAACAGCTGTCATAGGTGTTTGTGTTCTTGCCTCATGAAACCAACCACTGTTAACCACTAATTTAGTGACAGTTCACCAGTGAATCTCTTACTATTGCATGATTCCAAAACCTTCTTGTTTATTTTCACTTGTTGTATGTGCCCTGATCCCATGGCTCTTCATGTGAAAAGACAATTGGCAAAAAACATTAAGAGAGAGAAAAGGATTAGGGTGGAGAAAAACTGTAACACAAAATGAGCCCTGACTTGCCTCCTCAGTACTGTAAATACCCCCCCCAAGCAATGAAATTTCAGGAAAATTATTATGGTTCTGGCCAACAGTCAGAATACATAAGATGTTATTATACACCCTCTGCCTCACTGTATGTTGCTACTGCAGACTCCATGCAAAAAGAAGATTTTTCTCTTTTTTTTATTGCTTTTCAGTTGTAAGGCAAGTTGACAAGTATTTACTGCTAGTTACAGCAAGGTATTAAAGATTCAAGTGAAGTAGTGGTATTCTCCAGTGCAGTGGTGACCTGAGCCTTTAATCCAGATGAATTTAACTGTAAAGTGCATTAGCTCTTCTCATAAAAGATTTGCTTTAATTTTAGTTCTCTCTCCATTTATCTTATGGCTGTGTAATCTTCAGTAGAGGTCAAAGAGATTTCCCCAAAGAAACAGGAGCTGCTTCATTTTTAGAGGAGAAAAGCATATTTAAGACAGTCTGTCCTACTTTTAAACATAAGTCACAGGACAGTACTCCCTGCTGTCCTCTCTCTGTAGCTCTCCTTGCTTCTTTGCATGTTCCAAAGCAATTAAACCAGCGTGCATGTGCATCCACACATGTATACAAATGAAACATTAAACGAAAACACCTCCTGGAGATAGGATACACAGCCCATCTGATGCAAGGACTGAAATTTTTACTAACATCTTACCATCATCCAACTCCAGGCAGAGATTGTAAACAGCCAGAGGCCTCTTAATACGCTGTCCTTGTCTTCTTGACTGCCTTGGTGGGGCATTTGGAGGAGATACTGACATAGAGATTGGCTCAGGGAAAGTAGCATCAGGCAGGGTTTTGAAAATCTGCAATCAAGAACACAAAGGGTGTTAATTATTTATCATGAAGAGCAACCTGTGCGATGCAACTGTAAACCATTATCAAACAACATTTGTTTTGGATTTCATTTAAAGCAGACAGGAGCCAAAAAATCCATTCCTTCAAGTTTAGGAGTATGCTGTGGGTTTTTAATGAGTGCTCTAAAAATAAATAAATAAATAAATAGATAGATAGATAGATAAATATAATATGGAAATAACCAACAGCACTGTCTACACATTAACCAAGCTGCCAGTAAGTTAATTTGAACACAAAGCATTTGCAGCCACACTTACCAGCTAGGATGGAGGGGAAGGAGAAAATGAAGGATACTAACTTAGGAACTGGTAACCAAAATGCTTTATAGCTTTAGCTAGAATCTGTAATCTTTCCAGAATACCCATTTTAATGTTCAAAGCTTGCAATATCATTATATCAGCCATTTTAATTAAAGAAACACCACACTCTTGAAGAGAGCAAGGGCAAAAATTTTGTGGGCTGGGGTTTTTGGTGAGAAATACCATAGTAACAAATCACATGAGAATTTATTCTGTTAACTACTACATATCAAGACAATTTTATATTAAATTGACATTCACAAAGATGCATATAAAAAGGATTGCATTTCCTGTCATCATTTTATCTTTCGAGTCACGACCATCAGCATATCACCACTCCACACAGAATACCACATCATTTCTCTCTGAATTAACCAACAACATAGATTCACTGTACCTGATACCACTTTAACTGTCACACGAAGGGGACAGTCTAACAGTGCTGATTTATTACTAGAAATTATCAATGTGCTGGCATGCAATTTACCAGCAGCCTTCTACAAGTGATCATGGCATGAACAAATTGGCTCCATACATATTTCAGTAAAGACAAAGCAGCAGATAAAGAAAAACACAAACAGGAGATGTGTAAGTAAACCCCTGTGTCTGTACAGCAGCTCACAGCAATGCAACACAGTGATATAACAGGATATAATGAAACAGTGTATGATGTTCTTGTACTCTGCAACTTTATAATATTTACTATAAGGACAAGTGGCAGAGGAGAGCTGTAATCAATATTTGAAGGGGAAGCTTTTTATAAAGTAGAAATTCATGCAGAAACTATAAAGGGACAACACAGATAACACATTTTTGGATGGTAACAGCATGTGTCAGTATGACACTAAAAGCCAGACAGGTGAGAAATAATGCTATAAGCATCCTGTAGTAAGGCGCACAAAACACCATGTTAAAAGTACTTGAGACCCTAAATGCCATCATATCCTGGCCTGCTAACCCTGAATATTAATGTGTAGGAAGCAGATGACCCAAGATCCCATGTATGCATTGACTTACAGCCACTTAATCATCACTTTTGTATTGGCAGGTAAAAGACTGTGCTGGTACAAAATAATCAAGAAAGGACATATTCCATGAAAACAGTGGAGAAATGATCATATTCCCAAAAGTGGGCAGCAGTGGGCCAGAAACCCATGTATGGTATGCACAGGAAAGCTTCAGTGGAAACATTATCTTCCTTTCCAGTAAGTGAATATTGCCATGGGGGAGGTAAAAATGCTGTAATTTGAAGTTCCCCATCCCAGCATTAGGAAAACTGTCTTCCTCTCCTTCACATGCCTACGAACAAGGGACTACGAGAGAGTGCCAAAAATAGCAATTCTCTAAAAACAAAATGTTTACAAAGAAGAGAGAAAGCTGTTCAACCTGGTTCTCTCCAGTACAGACACAGCAGCACTCCCAGGCAGTGACAAAGCTCTAGTTGTGCTCAGAGTTATAAAGACATTTCTTAAAACATGATGCAATATATAATAGTGAAATCTAATATGCACCTCCATGGCACTTGGCTAACAGTACCACACTGCCCCCTTATGTGTAAATACAGGGCTAGATTGAGCAGGTTTAGGGATAAATATTTGCTTCTGAAAAATTCAAAGGTACCAAAACTTGAAATGCCATCTTTTCCATGGACTAAGCATTGCATTTGGGCTCCCTGGCAAACAACTCTCTGCCAAGAGGTTTCAGCATGTTGTTTATTATGTCACATTCCACAGCTGTGTTTATTTCTACAGCCTTATCCACAGATCTCTGCTGAAATTAGTGATGGTGAGAAGAACAAGTATTTCCCAGGAGTACTTCATAAGAGATGAGCTTTCTTGTATGCTTCTAGGTGACTTGCACAGGTGGCAGTGAATTGCTTCAGTGTTTTTTGTCTCTCACAAATATTGCAATATCCTCTTCCAAAACTATTAGCATGATAAATTAGGAGTCACAAAGGCAAAAGACAAAAAGACTTTTTGCTCTTTCAAGCAGTTCATAGTTGTGTTCATCCCTAGTTTGGTATCTTTTTTGGTCTTTTTACTAGGAAAATAAAATCCAGTCCAGCCCTAACTAGACATTTTTCAGCAACAGCAACCTCTTTCTGTTGCAGGCCAAAGCCTCAGCTCATACTACAGTTTTGCAAAGGAGAGCATCTGAAAAGCAAGCAGAACATCAACCTCTACATTCAGAAGTACACATACAGCATTCAGCTTATCTTTCTTGCTTTATTTTCACTTAAATAGACAAATGCATTTCATCATGGCTTGGATATTTGTCTGCTGCACTGACAGAAGCACCGTTAGGTCAGCCTTAGAATGAGGGGATGGAGAGCCACTTTATTTAACCTGTGAGGAGAAAAGTTGGTTTTGGTTTTATTTAAATTTGCTTCTAACCTTATAAACTATTTAAACATCACTGAAGAGAAATGTTTCATGGCTAATAGAAGATGCTCACTGTGAGTGACCTGTTGTCAGAAGCCCAATGCATGCACACAGAGGACTGAATTCAACATCTCACATGCACACACATATGAGCACCTGAAATGGCCCCAGCAGCACTGTGTGCTGGCTGACTTGCACAACAGCATGGGACCACAGGTGAGCAAGTTTAGGAGTACCATCCTGCACTACAAGCAGCTGCTATCAGATGCATGGCAGGGCAATCACACATATCCAATCAGAGAGAAACTCTCCCAAGGAAGAACAGATTGGAATGTGCTATTTAAGAGATGATTGTTTTGCTACTCAAAAAACCATGCTCCCTTAAGGTCAGATCTATCACTACCACTCATCGGGACTGCAGAAGTCACCACAGCTTAGACTAATTCCTGTAATAAAGACAAGAGTGAGGTATGCTCATTGAATTACATCACTCTAGAAGCAATAAAAATATACTAAGCCAACCTCAAAGTTTAAAAATTTCACAGTCACATCCAGTGTTAACACGGTTTTTGAGACTGTGGTCAAACTGCATGGTATATAGAGATATATGAGATGAGATATATAGACTATCAGTTCTCTACAATTTAATTCTCAAAAGCACTGGCATCCTGCTATTGAGCTATCTGGGAGTAAACTCTGAAGCTAAGTGTAACAACTTACAATTGGGAGAAGACTAATATATGTAGCACTCAAAATTTTAATCCAGAAAAAATCCCTCTGTTAGTCAGTCCCAGTTAGTACAGTATTGTAAATGGTCTGCTCTTATATGGAAGCAAAATTTCAAAGTGCCCACTGAATGAACCAGAGGATGAATCTCCAAACCTGCAGCACAGAAGTTACAACAAAAAAGATGAAACTCTGGCTGAGCAATTTAAAACTCTGCTAAGTCTGACCTATTTCTCTCTCTATGTAGGAGTATAAAATGGATGCTTTACAAGGCTAAACAAACCACAAACCATCTTGGGCATACAGCACTAATAACAGCTCTGTCTAGAGCAGTGAGCCCAAGATCATCCCTACATAGAACCATTCCAATTCCTAAATCTGTGTCCCACAGTGTCTATGGCAGCATTTCTTCAGAGTAATGAGCCAAATTCAACATATTATCATACTGTATTCTACCAGCAGATCCACATGGCAGCAGCCCAAGCAATTTTGCCAGATTCCCCTTAATCTGCAACAACAGTGCTGGACTCTAGATCCTGAGCTCTTACGAGAGCCGATTTTAGATATTCAAAAAACCCATGGCTGGGAGGATTTACCTTGGCTTATTCCACAAGTTTATGACTAAATGTATAGCTGTACCTGGAAAGGTAGATTAGATTCTGCTGCTACAAGAGAATACTGATCTGTTTGTTCTGGTCTCGAGCAGAACTAATTAATGAATTTCAGTATGTTTGCCAGGAATTACTTTAGGAAAAGGCCCAGACATCAGGTCATCTCTGTCTGCTTTGTTTCACTGGGGTAATTAAGATTTCCTCTAAAAATCAGTGGGAAGCAAACAGCAAGGACAGAGTGGGATGAAAAAGAGGGGAGAAAAAACTGGAGGCTTAGTAATAGAGCTAATGAGGATAAACTTATAAGAAATCAGCTTAAAGCTGTGCCATGATTTTGTTTCAAGACAAAACCCCTATCACTCTCATAACACTAACCACCCAGACCATGCATCTATATCCTTGGAATACACAAACACAAACCAGAACACCAGAAGTCCCTGTGTAATGCAAAGGAAGCTAGAACACGCAAGGTCATTCCAAATCTTTTGGAATTCCACTAGCGGCATAGGCTCCACTCCTACATCCATATGTTGTAGAGAAGAGTATTTCTCACGACAAGAACAACATAAGTTTCTATTTGGGCAATTTCCCTACCAACTTGATTTGCCATTGTTAAATAAAAGATACAACACAGACACTTCCACTAATGTTCACTGAATAATATAAAACACCATCCAGCTATGGAACATGTACTGCTCTCCCCTTACACATTTTATCCCTATGGTACTCCTTGCATTTCCATGACAACTGGCTATAATATATACTGATCAAAGAATATTTTATACATTAGCAGTTAATGGGATAGGGCAAGAGGAGCTTATCACCATGGTCTTTCCTTGACTTAGGTTCTTTTCAATGTAATGCAAGCCCAATTCAAGTTAAATCCAGAAATCTGCACAAGACCAAAATCATATATTTATATTAGAGACAAAAACACTAAAAAAGGCCAACTGTCTTTGTGGTTCACAGTGTGCTCTTAGATAAATTTTCAACATTTTTTTCCTCTTAGGATAATGAAGACAGTGGTCATACCCTGCTTTTTGCCATTTTCTGAAACCAAAGTAATGATGTCTTTTATGTCAAATTACAATATTTTTGTAGATATAAGCATTTCAGAAATTGCAAGGTGAAAATAAGCATCCTAAAACACTACTACAGTAGTTCAGCCACTAATTATAACCACTAACCACTAACTGTACACTAGTTGTAATCCATTTTTTAACAGTAAAAACCACATTTAATAACATGAAAAGTTCTAGAGGTTTTTATTCCCTATTTGAAGGGATTACAGAAGCTAATTGGAGTTATTAAAAGTTTAATCATAATAGAAGTTACAAAATACCAACTTCTAGAGAGCTAGGACAAAAGTTTTATTTCAAAACTGATTTCTGCACCAATTCTAACAATTTTATAAAACTTCCAGAGTACTGAAATATTTTTTTTAAAGTTCCTTTGTTATTGTAGTTTCTTACTGGTTCACATTTTTACCTTACTATGGGCAATGTTAGATCATGTTACATTCCTGGTTTTAGTCCAAATGATCTATTTCTTTTTCTTGTTCACAAACACAATTCAGTAAATAAAAAACTACATGCACTAGGAATTCTTGATATATAAACAGAATCTGTGTTCAGTGCGCAAAATGTGATTATAGTTGATTAAGTCTAAAATTCATATTCAATATTTTTAAAACGTTTGCAAAATTCTCCAAGAAAAATTATCAACAACTTCATCAGAATTCTTAAACAACTTACCTCTCAAAGGTTACCATCGTGTCCACTCCAGTGCAGGTGTGCCTGCCTCAAATTAGCTATACTGACTTTTGCACTTCAACATTTATATACTGTAAAATATCACTTGCTGTGCACTGCTTTCTGTGAGATTGCACAAGATGCAGGTTTTCTGAGGCTTTGGATTTGGAGGCTTGAATTCTGCTACAAACCACAAAATGCCTTTATATATTATTCACAATGATTATATTGGGGGGTGGGGGTAGAATCAGATCCAGAGCTGAAAACTACCTGTGGCTCAGTCTCTAGAGGGCCACCAACCAGAAAGCATCAATAATGCTCTTGATGCTGCCTGGCACACACTGTTGAATTACAGTGCAACAGTGGATGCAGCTTGGAAAGTAACCAGGTATAAGTCAAAATGAGAATCAGGAAACATCATTGGCTGTGAGCCAAACCACAAAGCTCTCTAAATAAATAAATTAAAATTGAATCCATCCAAGACAGCCTCTTCTTCATTGCAAAGACATCATTTGCTGAGCCCATCTGCCTGGCAGCCGAACCACCCCTAACTAAATGAAATATTGCTTACAGGGATTTGTGGACACTGTGAGTCTCAATCTCCTTGTGATTGGAGTATTTGCTCTTCTTACACAAAAACAACTACAGATCTGGACAATCTGCAAACTTTATAAGAGTGACAAAAGAACCCAGGGAAGTTTCAGACAGACCTGATGTATCAGTAGACTTTAATAGCCACTCATCTGCCCTGCTTGCCTTGAACTGTATAGTTCAAGTTTTGGGATGGAATGAAGAAACTAAAAAGCCTGCAAAACACATTACAGTCTGGAGGACAGCTGCAAAGGAGGGAAAAAAAAAAGGAAACCATACCAAGGTTAAAAACGCGTGTCCTTTGATCACTCACAAGTTATGAGTTTGTTGAGTCAGCCTTTCTAAAAGTAGCACTCCTGATACAAAGACTGCAGCTTCCACCGTATCACATCGCGCTCCACCTTTTAAAAATTCATGAGAAGAACGCTCCTGATGCCAGCCCATTCACTACTATCAACCAACCCATTTTAGCCATCAAGGGAAATGAGAGAGTTAACCAGATAACAGGCTGGGAATACCTCCACATTGGTCCACTGCACCAGCAGGAACAGCAGGTTCACCTTCTCTTCTGTGCTCACCTACTCTCACACCAAGGAGAGTATTCTAAAAAGGTTATCTTTCCCTGTTACACATAATAGCTATGTGTATCTTGTTTAGTTACAGGAACTACTTAAAACAGCAGAGAAATGCCTTAAAACTAAAGGATTGAACAGTCAATCTAACTTGATTTCTAAAACATGACACACTTCTCAAAGGAAAATAAAGTAGAAGGACAATGTTTGCATGTATTTTCTCTTACAGAGAGTGTGAGAAGTCCTAAGAAGATCAAAGATGGCACTTGGAAACCTAAGTCAAGACCCAGCAAAAACAAGTATGGCCAAACACAGCACAGGTAACATTGATCTCCCCTTCATTTGCAATAAATATATTTATATAAAAACATATATATACATGTGCATATACACACAAAACCACCATATATATACACATCTATTTTACTACAGATTTTATGAACAGATAATATATTTGAGTATAAAAATCCACATTTGACCCCTACCACACTGTCACCAAGCAAAGCATCAGAATGAAATGACAAGATCTTCAAGATTATTGCAAATGACACAGTTCCAACTGCAGCCAACCACACAGCCTCACCAGCATTTTATTTTTCACAGATATCCTTGCTCACATTACAAGGATTTATACCATCACTGCTTTTTCAAGTATTTTCTGCTCATTGTTTTTGTTAAAATATATTCTTAACCTTGCATTATGACTATAGGCTCTTTGGAGGCAAAGAACACACTGTTCTATTGAATGTCTAAAGGAAATATTGATGCTTTATTAGTGCAAGAAGTATGCACTTGAAAAAATTGGAAATAAAAGTATTATCAGCTGACTGCCACGTATTTTTAATACAAAAATGTTTAATGGTTTGAAATACACTAGCCCTTCTCATAAGGCAAAAGCTTACTAGAATTCTAAAGAGTATATGCAAAACACATTATGTCACACAGTTTCTGCATAAGAATTTACTTTTTAAACTTTTCAGAAGCACAACAACATTTCCCCTCTTCATGCCCCTTGCAATATTTTACAGAATATTTTCTTTTACTAATAAGATTTTATTTAAGAACATCCATTTTGGCAGTCTCCATAAGGACTTCTCCCTTGCTTCTCCCTCCATACATGCAAGCACAGCACCCTGACCATCAAGACTGAAGCAAATATTAGCACTTGAATTCCACTCCTTTATCATCCTTTCTCTTTACTTACTTAGGAACATTGCTTGTGGGCAGTGCAAGATGAGATCTCTATCACTTTGAAATTTTGTATGAAGTAGAAGGAGGTTTCCCCAAATTAGCTGCAAATAAGGTAGGCAAATCAATAAGTCAGAAATCTATGTACTAATTCTATGTGCCATGTATTTGGAGTACAGCATCTCAGCAGGTCTCTTCCACCCCTGAGATCACAAATTTTGTTTTTATTTTCTTTATTAATATAATGTGATTTCTCACAGTGCATGTTTTGTTTCTTTTGGACCAGTCTAGCAGCATACCAATCCAGGTATTGATCCAGACTGCTTCTAACATCATCAACTGCAGTCACAAACATGAGTAGAGATTTGATATTCAGTGTTCTTACTATGCATAGACCACATTTAGAAAACTGGAGTCTTTTAAACAAACAAACAAAAAAAAATTTGCAGTCAATTTACCACCACGTGTGTGTCTTACATGGAAGGGCTTTATGCTATCTACAGGGCAAAGAAAGGATTTAAAGAGTTTGCTCACACTACAATGGAACAAAAGAGCTGCTCTGATTCCTCCTAGAATTTCTTTGTTTTGTCTGTTGCCCTTTCTGCTTGAGACTCAGCCAATGATTAAGGCATGTAATTAGAATTAAGTTCAGGAACAGTTTCAATGACACTTCTGATTAGTTACATGCTTCAAATTAGGCACGTGCTGAATACCCTCACGTGTTTTTACCACAAACTCTGTGCTAATGGAGATATTTTAACGTCATTTTTCCCCCCTCCAAGTCCAACGTTTGTTGACTTTAGAAACATTCAGCTTATGGAGGTTTCAAATTGCTGCACCACAGCGAACCACCATAATTACACTGCATTGCTTCTTGGTCCTCCTTTGCAGCCAAAGGCAAAGCAATAGGAAAGCTGAAACAAGCCCTCTTTAGTAATTCTCATGTGTCCCTTCAAAAGATCTGCTCTGTTGCCAAAAAATAGTCTTAAGTTTATGTGGTGGCGTGGCATTCCACCCTAAAGCATTTACCTGCAACAGAACTGCTGGATTGCCAAGGGGAGACCGTGCTGCTTCATGCTCTAAAACAAACTGACTTCACCCGCTTCCACTCCTTCTGTCTCACAAATATTGCATGTATTATGCACTGTAATACGTTTTAAGACAAGATTTTTCAAGGATTACTACATGAAGTTGATGTTGGCTTAAGAGCTCAATAGTATTAAATTCTTCTCTTCCTTTTCTAGTTTAAAGAAGAAATCATGAAAGTGCCCAAAGTACAAAAAAAAAAAAAGTATTTCATTAAAAAAATTCCCCTTAAAACTGTTTTGAACCTATAAAAGCTAAGACAAAGACATTTTGTCTAAAATATGTAAAATTTTTCCCCTTTATAGAAAGATTGATAGAGAAAAGGTATCTGCCCTATATACAGGAAATACTGAGCTTTTCGGCTTGAGTGTCTTTGAGATAATTTTGCCCATATGTTGTTTGAACTTGAGAAAGAGGTATAGGCTTTTACAAAGCCTATCCCCTTTCCAGTCTCCAGAAGGAACTTCTAGGTCTAGCCCCTCACTTTTTTCCTTCTAATTTTCTTTCACTGTAATTTTCACCTTCTTTCTGTTTTTATAATCTTGCTATTTGTACTCACTATTCTTTTCTCTCCCATATGCTGGTTTAAATATTCCAGTCCCACTGAGATTTTTATTCCAACCTCCTCCCTCATCTTCTTTCATTTCTTAGACTTCTTTTATCCTGGTGCCTTTTTTTTTTCCTTCTTAAAATAATGTTCAGGGAATTGAGAAACCAAAATGGCTCGCATTACCACTGAGGCATCTCTAAATGGCAAATAAACAAGCTCTTTGAATAGTGACATTCACTCCAACAAGATGCCAAAACACTATAACAAACAGCAGGATAAATATGTGCATGCTCTTTATGCTGCCGTGGCATGGACCACCCTTCTTCCTCACCACAAGGCAGAGAAAAGACCAGAAGAGCTGAAATGTCCAAGATTTCCAATCTGTTAAGCCCATGGGAAGAAAAACTAATTGAAACTCATTTGAAGGAGGCAAAGAAGAGAAATCAAAACCTTTTTTTCAGGGCCAAGTTGACTAAGACTTTTCATTAGAAGATTACCTAAAGGCCAAGATTGCTCCAGGCACTGTACAAGCACAGCTGCAGTCAGCTCCTGAGCTTGTTACCTCAAAGCAAAATAAACATAATGATGAGACATAAACATGAATTTCTTTATGCTTCTTTAGGGAAGGGAAAGATACAGGACAGAAAATCTGGCTATCCTTCCCCTATCTGGCTGTCCTTCCCCTATAGCCATAGGACATAGAAGCAAAGAAAGATATTTTACAGGTCTAATTATCCTCTGGATTGTCCTTGCTTCCACAGCAGGCAGTTCTGATGGTCCTGAGTAAAATATCTCAGCTTGGTTCTAGTTTTTTGTCTTTTTATTTCAAAGCACCGATCTGCTTGTACAGCTCACCTTCTAAGTGGGCACTGTGAAATACTCTGCCTGGCAGAGACCTGCCTAGAACTGACAAAAGCTAAACAATCCCTCCCTGATGCTCTTTTATCCCTTCCTACTCTTAATCATTGTACAATTCCAATGCCATTTAAGCAGCATATCGGGCTGTATGGTCTAGCCTCAGTATTCCAATCTCAGCAAAACATCCCCTCCTCAACAAACTGTAATTGTTTCACAGACATGGATTGGTGTACATATGCAGCTCATAAACAAGGTGGAAGTGGTACTGACTGGTTTCTAGCCAGCAGGAAATAAATGTATGTATCATCAAAGCATAAAAAAAAAAAACAAANAAAAAAAAAAAAACACCAACAAAAAAACAAAAACAAAAACAAAAACAAAACACCACCAGCTTATTCACTAAGCATGATACTCTTATCTTAGGGCAAGTTATCGTGTTCAGGTTTCCACACATTAATTGCACAGAAATTCTCTAATTAGAACCCAGCAAAGTGATGATACTGGAATGACTACACCAGGATTTCAAAGCCAGTAACCCAATTATGTCTCCTCCTAAAAATGAACAGTGATTCTCGTTCAATAAAGGTATCCACAAGAGACATAATGGGCATTGATGGAATTCAAAAATATTTGAGGAATCCTAACCATTTTTTACCATTCTGCCTACCAGGTTTCTGTATTTATATCAGAAATGCTGATGGCTCCTGCTTCTACAGTTGGAAAATTTGTTGGTCATTTCCTTTGCTAGAGGGGAAAAGAAATGCCTCTCTGCAGAGTACCAGAACTAGAAATTACATATGCACTGAGTGTGAAGGGTCAGCACACCTCCATCTTGACTCCTCTCACTCTCCTACAATTTGAAACTTTGCTCCTATGAGCAGAAGCTGCTAAAAATTAGCAGAGTCAGAGTAGTTGCTGGACAAAATATTATAAAATATTTTAACCACTGCCAGTGACATTTCCTAGGACTTCACGAGGCCTATAAATAAAAATATCTAATGCAAGACTCAGGAAGTCTGAAATGCATAGAAATTTAAAGTAACAACATAAAATGAACATTAGATTGCCAGTGACCTTGCTTTCCTTTATAAGTAGGTCCTTGGTCTGCCCTTAATGAAGAAAGGTCACTTGTAAAAGCAGGATTCTCACTTTGACTACAAATTTTTGTAATGCCTCAACAAACCTCTCCTTTGCCTTTGTTACAAACACACAGAGGTCACACTTGGGGCTGCCTTCCATTTTGGAAGCAGCTCTAGAATGGGAGAGTTTGCTGCAGGCAGACCACTGATGACAAGTTCACTATTAGAATTGGCAGTGAAATGACAGAAATCCCTTAAAAAATTATACCCTTCTAGTTCTAAAGAAGGCATAAAACCAAGAAATGATAGAAAATGATGCAGAATTATACTGATGTACTTTCCATTCCTTGCTTCTCCACATTTTCAGAGGAGCAAGAAAGGCCACTAATGTCTCAAATGTAAAATTGATGTCCAGTTTTAAGAGACATGGGACTGAGCTGGCATAAGAATAGGATAGTGCTAATCTGTGATTATTTGAATAAACACAACTCCACCTCCCCATGTTATTAAAACACTCTGGCTCTGCTTGCTCTCTCTCAACTCCCTTTAATTTGTGTGGTCACCTCAAGAGCTTTAAAATCATGAGCTCAATTGCAAGGTTCACTTTCATTTCTAAGATCCAAAATTAATACCATGGCTTACAGGTCTTGGAATATTTATTGCTTAGAACTTGAGCCACATGTGCAGCCCAGTACTTTTCCAACAGAATAGTACCATATCTGCTCAGTGTGCGTGTGAGGACAGCATTACACCCTAAGTCAACTAAGCCAACAAAACCCACCATGTGGACACAGCTCTGCCAACAGCAGCTTTGCCCAGCCTATATCAATCAGGGAGGGAGCATAATTACATTGTCACAAAAACCTGAGACATATATTATTTAGAGTAGATAACACTTGACTTAAACAGCCAATTTCAACACTGTTAACCTTTAAAGGAAATAACAATTTCAATGCTCTGAGTGCTTAAGAAAGGAGAGAGGAAAAAGCACATCTTGGGATTTTTCCAAAGCACTTTTTTTTATTTTTGACAGTAAGAATTAGAGAAATGCTGTCCATCTCTCAGTACAAAGTACCTTAAACATCCAGTTACAGAAGTCAACTTAGACACAAGGACTCCCAAAGGAGTACCCAAATAAGGAGACAAGTAAATTACTTTCCTAATATTTTTATTTTTAATTTCAGATCCCAGATTACATGCACTTATATTCTGGACAGTACCTTGTACATGTGAGGCACTTTAGTAACTGTCAACTTTCGTAACAGCAGCAACAACAATTTCTATTTTCAGTACTACCTCAAATACAAAGGCTTAAAATAGCACAGATTCAGCTGAAAACAAAGGAAGTATTCATAGCTGGCTCTCTCATAATGCTTTTTACACATAAAATTTAGAGTACAGTAAAGTCTTCTTTTTTACACTGGGAACTGTGAGATAAAATGAAGACATAAAAAAATGAATTCTGACCCTGGTCAAAATACTTGATGGAAGAGCTAGAAACTGAACTCAGGCTATCTCTTTCCTAGTTTTGTATCACTTTCGCTCAGAA
>WBNO01008120.1:12552-137133 GCA_013400575.1 Peucedramus taeniatus | reverse complement strand
ACAGGTGTACTATGCACACAGAAGCACGATCACTGCCATGAAATATTCATTCCGAAAAGTCAGCTCACCTATGGACAGGAATGAGTATCAAGGATAGATAAGCAAAAGAGTGCAGTGTATAGAGAATATTCTTTAGAATTAAACTATTAGTTTAATGGCATGCCTAATTTCTTGCTTAACCCCATTAAGGCTAGCAGATTGTTTCAGACAATGCTCAGAAACGTGAAAACATAGCAAAACTTACCTTCTCATGATTTTCTATCAGGATTTCAACGACAATATTCTGAAACTTCAGGTCCATGATGGCTGCTACAGTTTCTTCCTGCGGCCTCATTAAGGTTGGTCCAAATACTACCCCTAGGTTTGCCACAGTCATTAGATTCCTCTTGGCATGCTTTGAAACGCTTTTTGAAAAGAATTGAAGGAAAAAACAGGAAATGAGTTATGAAAAATTTCCATTACTGTTGGAAATTGCAGTCTACGAATGAAAACATTACATTTCCTTAATCTATGTTTTAGAAGTTTGTTTTGTGCAAAGTTTCTTCAAATAAAGTCTTACTTAAATTCTGAAAAACTGAAAAGCCATTCTTCCACTGGCAACTTAAAAACAAAACCAGTCTCTTACTGAACTTAAATATATAAAATGTGCTTAGCCTTGGACCAGGGCAAGTGTGAAACCAACTTAAATTTGCTAACAGATCTCCAATATTCCCTCTGCCAGAATTTGCAAAAAGAAAGTATAATGTTCCCTTTCTCACTTCAATCAAACCCTCAGCTGCTGGCAGGACTGCTAAAGTAAATACTTCTATGGCTTCATTAACGTCTTAGATTTCTGCCTTTTCCGCCAAAATATGCACAGCATGAGTCAAATGTCTTGTCTGCTTTTGCCCGTTTGGTTCTTGGGGTTGAGGATGACAGCATCAAAATGGGCTTTAGCTCCAGCTATGCTTCAATAAAGCCCTTTGTAGTTAAAGAAAGGTAAAGATAATAATTCTGACAAGGTAGGAAAGCAGGTCATAGCACTCACTTCACTAAATGTTTCACCAGAATTTCCAGCATCTCTTTGTTCTTTTCTGGGAGTTTGTGGACCAAGAAGTGAACAGCGTTGACTCGAGATTCCGGACTCCCACTTTCTATGGGATATAGAAATAAATATCTCAAAAACAATTAAAATAAAATAAGATCCACAGAAACACAAACCTTCTCCCAGTCCTGCACGGAAACATACTGCACACACTTCACCATTTATGTATCTCCAAACATAGCAACACTGAACATATGTGCTTGTGTTCACAAATAATATTGTTCTAGAATTACCAACTTATTTACTTATTTTGAGAACTTATCTTTCAATCCACCTGCAAAAGGATGTCTTTATTCCTCTATTTTTAAAGACTGACAGATGCAGTTATTTTGCTGCATGGACTCATCTGCTTAGAAACACACTGCAAGGTGAGCAGCGATGTTAGCGGGTGCCACAGAGAGGAACTGTACTGCTTTCCACTTTAGCATCATTAACTGATTGTCCTCATGATTAGACTTCAGTTTTGTTGGTACTGTGCACCTAATGATACTGTATTTAGGCTACCTTGCATTATAAACTGCATGCAGATCCAAAGGCTTAGAAAGCCTAATGACCTCTGAAGACACAGAAGAATAAACATGCAAAAAAACCTACAGAAAATAAATACTATGACAAAGGTTCTGAATAACAATGGCATCTCTAGTACAGTACAGAAATAAAGGTAAGCAAAGAGCTTTTATTTTTGTCTGTTGCACATTAAATTGAATAATTTTGGCCCCTACAGGTTTCACTGTACACAGATGAAAACAAGAACCTGTAGAAGATGAAAATAAACCATCTTCCTACTCCAAATTACACTAAATCATAAAATTACATCTCTGTAGTGGTTGTAATGAGAGGAACAGAAGTATTTCTATTGCCTATAATAATACTTACTAGAAAGTACAGAATGAGAAAAATTTAGACTTTATCCTGAATGCAAGAAGTTTTGACATGAGGACCACTGACACATCAGGCACCATTTTTCTCTAAGCAACTTTGACTGCTAAGTGTATTTCCTATAAAATACCACAATTTCTTCAGATTTCTTCAGTGCATACTGTTTCAGATTTATTTTTCTTTGCATATTGCTGTAGATTTTAGGGCTGTATTTCATTATTTTGCAGTGAACACCCCTGCACAGATTGCAAGGAAAAAGGCTACCAAAAAGCAAAATATTTAATTTCTAGTAAGCTACTCAAAATTCTCATAGAAAAAACAGGCCTTCTTTAAAGTGAAACTATTTTGTGTATATGTGAGATCACAAATTCTAATTAAAGAATGGCTAAACAATTTTATTACAAGATACAGTCAAACCTCATAAAGTTTCAATCTATACTGATATGTATAAAGAGAACAAAATTGAAGGAAAACCTTTTCATTTTGGCTCCTCCTCCAATAGTTTCAGGGAAAAGGATATTCCATGCTATTTCCAGTGTTGGTTTTTTATAGCCAACATAGGAAACAACACTGACCATCGACTTTTGAGCATACTGTAACTGAGATCTGCAATGCTGATTGAATTTCCCTCCCCAGAATCAACTCCTTTACTGAGCTGTTTACTACTTATGAACACCATACTGTCCCAAACATGTACCTTAAACTGAATTCCTTTACTGAAAGAGACTATAATACAAAGAAAAATAAAGTGAGAAACTGCTGGCAAAACTTCAGAAGCAGAGGAGTTATTTTAACACTTTCCAATACAAACGTGAAGACCCACCATATAGGTAAGGATGTCAAATTCTGTTTAAGCACTTGCCTGCTAGCATGTGCTTTGGCAACGAATTTCATGAGCTAATTCTCATTTTGAATTAAGGACCAGAAGAAAACACATTCTGCAGTCCTGGAAAGTCATTATAGCAATCTGAAGATGATAAAGCAATTGTCTCAAAGTTTATTTTAATTTTGCTTTCCACAGTTTGCCAGACGTGCTGCAGGCTGGAAAGAAAATCAGCTAAATATCTGTTTGATACTTTGCCAAAAAATTTCTTACACATTTTCCCTCTATCCTCTTCCAAAAAAATTCCATGTACACTAGATACCATACAACTGAGCTACAAATACTGTTGTGTCTTCTCCAAGTCTGTATTTGAACTGCCACAGTGTAACTGGCCGGCTCTTTCCTTTCTTCTAATACATGAGGAACATTCAAGCCAGCCTACACACAGAGCTAGTAAGGCACTGAAAACAAGGGTCAGGCAGCTGCACTTTAAGGACTCAAATGAGCTCAAATGAATGCACTTTCTTTTGCTAAGCTTCATACTCTTTATAAATGGAAGGCAAAAAAAAAAAATCACAGATTAAGTATATGCTTATCATTATGCAATAAAGGTAATAAGAATAAATGCTTACACTGGCTATCCAAAAGTTTTTCCATAAAAGTAAAAACTGTGCTAGGCAGTCCCATTATATGTGACACACACTAAAACTAAATACTGATTAAAATAAAGTCTTAAATTATTTATTATTTCTTGTTCCTGTGTTTTTACTGGGATGAAGCATTTTTCTGGAATTGCATTTGCAGAGTGCTCCTGAGGTCACAACAGCACAATAAAAAAAGATTTCTATTTGAACTAAAGTAATGTATTTACTAGCAGGAACGATGAATTCTCCATGCAACTCATAGGTCATCAGTGGCTCTGGAAGGCTTCTGTAAAACAAGGATGATGTAATAAATTTAACTGTATTTTCTTCTAGCTGCATTTACTCAAAGCAGGAAGCTTTTTTAACATCCAGTAGCATAATACTCATATTGGAAGTAACCATTGTTACAAAGGCCCTTGAATTCAATGATTTCTAGAACAAAAGGAATACATGGTATTATCAGGAAAATAAGACTAAATGCATCCATTCACCTTCCATGAGCTGAAGTGATGTCCCTATTATAAGATACCTTTCCAGTCTCAACACCAAGATTGTACACAAATACTGTGCAATTCATCCTTCATTAACACTTTTTAAATGCTCAGAATAACAAGTCAATGCCTTACTGGAAAGACACAAAGGTCCTAACAACAACCACCACCACCAGAGTTAAAAACTTCTATTACATTGACTTTACTGATGCTCATGAAATATTGAATATCAGAGTAAACACT
The DNA here is from genome assembly GCA_013400575.1 of Peucedramus taeniatus. Classification (NCBI taxonomy): domain Eukaryota; kingdom Metazoa; phylum Chordata; class Aves; order Passeriformes; family Fringillidae; genus Peucedramus; species Peucedramus taeniatus. The sequence continues at coordinate 132,969 of WBNO01008120.1, read as the reverse complement.
CAGATAGGAAATACCGTAGGGGAGAAATACTTCATCATGTACACTTCTCCTTTTTTTTTCTACTTTTCTATACTATATAAGAATATAGTATAGAAAAGCGATATTTCTGCAGCACTAATTGATAGTGGTTGTAATAAAATTTTATTTAATAAAAATAGCAGATTAAAAGTACAGTGTTTGTGTTACACTACAAGAGATGCACAAATGTGTGACATTTTATGTTCTTGAGTATTTTAGTAAAATAGCTTTATCAGGAATTGGCAAAGCCATTTGAATAGTGAACATATTTTAAATTCTTATTTAAAAATTTTGACATTCAAAATATTATTACTATTGCACACAGAACATCAAAGCAAGGGTCAGAAGGAAAAGGGGAAAATATTTAAAATTTCACAGACTTCTCCCTTTTCATTCCACCACACAAACACAAAAAGGAAACAATTTTTAACAATCTTAGCTAACTTTCAGTAATGATTCTCAGCAAGTTTAGTAACACTTCAGGTTTCTGAACCATCAGTGAAGTGCTTCTGTGTCTAACACCAAAGTGTTTGTGGGCTTGTCTCATATGAACATGAGTATTAGTGCTGCTAAAGTATTTTGCTTCCCCCAAAACAAGTAACAAACGTGGTATTTGTACAAAATGAGCTCCTATTCCAAAACGTAGCAAAACTAACTAGTGCAGCTTAACATACTGCATAGGAGAAGTAAAATAAGAATTTATAGTCTAAAAAACCAAATAAACAAGAGACAGCCTTACCGCAGATACTGCTTCATAGCACTAGTAATTGTCTTCACTTCCCAATCTACAGAGTTTTCCAGGTCAACTTCATTGCAGGTTTTTGAATCTAGAAAATAACCAGAAAGAAAAGGGACGTGAAAAAAGGGAATTCTAAATCAGTATGAATTACATGAACAGCATCACATTGAATTACATTACATGTTTGCTCACATGAGCACAGAAGCAATGGTCTTTTTATTATTATTTGGTGATATGAAGAAGACCAAATATCCAAATCTGCTTATAAATTTCATTTTTTATATTTTGTTTTTAAAACTATTTACTGCTGATTTTTTTCTTTAATGAAGGATTAAAAACCACCCTCACATAAAAGGATCTCTATAGCAATTGAAATTTTCACACCTCTAATTAAACAGAGAGATGTTCACAAACACAGGAAGATGTACAAAAACAGTTTAGGGAAAAAAGACCCTCAAAGAAGAATTTATCTTTTACTCCTTTCTTATTTTAAAGTGATAAATTCTTTCTATATTTTTTCTTGTAAACTGTTGATGAGAAAAATCAAAGTGCAGCATGACCCTCTGCACTGGGTGAGAATGTTTAAGAGATGCTTCCAAAGCAGGAAAAGGAGTCGTTGCTGAATGTTTGCCATACTTGATCCGTTTTAGCCACTGGACAAGAAATACTTGTTTGCTTGACCATTTGTCAGGACCACAGAACTCATACTTTCTCCCAGGTTAGTTGGTAGAGCCTCGGAACAAGACAGACCAAACCAAAAGTTTGTCTGATTGACCCATCAGGTTGAAGACTTTTTCACAGGTTGAAAACAACACAGCACACTGGAATGTTTTGCAATCAAAAAAACCCTTTTGGCCTCAAAACAGGAAGCCATAGCAAGCTGACACAAGAAGAAAGCACATGTATATGGCCAGCCTAGCCCTATGTGTTTGCTGACTTTCCTGTTTTTATTTATTGCTACATGTTTCCGTCAGTCACTGCAGTGGCTGACGCCGATTACGTGTGGACCCGTTCATACAATTCAGAATTCATTTGTTACTTAGCTTGCCAGACAAACGACAGACTCATTTAAAAAATCAAATTAGGATCCCTGATTAAAGGTGCAGTCCTTTTACCGGGTCTAAATAATTTTGTTCTAAAAGCTGTGCCAAGCAATTATTTCTGTAACTGAATATTCTCCCTCATTATATCAATTATTTAAATCTCATTTTAAAATACAGGTCAGATAACATTTTCTAGCAAACTGTTACTAGCCAACCACCACCCAAAATACTCAGGATTTTCTGAAACATAAGCTTATTTTTTTCTCTTTTTAGTATGCTAGCTGTTTCCATGTTCAAATTCTCTTTTTTGAGAAGAAAATTTATCTCCTGAATTAATTAAATAAAAACTGCCATCACATCAGAAGCTACAAAACCTATGGGGGTTTTGTTACTAAATCACTATGTAATATCCAGTTTTTAAATAGCTGCTTCATAATCATCAACTTCCTTTACATTCAAAGTATGCACTCTGTTCATTGAAATTTGTTGATGAATTTTGGGAGGAAAACAACAGGCGCCTGAATTCCAAAGTGAGCCTCTTAAAATAAAAAATAGAAAGTATTGTTGAAACATTTCATTATCTCTTGGAGGGGAAAAAAATAGAAACAGCCATGCTACAAACGCCTGGTTTGATTGTAGAAGCCATCAAGATTTAAAGACATTTTCTTCATTTTTGGTCTGGCATTTGCTTTACATTGCTCTGTGCCCTACCACTCAATTGATTTATCTATTCCTACTCCATTCTCCCCCTCTACTTCAAAAATCCCCTTTTAGTAAGAACTGGAACTTCAACCAAATTTTAAGAAAAATTACTCTAGCTGTTTTCATGCTACTTGTTCATGTAACAGCCACTGTGCACTCAAGGGCAACTTTATGCCTGTAAAACTAACTGTGCATGTTTAAGGAATGGCTTTTGACAGATCAGCTCTAAATTTTGTGCAAATCTTTCTGACAATAAGGGAGTCAGAGTTTATAAAAACCGTCCAGTTTGCTAAGTTGGTTAGAAGGAGACTCTCTCTGCTTTCATATGCAATATGCCCACTGTAGATGAGCATGTATACTGTCATTTACTGTACAGAAAATAACAAGGAATTCCATGTCATTGTTTTGAAACCTGCTAGTTTTGGGAAGGCAGAAGGACCTGAAAGCTTCCTGCTACATGTAATATTTGGTATTTTTCACACCAGACAACATCAGAAATCAAACCTGAGCTCATCAGCAGAAACTGCAAGTGCTCAGCAGTCCCTTCCCACAGGCAATGGTCCATCTGAAAGCTGATCCATGCAGTGGCTTGTACAAAATCTATGTAACAGCATGTAGGGATTGAGCCACGCCAGATCTGTAACACAGATCATCGATGAAACAGGAACCGGGCCCTGATGCACTTCCAGAACTGAGACTCCTGACAACTAACACTGCAATGCTTGTAACACATTTCCATAACATTGGAAGTTCTAGCATTCTACCCCTTTTTACAATGAGGTATTTGGTTAACACCTTCCCTTAAAAGGTAGAATGTGTTCTCCTCACCAGTTGCCTCCCTTTAAATTCAAACAAGGTCATTGCTGCAAAATAGCACAATACCAGTTACAGGTAACTTTGTGGACCAAGTTAATTGCAAAATTAACTTTTCTTTTCTAAGTAGAATTATGTATTTGATTGCTAAGCCTTATTTTGCAGAGACTTATCTCCACTAGATTTTTGCATTACAGCTGAAAATCTATGCATTCATAGTACTAGAAAAGCATATGTTGGTCTTCTCATACTCTCTTGACTCTCAGCCTACTTTCCAAAATTCTACAAAAAATAATCTGAAAAAGAGACAAAACTACAAAAAAAATTACGTCCCTGGTTATCATTTGGAAGATTTTTTTCACATCAGGCCTTTCCAACTGTGAACTTCATGGTCAGTGATAGGTAGTTTAAAATACTTTGAAATCTTATCAAACATTTTAAAATACAGAAAGTTAATATGAGTTTTTTATGATTCTGAAAAATCTTTTATATTAAAGGGTATCTAAGAGTATGTCGAGAGACAAAGGATTAAAGATTAATCAGTCATTTTAAATTCTCTGTACCACTGTATATCAAAAAGGAACCCTCTTTGTTCTCCTCTGAGGACAGAGAGATAAAGAGCAGAGATAGGATCACTTTCAACAAATCATCAGAAAAGAGCACCTGCTTACACCCTAACTTTTTCCTGTTCAGTATTTTGCCTCATCTTGATACTACTGTACTGTTCCTATGTCAAATAAATATATGAAACTTGGGAATGACAAAAAGTGTTCCTGATTTTAAAAAGTAACTAAAAGCAGATGCTGCAATCCCCAGTAAACTCTTCCAGCTGCTACTGAACCACTGGCAACCTGAGTCTATTTAATTTGGATACCAATAATGGCAGCAAGGAAAATCTGCCTGCCAGACCTGCACGCCCAAGCTAAGCCAGCAAGAACAAAACTGAAAAGCATCTTGTGATATCAAACACATTTAATCAAGGCTCTTTGAGTGACAGCACGTCATTCTTCCCATGGTCAATGGCTAAATATTGTTATTGCTTACTGAGGATAACCCCAACACAGATAAACAACTATGAAAATCTGTTATAGATCAGTCATTTTTATTAATGCCAGTTTGTATTTCCAAGAAGAGCCTTTTTTCTGTAATACTTTAAAGATTTACTAATGGAGTACTTCAGGGTGCTGTTAATATTGATTAAAGTAAGACACCATAAATTAATATTTAGCAAGGTCATTATGACAGATTGATATGGCATGCAGGTCCTCAAGTCTCAAGATGTCTTATCATTTCTGAGGAGACAGGCTGTTTGAAAAAATAAAGGAAGGAAAAGAAAAAGTCTTACAGGTGGCACTGAACTGACAGCAGCATATAATATAAAAGCGCTTTGTCATTCACATAATGTCTGGGGTAATGAAATGAATTCACTTTCTGGCTTCCTTCAGTTTGCAGTGCCAAAGAACATTGTGTTATCAGCACAGATGGAGCATGCATGGTTCTGGAGAAGAGCCTGGTGCAAACTGCAAACAAGCTTCTTTGCATACCAATGAATCCCTGAGAATCAGACCTTTGCTGTCAAGTGACAGGTTTGGAAGCTCTATAAAAATGAACTAATCCCAGTGGTCTTGTCTGACTACATGTACTGTCAATGCTCAGGACAAGAAATGGGGGAACACGGCACATTTTGCAGTCATGGCTACTACTTTGGTGAAAGATGAGGGATTTCATCCAGGTGCCAATATTTCTCTTTATCCCTCCCCCAAGGACAGCAGTGGCAAGAGAACTCCAGTCACTGGAATTAAAGATGCATCAAAATTTCCAGAAAGGAAAGGCAGAAAAAAGTTTCTGCAAATTATTTTAGCTAACTGGGTATAGAAGAGTCTCAGATGTTTAAGTTTACAAAACCAAATCCTTTCTCCATCTGTCTCCTGCCTCGACACACAGTTATTATTAATATATGTATCATATCCCTCCTCTAAAACCAAATAGCTCTTTAATAGTAGGCTTAAACTAACTGTCTTATTTTGCACAGTGATTAACTACAGACACACGGGCATGTACACTTGTACATTCCAGACATGGGAGAAGGAAGGTGGAAACTTCAAACAATGAAGCAACCAGCTTCAAGCTTTCCTGACTGGTGTTTTGAATGTTCTGATCAGATCCTTCAGCTTAGGCTGCTTTAACCCCACTTCTACAACCTTGCACAAAGCACAATCTTTGCTCCTACACATGTCTAATAGCAGTTCTTAATTTATTCATACCAACTAATCCAGGTCTTTCTAAAGTAGGGAAACTTATAAATGATGTGGTGATTATTTGCATGGACTAGAGCAAACTACTGGAAGGTGCTTTAAAAACCAGATATTGACAGTAAAACAACATGAAATAAAATATTGAAAAAATATTTGTAAAATAGAGGCATACCCATCAACAAATTCAGAAGTCTCTGGACCTTTGAACTCACCCCCACAACTCTGTACAATCCTTGGTCATTTATACCTATTATGTAAAAAAAAAGAAAAAAATCATGAGATCAACCACTGTCAAATTTAGCATTAAAATTTTTGCCCAAGGCAACAAATTATCTTCAAAGACAGAGAGACTACATAGTATTAACAGTTCCAAGAACAACACTATAAATGAAGAATCCTTTTGTTACTCTGTTTTTAAGGTAAGTTCATGTTATATTTTCATAAAGATTTCATGTACCTCAATTCCACTTCTGAAACAGAGGAGAAGCAAACAAGGACAAAGCTTTCCTTGAAAATAAATAAATAAACCACTGTCTAATTTCAAATCTTTTAAATTGCATTTTAGGTACATCAACAGCCACATTCTAATAATGCAAGAACTGAACCAACAAATGCTAAATTAAGATTTCTTCAATAACTTCATCAACATTTCTTCCTCCCCCTCCCCCCAATAAGCAGTAACTAAAACACTTTGGATTAAGAAAAACTTAAGCTTATTCTCAGTCCTCAAAATCAGTACTTTTTCAAGCTTATAAATGCTTTCCATTTAAGATAAAAGGCCTCATTCCAAACCACTGTGGTCCACAGAGGAGTTACATCCAGAGGCACCACCAAAAGCTACTGAACAGTTTTTCTTGGGATGAACTGAGAAGCCAAAACCAGCACAGTATTTTCAGTCCCCTACTCCCGTTCTATATGGACATTGGACCACCTTCCTGGCATTCCTCTGTGCCCTTCCATCATCTCACATACATTCACTTCTCTACCCCTTTTCTTCCCCTGCTTTTGCTTTCCATTACATTACCCAGTTTTATCCCCAGGGAAGTAAAATTGTTGAATATAAATTTAAAAAAAAAATGGGAGGAAGAGAAGGGGCAGGGAAGAAAAAGGGCAAAATAAGGTAGCCTTTGCTGCATTGTTTCAGAGCCTAGACAGTGGGAGGTAAAATACTACAGTACACAGATGTTTGAGAGGCCTCATAATAAACAGCCATCTACAAACACAATCTACCTTCATAATCACACTGGCTGGAAGAGCAGAAATGCCACAAAATAGCTGTGTTTCTATTCCAAGGAAATTTTTTCAGATTATATGGTATTCTTATTCAAAATATCCTTCAACAAAGGAAGAACTGTGGAGAATTCCCAGCTTTGATACCAAACTGTTCCAACACGGAGAAGGAAAATTAAAACCAGTCATATGAGAAAAACTTTCTTCCAAATAAATATTAGATGAAGTATGTAAAAATCATTAGCCTTTTAATGAATTACTGTCAGACAGAGCCATAATACACAGCAATAATTCTCAATATGGTAGAGAGAACTGGGCATTTTCTACCTCCTCCTCCTCCTGCCTAGCCTTGCTGCATCTTTTCTCTCTTCTCTGACGCCTTCCTCTCCCTCACACAGTCTGCAGCCTCTTCGGCCATCCCAGATTCTTGAGCCTGCTGAACTCCTCCCTGCCAGCACTGCAGCTGCTCCTTCCCTTGCTTGCTCCACCTGCGCAAAACTGGCCCTTTTTCCTCCCCAGGATGCAGGCACTGCTGGAATAGTGCTGAGCCTTAAGCTAGAAGCCAGGTTCAGAGCTGGCTCAAATTAAAAGAATAAGCCAGATCTCCTTTATTTTATCTGTGCTCATCAAAACACACAACTCAGGAGTATGGTCGCAGTTCAGCTGTGCACAAAATAATGAACTGAAAAAAAACAAAACAACTATGGGGCCACAACACTGTTCTTCTAAAATAGGAAGTTAACAACAGAACCAAGTAAGTTTTCCAATGATCCCTAGAACAAGTTTGATAGCATGCTATGCACCACTTGGAGACACTAAAAAAACCCTCAACAATATAGTCCTTGATATACTCCAAACAAGAATGCACTACAAATCTGAGAGCAGAAAATAGTTTTGCTTCAAACTTCTCAGAGAATCCAGGAAAATTCTGATACCAAACTAACACCAAGCTTTGCCAAAATGCATCACACTTTTTTGATACAATGTCTTCTACAACTTTCAGTACCACAGAACAAGCCTTCTGCATCATATGCACGATAAAAAAAGTGGAAGAAATACTGTCACACTCAGCTTTTGCTTATCTCAGAAGTTGATTTGTGATTTCCTGTGCTTCTAACATTAAAAATAGGGGGAACCAACTGTGCTGACTCCAAACATACCTCTAAAGGCTTTGAAATAATCAAGGTCAAACCACAAAACCTATTCCTCAGTATTAAGCCAGACATGATAATGCAGAAGTCTCTGGAAAATGGCAATATTGAAACCATGACAATCCTCCAGTGATAATCATGAGTCTGTGATAGAGATTATCAGATATTGGATTGGTTTCAAATTCATCAACCTGAGAAAAGCACAGCTAATTGCTACCAGACATCAAGGAGTGCAAAGAGGCATTAATATTTCAACACAGTTTAAGATTATACCTTTAACCATACTTTCAAATGATGTTTTATTTAAAATATACAAACCTGGTTTGAAACAGTCCTACTTCTGATTTAATCTGCACATTTCAGATCTTCAGCACATCCAACACTGATAATGCTTGGCATTTACAGAACACAATTGACAGGATGACTCATTGCAAGGAATAGCTCACCACTGCCTGAAATGCTGAAGGGTTCAGGTGCTGTGTCTGCTGGCTCAACCACTACTGGCAACCTGGAACGGTAAAGCCCTGCAGCACAACTTCCTTCCTATTTGCATTATCTCAAGATGTTTGGCTGCCTGATACAGAATTTGGCACAGGGACACAGGTTGTGAAGCACACTTAGAAATATAAGGTATTGAAAGCAAGATAGTAATTTATACTATCGTAAGCAAGGTACATAGTAGGCAAGTTTCCTTTGTGACCGGCATCGTGCATGAGGCTGACACAGACTCGCAATATAGCTGCAAATACAAATTTTTATACCAAAATCCATGGCACAGAAACAGCCATACAAGTGGCACTCTAAATTCAAGGTAATGACAGAGGGTTTTATGTCACTTGCAAAGGTTTTCTGCTTCCTCTTCACCATGTACTTTCTGGCTGAGGAGCAGCCAGCCTGGACATGCAGCTCAATGCTGCCATCTCTCTCTGCAGCTCGGATTGGCAGCTCCTTTAGTTTTAAGCTCAAGACAAATACTGCTCCAGCAAACTTCATCACATCCCCTCAGAAGGTACAACCAGCTACTTGCAAACAAAAACAGGCACAGAGCCTTTACTAGTGGAGCAAGCAGCTCTTTGATGTTTCTATAAACATCTACTTCATTCTATTATTCTCAGAAGAGAATAATAAATGAAATACTCCAAAGAGAATCCCAAAATGCTCTCTCCAAGACAAAATACAGATGCACATCCAACCAGCATGGTGCTCAGTATGTGAGAGATGGGAGACATATCCTGATGTCTCAGCATGTCCTACCAGTGAAGCAGAGCCAATCTCTTGTAAAGCAATGCTGAATCAGAAGCTCACATGCATTTTAACCAAGATACTGATTTTTGTGCTTCTATTAATTCAGAGCAAATAATTCCCTTCTTGGCTTTATAAAAGGGAACATAACTGAGAAAAAAAATTATCCAGCCATTGACAAGTTTATGTTCAATATCTGTTATGCTCTTCTCTCTCTGAATACCAGACTACTTCTGTGGTGACATGACAAGACTATTCTCAGTTTCCACCCACACTAGACTGTCCTCTCTTCCCACCCACGCCAACCTCACACCCATTATGATTAAAAGAGATAAAAACATGGCACACAAGCACCGTCTCTGAAGAAGCATCTGTCCTGTTTTCTCCTGCTGAATATAACTTGCTTTTGATGTGTTATCATTAAAGTAAAATAACCAAGTAAAACTGTTTTCAAGAAAAAGTACAGGTAGAAAATTCTGTCACTTTAGAGATGGATTTTCTTCGTCATACAGCTATTTGCCCAAACTCTTTTGAGATAAACAACTGAATGCTCTCCTGGCCCTCCATTTGGTTAGCTCAGCAGACATCAGCAGAAGGCCCTTTAGAGGTTTTTTTGTTTTGTTTTGGAGTTGTTTACTTGTTTTGTTTTTTAAATGCAGTTGATGTTAAGCTCAGAATAAGTAAATAGAAAATCATCAATGACTGCTTGAAATGTACTGGAAAAATCAAGTGGATTGAAATTGAACTAAGTGGATTGTTGAGTTCCTGGAAGTTAATACCTTACCTAAATATATTCTTGGTATCCCAGGATAAGAAATATTAATTGAAAACTGATTTATTTTCTTTCTTGAGTACCTTCCAAAACAAAATTAATAGACAAAAGTATTTTTCATTCATAGTAATTACCACAAAGCCACTCTACTGACTGCACATCTTACAGAGGCTGTGTACATAGGACAGCAAAGCAGCAAAGTCTCCATAGACTTGGGGAACCGTAATTCTTTCCCAAGTATGTTTCAGGGCAGATCCCACTATGGGGAGACATGCTGCTAACCCATGAAAGCTCATCATCTGCCTTGAACAAGAGTCACACAAATACATTGCACCTTCTTACATGCCCCTAAATCAAGGCATAAAGGACAGAGTGAACTTGAACCTCCATTCAGTTTAATCTATCCACCCACAGCCCTGAGGGAAAAAAAAAAGACAACAAAAACCATTTTTCCAAATAGTCACTTCATGAAGAAAGTGTTCGCATTTTTTCCACAGTTGCGTTCCTGTTTCACTTTTCTTGTAGAGTATCAGAAAAAGAAAAAAATAACCAATCCACTACTTGAAGAAAACTATTTGAACACATTTATAAATAATAAACCAAAATATAGTATACTCTATATTGCTTATAGTAAGGAGAATTCATGAGGTATTGCAAGGTAGCCTGCAACCGTACTATAGGCCAAAACTAGCCTTTCATTACATGAGCACATGCCACCCTTTTTATTAAATCTGCTTCATTCACTGTAAAAAGAAGATCCAGACTATATTGAGACAGGGTTTTGCAGTGAAGACAACTTATCTGTAGGACGCCAGCTTCATCTGCAATGTTTCCCAGCTCAGATATTCAGATTGTAAATGCCAGTAACTGAAATTTTAAAGTGATGAGACAGGCAAACTTATCTGAAAAATATTCAAAAGAACAGAACGAACAAAAATAACACCAGATAGAATATGGCCTAATCTGGAATAACATCATCGATGCATCAGACAGGACTGATACAAAAAGGTCTGAGAGAAAAAGGAGTTCAGATACTTCTTGCTGTTTAAATGCAAAACTTTAAGTATCACAAAGGCTGCTTGTGTTCCTAATAATATTTTATAGCAAGCATATGCATGGAAGACACTGTTTTTTTCAGTAAGATGCTGCACTAACAGCAAGCATGAACCTGCTCTTCTGTTCATCTTATTTAAGCTGGACTGTGATACACAGAAAGATGTAAGTATTCTGCCCTGTGCAATGCCAGACCTCCAGAAAAAAGGAGAGATTCCTGAAAAATTCTAAGTGTCTCCTTTGGGAGTAGGAAGGAAAGTCAACAATTTAGGAGAAAACAAAAATGCACACAGAAAAATTACAACATCTCTTTTAACAAACTGAGAAATATATTGTAATCTTACCTGCTTTCATGCCTTCACCTCTGTTTTTTAAAAACCACAACCAAACAAGCTGGTTCTCCACACAATACCAAGTACAACGCAGTGAGCCTCAGAGTGGCTGGTCACCACACACTTCAGCAGAACCTCTCCAAAATCAATCCCAAATACCTCTTGAATACTGTCTGCACACTGACGTCTCCTCCATCTCCTATTCTGGAAGTCCAGCAATGAGTATATGCAGTGATAAATCCTGACAGCATCTTTGTCCCTGGGGTGAAACTAACTCCATGAAAAGTACTTCAACACTTTTTGTTAATCACCTGCCTGCTCAGCACTTGTTCTTCTGCCTTAAGAGTCTGAACAGAAATGAAACACTGAAATAAATTACTCTGTTCCAACAGCAAAGCAAAGGTGCAGGCACTGCCTACAAAACACAACAGGTTTATCTTAGCTATTGTGTGTGCACAAAAATTGGCTCCCTTTGTCAAGAGAGGTGGCATTCCCCACTTGTGAGCACTTCTGGCAAACACATTTCATGAAAGAAAGCCATGCATAAAAGGACAGACTGGACAGGCTCCTGTCTTGGCCAGTGTAATCAATGAAATGTCTTCTCTTTTCCAGAGATCTACAGGAGATTTTACCACCTTCTTCAGCAGACCAGCTGCTTCACCCTTTTCACAAACAAGGTTGGGTTGATTATTACCTCGTGTTTCAACAGCACTGATGCACTTTTTGATGATGGTGAACCCTATCTTATCCAACTGTGCACCTACAAAAAATAAAAAGGGTTGAACAATTTTAAAGCACCATTACAATTATCTCTTTCACTGAAAATAAGGCTGGACTTAATCATAAAGCTAGTACTTTTGAGGCAAAACAGTAAATATTCTGAAATTGGTAGAATACATCACTTTTTATAGAGAAATTCTGCTTTTCTCCTTCATGAGCCTCCCTAGCCAAAGTAAAGGCTTTTTCTGGTGATAGTGGCTTCAGTGAATCTGTTCACAGCAGCATCCTTTGAAGAATGGGATCTCTGATTAGTTACACATGTTGGCAGATGCAAGATGGAATTTAACAGTACTTGCTGCAACATCGACAACATCTGAGAGAGTTCACCAAATGAGACAAGGAAGTACTTATGATGAAAAAACATAATTATCAACAGCAGGGCTTTTACCGAGTCCTACCCTCAGCCAAAGAAATTCCCACACTAAAGACACAGGACACATGTATATCATTTCACAGCAGTTAATGATCTGACTACATGAAAGCAGACGCGTGAACAGGACAACAGCTGAGCTCCAGCATTCCTTTGTTGTTCCTATCTTACAATTTTTCTTCACATCAGAACTTCATTTAAAAGCTTATATTGCAAAACTGCCCTTCCCCCAAACATCTGGCCTTCTTGCTCCTGGGGACCTGGTCTTACACCATGAAAAGACAAATCAGAGGAAAAATTTCTATTAATAACACCAGAATCCATCTTGAATCAGCAATTTCAAGTTTTTTAAAAAGTAAGTATACATTGCCTCATAATCAAAAAAAGGATACCTGTTCTCACTCTTATACTTTGCCAACAGAAGAAAGCTTATGTTGTCTAAAGAAAGCCATCTCTTCTACTTCTATATTTTGACGTATATTTTAAATGCACAAATTCAGCTTTTTTGCTGATCTTGACATTTAGCTGCAACTGCTTTTAAAACCATACCTACACATTCTAACAGAAATAAACACACAATCTGGATTAAGAAATTGTGATGCATTTACATACAAATTCACCCTTAAATCAATTTCAGGCATGAAGTAAATTGGCAAAAAAAATCCCTTTCTCCAGCTTATGTCCAGTCCTACAATTCTTACATATGTACTGAGTTAAGTGTGAAAACAATTTTAATTGTGATTAATTTTTAATTTTATTTTAATTTTAATTACATTTTAATTTTGATTTTAATTGTGAATTTAATTTAATTGTGATTAATTACAAAAGCCACAAATGATATTCAAAACTCAATATTTAAAAGCAAAATAATTAAGAGGAAAAAAGATCCAGAGAGAAAAAAATTACGTTTGCCTTTCTCAATTTTAAAATATTAACAAAATCAGCCTTAATGCTAATTCAAATACTTACTTCCCTCTCGTTTTGCATTCGCTCTATTCAAGTTGATGAGCAGCTAACACAAAAAGAGTAAAAAAGACAAATTATTTTAAAGACTTTCATGAAAACAGAAAAAAAAAAAAAAGATACTCTCAATCTTCATGCTCAGTAGGCACAAATACAGCTGTTTACAGCCAGAACATAGCAACACCAGCAGCTCTAACAGCAGGACCAGAGGTCTGTGCCACCTCAGAACAATGTCAGCTACAGCCACTGTAATTAACTGGGATTTATGTGCTCCATGTTCCTATGTTTCTCTGCAGGTTAAATTCCCACAGTTTCAAGGTCATTCAAATTATTAAGAATGTGATGATTCCTGGGACTTATGCTCCAGTTTGGCTTTCCCAGAAGTTGTAAACTTATTGGGGAGTCCAGCTCAGCCATGTCATGGTAATAAACACCTCTGCAAATGAAACCAGATTAGTGTAACAATGAGGTAAATCAAACAACTACTGGGGCAGACAGGTGACTGTGTCATTGTCTAGAAAACCCCATCATTTCTGGCCCACAAGACCAACATATTTATCATTGTAAGAATAAATAGCGTGTTTCAATTCAACATTTCAGACTTGTTTCCTGATGAGAGGCAGAAATTAAGCAAACTCATGTACAACCTCAGTCCCATCGACAAGAACTTTTTGATCTGGTTTTAAAAAATAAAATAATAATACCATGTAACTCACTCATGCAAATTTTGCCACTGGAATGCAGTATGTCAGCATAAGACTAAATGAACATGCTTATACTAGACATTTTCTACAACACCAATATTATCATTGGGATGGGAAACCATTTATAAAAATTGATGCTGTCATTACAATGAAAAATTCTCATATCAGCATTAGCAGTTATCTACACTGAGCTTTCCCAAGTTACTCATCTCTCCTGAGTTTTATTTCACTATTATCCTTTATTCATTGAATCTCTCATTTTGCAAACTACATAATGCCAGTTTATTAAAGTATAAATGGGATGAGAAAGCAGAGGGTGAGAGAATTCCCCATTACACTATAAAAGAATATTTTAAAAACTATGCTTACAGCTTCTTTTCCATCCAAGGCTTCCATCCACAGCTTCCTGTCTTCCTCAGAAAATGCCTGCATGGTCACAGGAGCTCCAGGCCTACAAATGTACCAACAACATAAAGTAACTGCATTCATCAGCAACTAAAAAATGCTTGTCAAATTCTATTTCCAACTACAAGCAAAAGCCTGTTGTCCTAAAAGTCAGGGTTCATTTTCTTTTGCTTAATAACTGAACACTGCTGATTTTGAAAATAAAAGGTATAGAAGTCATACATGCAGTAAGAAATAGGCAGAACAGGGAGGAAAAAGGGAATTGAATGTAATCTGCAAACTATTTGAAATAGTTCAATGTTGATCACCTGCTGATTCCAACACTTGCTGGAACACTTGCTGGAGTTACTGAATTTTGTGAATTGTAATTAAACTTGGACTTGCATTGTTGTTAGATGAAAAACGGAATTTGTTAATATATAATTGTCATCTTTAAAGCAGCAACAATGATCATAGCTTGCAAGTAAATATCTTATGAAAACAATCACCTTAATTCAGTAAAAAACAAAAACCAAACCACTTAGTTCTTTTCACTCAATTACAATTGTCAAGGTATAAGAGTATCAGCCTAGAAGCAATACATCAAACTCGGTATATGCTGCATTAAACATCATTTATTTGTATTCAAAATAAAGTCAAAGGAAATAAAACCTTAAAATTAGGAAAAAAAAAACAAAAATTTAAGTCTGGGTATTATTTCAGAAGGATAATGCTCCTTATAAATAAAATAACTTTTTCCTATCCTAGAAGACCTCTGCTCTCTCCTTAAGACTTAAATTTCTCTACATTTACCATTAGTCACCTTCAAGCAAACATGATGGAGCACTAGAAACAGAAGAAAGTATCACTTCCCAGAGATTTAACGAGAATATTAGCACCCTGAGAGCCATAAATATCAGAATTTAAAGTAAGTACAACCATCTCAGCATTCCTTTCGAAAGAAAAATATGCAAATTTTCAGCTAGCTCTAAGTTATGCTTAAGTCACACAGCAGGCCGAATGTTTGCTACTTAAAAGAGCTCCCTAAAATTTTACAACCTTGACTCCCTCCAAAGCACAGTACCAAAGAAAACCCCATGCCCAGCTGTTAATCCCTGTGTTATTTTTTAACTTGGACAAGCTTAGGGATAAGTGTGCCCTGAACTGATACCAAGGAAACAAGCTATTGGAAACAAGCTATCTGGGCCTGCAGCACAGAACTAATCTCCATGGGAACATCTCAGTACTACACACATATATTATTAAAAGAAAAATATCTGATATCAAGGTCACAGCAGATCAAATTGTGTCTATTATATCAAGACAGAAAGAGGAACTATATTTTTCTCCCTTTTACCAGAGACGAGAATGAAAAAGTGTTTTTAGGATCAAGGAAACTCTGCTCTCCCATCCATCTCTGTATAAATTCCACTGAGCAGATGACACACAGAGGGGGACAGACTGACATTTCTCATGCTACATTTTAGCAATTTTATCAGACTCAGTTTGAAATCTGTTATCCCTACTGACCAATCAATACACTGCCCTAAGAGGAGCTGATGCCTGGAGTATAAATCTTTACTCCCTTTCGTACTGTTGGGACACAGTGTTAGAATACCTAAACTACATCCTTCTCAACTCATAAATGCAAGTTCAAACCATGCTGTAGAGTGACTACAAACATCACCTGAGCTTTGAATGAGGATCTTCTCATCTGCCACGTGGGCTAGAAGTTTTCTGATGCAGTGGGAGTTTCACATCCCTTTACCCATTCCTTGTTGTAGGAATGAACATGCCTCAGGCCAGTCTGACTGGTCACACAAGCTCAGCATAGACTCTGATTAAAGTTTGAGCACATAATCACTGACATATCTGCAGACCATTAGCAATCACAGGGGTGCCTGAGAGCATTGGCCCCACTGCTTTTGAAGTGAAAACTACTAAGAATCTGATGCAAAAAAAAAACAAACCAAAAGCCCATAAAACTTGAAGACCTACTATATTATAAATTAGCATGCGATTAATTGGTGTAAGTAAGAAGCAAGCATATAGATTAAAAGCAGCTCAGAGAGGGTGGATGCAAAAACTCAGCAGCAATCCAATAGTGGATTGCTAATTTATATCTAGCATTTAATTGGAGACATGATCCATTTCTGCACCAAAAGAATACAGCACTACCACAGCCATATTTATTTGGAGAACCTTCTTAAGTTGGATACCCTCACCTTCATAAATGAAGGAAGACTAGAACACTGTTGAAAGACAATGTTTATCAAATTTTGAGGTCCTTTAGAGAAAAAGATTAGCAAGTCTTTTCTTTAGAAATAGAGCAACAAGTGTTGCTTCAAAAAGACAGTGGCAACAACTGTCCGAGATGCAGTGGATGATTATACCAGGCACAAAAAGCCTCAAAATCCCAATAACCTTATTTCAATCTGAAACAACAGCATATCTCCTCAGCAACGCATCATTTTGTAACACAGGAGTGTAATACAATGGGGTCATGCCTATATAAATTATTACTGCCATCAGTCTTCCACTACAACTGTATGTACTTCAATTTAAGCCATGTTTCTTCACTGTGATAACTCTTAATAGTTCCTCTTAACTCTGTGAGCTCAGGCAATGTCTACATTTCAGTTTAGTTCCTCTCTGCTTCTGGTACACACAGCTGTGGTAAAACCCAGTGAGCCATAGCAGTGCTTGCCTGCTCCTCCAGTGACCATTCCCATTGGAACTCTGAGGATCAAAGAAATCAGAAGAAAAGGCAACAGTAATTTTGGAGTAGTTTTAATTACTACTTAAAAAGAGCTCTTCCTAGGGCACTTCACAAGCTTACCTGTCTGAAGCTTCTAAGTCAAAACAGAACCGCCTGTCTATTGTATCTGTATTTCTTTTGGTACAATACGTAAGGACAAAGAGTTCTGCATCACCCTGTGAAAAGAAAATTTTTATAAGCTTGACCCAGTTCTTGTAAGTTTTTATAAGCTCCAGAAAACCAGCTGTACAAGGCAAGTAAGGTAAATTTATATTAAATGGCAAAAGCTATACTGAAAACTGACACTTGCAAAAGAATTCGCCTATGGTTGCAGTTTACTTCTCTACACAATAACATAAATTCTATGTTTTTCTGGGACATAAATCTAAAAATATTGAGTCTATTTTAGCTGATACTTTACAGAATGACTCAATACCACAGTAAGTTAAACTAACAAAAATATTTTGCACTAGTTACAATATAAACACACAAAGAGACTTCTCCCATTTTATATCAGCCACAGTGATTTCCATAGTAAAGGCCACAGTAAAGACTTCACTAACTAGAACAAAGGAAGTGTTCTTTACCATCTGTAACATGTCTTAGAGAACCAACTCTTTCTTCCTTTGAGACCAACACCAGGATCTTATTTTATCCAAGAATCACAAACTCATCTGTTTGCATGTGGATGCTGCCTGAGTTGTACCAGATTAAATCAGGATTAACTGCACATTTTAATTATTTCTTGTCTTATTCAGAATCTCCAGACATAGAAGGCTGCCACTGAAGGAGTAACTGCAGGGGTTTCCAAATGGGAGATCTTTTAATAAGCAGAAATGGCTTCATAGGTGTTTTAGAATGCGGAATGCTCAGCCACACATACTATATACTATATTAACTAAAATGGCTTATTATAACTAGAGCAAATTAGGATAAAAAATTCACAGAAGTACTGAAGTGATTAAGGAAACCAAATACCACTAATTTTCAGTACATAAGGTTTTCCAAAGCTTTTGAAAGATTCTTCCAAATTCAATATATTGGTAAATACACAGCGTCCTCAAAATTATGAAAGCCATCTCCCCTCCTCTGAAACTAATAGGATATATAAACTTGATAAAATTCCAACAACATGATTTTCTAACAAAATGTGCTGCATTTACAGGCATATTGACTCAAGCCTTAGTTTCCAGATTAAGATATCATTTTTCCTTGCAACAAAATGCATTTTATCCCCATCAATACATTCATTTAATGTGTCATCTTTAAAGGTAATCAATTCCCAATTATTTCAGTAGGATTTAAAGCCATTTAAAGATAAACAAAGTCTTGGGTATTGAATATTTCAGATGCTTTTAAAGTTATCTGAAATTACATTCAGTTATCAGTACAAATTATATTCCTATCCACTTTTCTAGTCCGACTTCTAGTATTTAAATCTCCAAAAGAAAACTCTAACGGAATCATTTAATAAAGAAATTTCTAGGTCTGTTATATTTTCCTGATTTATACTTTAGAAAGTTAAGAGGCCTCATGGATAAACAAGATTCTAAATGGTGAAACATTGCACGTTACCTGTGCCAGGTCCTCTGGTCTTCTAAAAGAAAGCAACTGAAAAGTCTAGAGAATTCTTATCTATCAATCCATCCACAACTTTAGGTTAATGTCCTTCAATGGCAGACTGAATTGCATGAGGAAAGATGAAAAAAAGGGGCAAGGAGGGTAGAGGGGGAAGGTACTTGACACATCTTATCTAACATTCTCTGATCTTAATACAAAACAAGTGTAAGAGTAGAATACAAAACTATACATACAACTTTCCCTCCTGATCTGTGTTCAAATGGGATCATGGAGAACTTCTTTGTCTCTTTCCTGTACATGCAATAGTGCTTCACCCAACTGGAACCAAAGGGAGCAGGCCCTACATAACACAAAAGAAACAAATAGTATGTACTTTTTCCAGTTTCTGCATTCTCTTCTCCTGCTTTCTAAAATGATACTTAAGAGCCCTATTTAATTCCTAATAATGCTGTATTTAAAGTAAAGGTACAAATTAAGAATATTATACAACATCATACAAATATTAACCACTGCTTATTATTCTAAAATATGATGCATGTTGTACTTCACTCTTATGCTGAATAACAAATGGAAAGAATTATTAATGTATCTTTGTCTCACTACTACAGACAAAATAATTTTCCCCTATAAAGTAAATACTCCCTTGAGACTTTATTCAGAAGAACACAGAAAGCTAGATTTACACCTGGTAACTTGAATCTAAAAAAACAGAGATTACCACACCTCTGTTGCAAGTTCTAAACAATCTGATGATTAAGGTCTGATCACAACTTCTGACACCAGAACTCTCTCCTGTTAATCAGTGCATACCCTAACAGAAGACATTTCCTATAGAGCACAGCTTGCTGCAAATAGTATTGCTGAAATTTGCACCATAATGCTAACTGTTCAAACTTGGATTCTGACCCTTTGTATCTCCACACTTCTATTACTTAACTTTTCCTTAAAAACAGGTCTGCAAATGAATCTTCTCACTCTATAAGGGCAAACATCTCAAAAGTATGATTTATTCAAAATGTTTAAAATAAATAATAAATTACAATAAATTGTCATTCCTTGAGCAACAAGAGCTCTGCATCTTGTTTGGCTTTTTTACTAGTGTGAGAAAGATTTATAATTGTTTGAAGTGTTGACAGAATATGATTTATGCAACATGCACCTTCACAGCAAGAATTTTAACACCAGCTACCTAACATATAGTCTGCTTTATTTGACCCTATCATCACAATTAGGTAATGAAAGTGTATCAATGAATCAAGGAAATGACAATTTCATCATACTCAACAAGCCAAATTTTCAGAGGCTAACTTGACAACTCATGTTGCTGGCTGACAACAAATGTTTGACAGTTCTAGGGGAAGTCATTAATAACGGATTAAAAATAAGATGAAATCCATTCTTTGGTCAAACAAAACTTCCCTGAATTCAGTCATTTTACTAAAAACTGTCACATTTTCAGCTCAATATTCTTTTTATGAGCCACAGTAACAATGCTGTTAAAAACTTTGAAAATATACTTAGATGACTCTTTAATCAACAGTAAATTCTTTGCATTATCATGTTACCTATAGAGACAAGACTTGCCCGTATGCCAAATATGGGCACTGTGGAATACAAAATACACCTTACTTTTTTCCTGTACATAGAGGTAGCCTTCCATTGTGAAGTGATTTGCTCTTTTATGCTCCTGAGGATTTCTTCTGATCTTGTTCATGAGCTCCTCTACCTCTGACCTTGTTCCTTCAAAGCGATTTCGTGTCTAAAACGAGACAGCAAAAAACCCTTTGGTAACGAGAGTGGAAGAGTTACTCATCCTGGCTGACAGGAATCACGTACTGGGTTGGCACAGCAAGGCTTTTGTGTTTGGGGGCTACAGAGTAGCTCCTCTGTGAGAAGGTGATAGAAGCTCCCTCCGTGTCCAACAGAGCCAGTGCCAGAGTTCCAAAACAGACCAGCCACTGGCCAAGGCTGAGCACATCAGTGACCATGGTAGAGCCTCTGGGATAATGTATTTAAGAGGGAAAAACCACACAATGCCAAATGCAGCCAGGGAACGGAGGAGAATATGGGAGAGGAACAGCTCTGCAGACCTCAAGGTCAGGGCAGAAGGAGGGGGAGGAGATGCTCCAGGTGCCAGAGCTGAGATTCCCCTGAAGTTCCTGTGGACATTGGGTAACTCCATGGAGGACTGTCTCAAGTGGGAGAGACCCCATGCTGGAGCAGGGGAAGAGTGTCAGGAGTCATACCCCTGAGGAGGAAATAGCAGTAGAGGCACCATGTGAAGAACTGACCATAACCCTCCATCTCCTGCACCACTGAGGGAAGAAGGGAGGGCTGACGGAAAGGTGTGTTTAATATTTGGGTTTTATTTCTCATTACCCTACCCTCATCTGGTAATAAATGAAACTGAACTCTCCCAGTCAAGTCTGTTTTGCCCCTCATTGGTCTGTAACTGGTTTCCCTGTCCTGTTCTTGATCCACAAACTCTCCAGCTAAGGAGGGCAGTGATAGAGCAGCTTTAACATCCAGCCAGGGCCAACCCACCACAAATAACTATAAAAAGAGAGAATGATCCAGGCCGTTTTAGGCAGTTAATCCTAAAGCACAATTCCCATATATGTGTTTACTCTCTAAGTTTTCTGATATTCTTCAAAATCAATTTGAGGTTTGGATTTCAGCTGTTGTGACTGTGGAAAGCACACTAAGACTGCCAGAGTAGGTTTCTGAAACAATGCAGAGAGAAGTGAAATATTGAGTGCAAAATGAATTTGAATATTGAAATTTCCTCAGAAAAATATTACTACATATATTGGTTTAATTCATGAGACTCTTATTTGTTGTCAGGAAGTAGAGGATTTTCTGTGGTAATTGAGGAAAAAAGTGTCAGGAAGGTCATCAACAGTGTATACAGATTGAGACTATATATGTGTCAAATGTTTTGACCACACACAAGCAGAAGCATGCAAAGACAACCTAAAGAAACTTGGAAGTCCAGTTGATTATTATTCCTGAATGTCACTTATTCCACAGTCTGCAAGCAGCCGGAAGAGAAATATTTATCAGAATATTAGCAAAAACAATCAGAAAGTAACCATGCCACCCACAAATTATATGACAGGACTACACAAAACAACAGAGTAGCTCACACCTGACACAACAAACTTTTTGGTTTGGTCTGAAAAACACTGGTAATAGGTAAATGAGCAAATAAAATCACAACAATCATGGTAATAGCTGGTTTTCTCTACATATGCACCTGTCCATGCTGAGAACACTGAAAAACACTTTAAAATCCAAGCTGGTACACGTGTTTTGAGGAAAGCACATAGTTCCAGATGCATGCTTGTGTGTCTTTTTGTTTTCTGAAAAAACCTTTATTTTTCTGAAAATGCGGCCTCACCTATTTTATCTTTTCCACAGGAAAAGCATACAAGATAGCACAGCTTTTGGAAGACTCAGCTTTCTAGAGCTTGGGCTACAAGGCTGGGGTGGGTCTTTTTCTTTCTTTCTTTCATTTAAGGGGAGGAGATGGGCAGTGAGAGGAAGGCAGGGTTTGTGGTAGGGTGTGGAGAAGAAATCCGTAGGAAAATTCTCACAGTAAAGACAACCTGAATGAAAGGAAAGGCAACTACTACAGCTATACTGGCAATTATTAAATCACTCTCCACATCCAGATAGGCTGTCTGTACTGGATCTTGTACCCTTCAATTTCTAACACATCAATCCAGTGTTCTGCCAGCAGCTCAGCTGTACCGCAGGCAAACCCCAGTTCATTTTTCCTTTGGGATGTCTTGCTGATCTTCAGCACAGCAGAGAATGTGTCATGTCCTCTCACAATCTTTTCAAATGCTTCCTTCTATTCTCCTTTTACCTCGGACAGTTGTTGAGCCTTGTTCTTCCTTCTCTCTACAGCCTCTATGTATTCATAAAACTTGAGCTGCAAAGCTCAAGCTCTTCAGAATCTGGTGGGGGCACACTGTGATACCATTCAGTCAATTGAAAATGCAGCTGCTGAGATTAGCTTACTTTATTACTGCTTATCACTTCTTCAGATCACTCCACTGGCTATTTTCCATCTGTATTCTGAAACCCAGCTCTTCAAAACTGTATCAGAGTTTCCCTCTCGTGTTTCATCCAGCATCAGTTCCCCTCTAAGCTGCTCCTCACTCTGTTAAGCACACAGAAGAAGCAAGTCTGGCCTGACATTTCCCCCACAAGCACTGACTTCTGCCACAAAAGTCTGCTTACGAAGTTACCACTGACCCCTTCCGCTTCTCAAACCAAACAGCTCACAAGGAAATTTGACACTTGAACATACAGGAAGAAAATTCAAGGAATGGTATCATGACCCATGAATCACATCACTATGCATTACAACAATTAATCCTCCCTTCCAACCTTCCACCTCCCTGCTAGTTAAGCCACTTCTAAAAACAGCCTGTCCTCTCCAAGAAGTAGTTTCTGTGTCTTAATTCTAGATGCCCTCAGAGGTCAACAAAACAAATGCACCATCAGGAATTGATTGTTTGCAGTAAGGTGTGTGGATTGCTTCCTACCAAGAGACTTCTGGCCCAAGTTCCTCTAAGTAAGCTTTATTCTTCATAAATCTCAAGGAAGCAAACAGACCATCTGACTAGTAACTCTGTCAGTCCCACTGCTTCAGCCTTCACCATGCTCCTGCTCTCCCAGTCCAGATCACACTGGGAGATTTGGGATGAGGGCACACTAAACTAGTGGTGGCCCCATTTTGCCTGTCCTTGAAGGTACACATCATTTTGTAAAATACGCCGTGGGTGCCAACACTAAGTCTCCTTACACAGTTCTGCACCCCAAACCAACAGGGATGTTCTTTGAAAGGGCTGCTCTAAGACAAACAAATTCCACACTGTGACCAGCTGTTTTTCTTCCCTTTTCTTAGTTATTGATAATGTCACTCAATAGGGAAATGACCCTCAGACATGACCACCACACACTCAATTTCAAAGCACACCCAAAACACTGAAAACTTTATATTTCAATACCCATACTCTGAATTATCTGAATTATCTGAATTAAAGTGTTGTATGCATTTTAAGACTTCATTTGCTTTAAATAATACTTGCATTATTTCTGTTTAAAGAAAAAGAAAAAAAGGAGTGTAGACCTTTTACTTCATGCTTATTTTTACAGTATTATTAGAAATTATAAAGAACTCGCTGGAATTAGTGATGATTTGTTCAGTGATGTGGTTGGTTATCCAGGAGATGGCACCATATCCCCAAAATTTACAGGCAATGCACTCGTATGGAACTCTTAAGTGTTGGCAGTACAGATACTGCATATGCAGCAACTTCAGCGAGTGACTTTGCTCAAAAAAGTAGACTCAACTTACATTTTGTATATTTATCTGCAAGGCCATTTTGTAATGATTGAAGTCTTTGGCAAGTTCATATCCCTGGTGATAGAAAGTGAACAAACCCTGAAAAAATGATAGCACCTGAAATAGAAATAAAAGATTTGTTAGAACAAAAACCTCAATTTTCTTCAATACAATTGCTGCACATAGGCTTTTTTGGAAAGATAGATTTAAAATGATTATTTTAAAATAGATTTCCACTAATGCCTACATTTTATGAGTAATATTTAAATCCAAATGATGATCTATGTATACAGACATTTTAGATGGTCCTGTCTCTGGGACTTCACAACTGATCTCTCTCTACTTTTCATCTGAGCATAGGAAATGTATATCCCCTGTTCCCAAACTTTCCTATGTAACGTTTTCCAGCAACTGCTCTGATACCAATGATGTCTGGAACACTTATTTGTGCATGAGGAGGCAATGATCACTCTGTCTTTTTGTCACCATTTCCCTGGTCACTCCTCTCTCTGCTAATGACCACGTGGAGATGACTTTCACATCAGTCATCTGGTTTGCTGGAAGAAGGAAGCTTTCCCCATTGCTGCTTTTTGTGCACAGATCTTTCTGTCAGAATCAGAAATTGACCCACTTAGCATATGCTGACTTCAGTATTTCAATTTAAAAAAACAAACAAGTTTACTACACTGGAAGCAGCATGAGGTATAGTCCTGTCTAACTCTCTTGTTTAGTTCAGGTGGCTGGAACAAAGAAATTGAGACATAAAAGAACAACTCTCTAAAGAGAACAAGCCAAAGAATGTATTTAATAAAAGTCTGAAGTCATATAGCAAATGAACCATTTTCAAAAAATGCAAAAAACACATAAATTTCAAGTATTAACGGAAAAGAAAGAATTTGGTACAAAATAATTTCAACTTTCTAGTCTAGTGTAAACTTCAAGTACAAATTAGGCAACATCAAGTACAGCCCCATCCAGAAGGAGCTTTCAGAAATGAGAAAAGGACATATTGCAAGAACATAATTTGAAGATTCATTTCTCTAGTCTGGCTCTGAGGAAACTTCAACGGTCCAAAATACAAAAACCAAATGCAAAGCGATTTAAGATTAAAAAACATTTTAAAATTAAAAGAAAAGAAAAAAAAAAAGCCAATATATCTACATCAAAAAAACCCCACACAACCACTCTTTTCACTCATTAAAGAATGTCATTTTGCCATTCTTTAAACAATGCTAATATAATTGCAGCAATTTATTCCCCCTTAGGTATTAGCAATTTTTTTCATACAGGAATTATCTATACAAGAATAGACAGTTCTTAATAACTCCATAATGACCAGCTATTTTGATTAGGGTCCTTTGAAGCATTTTTTTCATTATTACATTAAACTAATTGCATCAGAATAAAAGGGCAAACTTGGCCCAAAAGGACAGACTTCAGAGCATGAGGGAATGGAAGTCGCTTCTACAATCTATCCTCCCTTTATTCTCAGTATTACACTTACGATTCTCTTGTTGTTTGATAAATTTGTATTTAAAATACCAAGCTAATGTACATTTCAGAAAAAATTTTAGAAAAAGTTCTTCTCACAGATTTAAGAAAGGCTCATCAGTGCATGCAGGATTTCCACCAAAATTCAATTAAACCCCTTGATTTCTGCACAGATTCAACTGCAAGTGAAATTAAACATGTCAGGCATAGTAACGGGCCTGACATGTAGTAACAATAATGGGCTTCTTACCCAGCAGCATCCCCCTAATTGATTTATATCTGCAATTCTTTACTAGCAGGCCTCTAAGTCCAACCTTCATAATTAGAATTAGATTCCTTGCATTAGTCAGCAATAATATTTTATTGGTTAGAAAACCCAAGGCAAGAATCCTGACACCAACATCATCTTGAGTCCTCTATTCTATCTCACAGTGTGAATTGAGGTTTTAGCGGTACAACAAAATGTTTCACACATTTTCTGAAAATCAACATCAGTGGGTCCAAATCAGCTCTTATTACTGAGGTAAGATTTGACATGCCTGGTTAAGTTTATCTGCATTAGCAATCTATACAGATTTAACAAGTTAGTTTAAATTGTAAAGCCATACAATTGGTTGTGTTTTCCAGAAAGCAAAGCTTGGCTTTTGTCCAAATGCATTCCTTCTCCATCCCTTATGAAAGGTAGAGTAGGTTGAATTCCCTGATACTTACAGGCTCCACACACTCAAATTTCTTCCGCTCCTGTATTTCCTGCAACTTGCACACGTACTCAAGGGACAGCTCATAGAAGTGTTTCCTGTTCTGCTCCACTTGGTTATCTGCCTGCATACAGAACACAACTCATGAAGTTTCACAGACATTTTGCAGACAGCTTCAGGGTAACACACACACAGAAGTGACAAACAGATAATTTTCACGATGTTTGAGGGATTTGTTACAACGTAGATCATTAATTTACTTTTAAATGGCAGCAGCAATTCCCTTTCACTAGGTAATATATGTTGTTTTGAACCATGAGGCTAGACTTTTTAGAAAAAAAATCCAGCAACACCTCTTCAAACTTCTTTTCTAGGGAATCCAACTTTTAACAGCATTGCAAATGTACCTGCCCAAACAGAGTGGGAGCTAAGAGTATCCTAAATTAGAAAAGGGGGAAATCATCTCTCCAATCAAATTAAGGAAGAAAATGTTATTTTTGAAAACTACAGTGCTGGCACTGTAAATTTTACCCTATAACCCAAATAACTGCTGTTATTAGCCAGAATGCTGTTGTACCCATCCCACACCTGTGCTCACTCTCACTGACAGGAAATGCAATAGAAAAAAAGTTCACTTATTGGTACAACATTCCACAGTGTTTCTCCAGAGCATCTAGTGTCTAAAAATGCAGCCTTTCTACCTGCACCTGATATTTAGCACAGTTTTTCAGAAATGTCGACACCATATTGATGCTGAACAGTTACATTTCAGCTGCCATCCATCTGCATATAAATATTTCACTTTCTAGCATCTACCCATTAATTTATGAAGGTGTTATTTAAGGTACATGTAAGATTTGTATTTAAGGTACATGTAAGATTTGTTAAAACTTAAAACTTGGTAATATAAACTGTTATTAAAATACATTAAAAAAAAGGTTACTTTAAGTAATTAACACTTACTCTTTGCCCACAAAGATAATACAAAAGTAATCTGCAGTGAATTAGCAAAGGAAGGGGAGAAAGGGTTAGGTGAAAGGACAAGACTTACTATCAGACTCTCTCTTAAATACTGAGACTACATCCTTCAGGCAGAACAGTGACTGCTGTGCTTTAAGAGGATAAACCAAATTAGCTTTAAGACAGTTTTGCCTTAAGATGCGCTTGGCTTTACTGCTCTGTACTGGAGAACTCTCAGCAGTTAAAGGGGCATAACCACAAATGCCATTAAATAAAGCCCTGATAAGTATTTCAATAAGCAAGCCATGCCATTTTGATGCATCCCATAAACTGTGGAATTGTTTGAGTTGTCAGCCTATAAACACAGGAATTGTTTGAGTTGTCAGCTAAGCTTCTAATCATATATACTTATCATATATACATATATATAATCATCATGTGAAGGGTGACAACACCCTAGAAAGAGACTCTGAAGTGGATCTTCAAGGGCATCTGGATCACCACACAATACAGATTACATTAGCACATCTCAGTTTTTTGAGGCATGAGCCTCCCCATGCACCCAGCAAGTTGCATTGTACTTTGTGTACTGCTGAAGAAATAGAGAAATAAGAAACACACCTTGCTTGCCTCAGTAAAATTATAGGAATATCCCACCACCAGGAGAGTCAA
The DNA here is from genome assembly GCA_013400575.1 of Peucedramus taeniatus. Lineage (NCBI taxonomy): Eukaryota > Metazoa > Chordata > Aves > Passeriformes > Fringillidae > Peucedramus > Peucedramus taeniatus. The sequence continues at coordinate 104,899 of WBNO01008120.1, read as the reverse complement.
AAGTTGTGCTCATGTTAAGACACACTCCACAGCATGGCATGTTTTTCATCAGATTTTTGTCAAATTTATCCCTGCACTATTTACTCCATTCAAGAACAGACACAACTAGACATGAGTCAAACTAAATTATATACATTATAATGAAACTATATATACCTGTTATTTAAGCCTGTGCAAGAAACTGTTTCCTATTTCCTCTGACAACACGCTCCAAAGGCCTCTTTTCTTTAAATTGCTTATGCATTTATACTTCAAAATTAAACACACGTGAGAGCCTGACTGAGGAATTTCAGAATTTTTGCTCATGAAGCTTTGAAGGACATTTAAAACAAATTTATTTGTTCATTCTAGATTTCACACATGCTCTAAAGCTTCAGGCTATATTTGATACAGCTTCAAAATGCCTCTTAGAGGCAACATGTATTTTTCCATTGAGGTTAGGTCTCCTTTCAGATTTGATATCTAGAACCACATTTCATCAAGTGATCATAATCAGCCCTTTATCATTTTCTCTGTGTCAAGTTCTTTGGCAGCTGATCGATTGGACAAAAGTACAGGTCCTGACATATGAGCCATGCCCAATAACTTCACTGGGACAATTCAACTCCCCAAAAGACACTTTACACCTTTGAGGGTCAATGTTGCAAGTGCAGCTTGGTGAAGTGACATCTAAGTGAAACTCAAGAGTAGAGAAATTCCAGAGTAACTTTGGCAGTAATATTAAACATTTTTATGAAAAATGGCATAGAATATTTGGGATGGGGTAGAGGGCAGGGACAGGAGTTATCCCTGAGAAAAACATTAAGGTTTTTTATAGTCTGAGCATTAATAATTCTGACATAATTACATTTATCAGGGAAAAAAAGTCCTTCTGGCTACAGCAAGTCTCCACAAGATTTCCCAGCAGTCTTCTCATTTACTATTTGCTGTTGCTCCAGAAATAAAAACTATTACAAATAAATTGATGATGATAATAAACCCAGAGGGAACCAGAAGGAATGCCAGGCAAAACAAATCTATCAGTTATACATTGTCAAGAAAATTTTTTATAGCACTACTCAAAAAAATCCCAAAACAAATCTTCAAAATGTGAGAAAAAGCAAAGGCACAAACCCACTTTATTTGGGAATAAAAGTCTTGCTGTCCTTTGCATGAAGTGTTATCACAGGACATTCAGTCAATACTCACAATGCAATGCAAATTACACGAGTGGTAAAGCCTTGTAAGAAATGCAGAGTTTTTCACAGTATGCTTGCACTTCGCTATTCCCTGAATTCTCTATAAAAAATGGCATGAGGCTCAGCACTTCATACACACAAAACCCTTGATTCAGAAAATGGTGGAGGTAATAAGTTCAGTAAATATTGATTTTCTCAGCAACCTTTCCAGATGAGAAAATTGGTTTGTTTTACCACTAAGAATGCTGTTTCTGCACTTGCATAAGTACATTTACCTATTCCAAAGCCCTCAGCCTGCATAAAAAAGAGAGGCAACAATACCTCTTGTAATTGTAGCTCTTTCTTCTTAGCTGATAAATTCAAATGTTTTTCTAACAAACTGTAGTTCTTCTCTGTCTCTTTATCAAACTTCTTCTTTTCCTCCTAGATGAAGAAACAAAGTAGCAACAATGTAAATATAAAAGTGCACTACTTTTCTTCTTTTAAAATTCTAGTTCATCAGGAACAAAAAGAAAAAAAATCATACCTCCAGTAAACAGAGAAAAACATGCTCCATCTCATTTTAAAAATTAATTTAAAGGCTAACTTGAAATGAAATCCCATCACATCATTATGATGTAACTTATCACACAGATGCTTACATCTTCTAGTTGAAAAGGCAAAAAAAACCTGACCTCTTCTTGATTTATCGCATTTTTCATTACTTTCAGGCATCATCCACACTACCTTATTTTTGAATAAAAGGCATTACATGGAAATACCAGTTTCACAGAAAAAATAACTTTCTAAAATTGACAAGGGAAAAAATCCAACATCTTGAAACTCAAAGGAAATAAACCTCTATATTCCATAGGATTTCTTCATTTTAAAGCTATACAACAACCTCAGTGCTGAATTCCTATTTCTACCAGAGATTTATTGTGCCCACGACAAAAACCCAATTTAAAAAAAAATCCATAAAACTTAATATCATAGTATCAAAAGAAAAACTCTCACAGACACATATGAATATTATTTGCACAATGCAAAACTGTTTCTCTGACCACCAAAAACAATATATTGAAAGAGGGACAGTCATTACTGTTTTTAGGAAATCTGAGTTTCTGAATCTAATTTAGTAGAAGATTGTAAAACAAATTGATTCCTTAGTTCCAGTATATTACGGCAAAAATCAGCATTCATGAATTCAACCAACCAATTTTGAAGCTATTTTTAGTATATCTAATTGCAGTTGATGTTGGGGGTTGGATCTGTTTCTTTTGTGTTTGTGGAATTTTTTCCTGGTGGTTTTGCTAGGTAACTGATTGATGGGTACTTATGGGTGCTTGACTGAAACAAAAGGGGGCAGCAGGTTGCTCCTGGGGAACAGCAGGGAACAGGACAGTTCTGTCCAAGGACACCTCTCCGAAAGGACGTGGGAGTACCAGAAGACCCTGCTTGTTTTTCCTGCTGTTGGATTTTTCTCCAGAGGAAGACGGGACTCATCTCGTCACCACTGGACTTTCCTACAGGACTGTTTCTATTTCACAAAACTGCATCTACTACTCAAGGAGGATTTCATCTGGGCTGCTTTCACCACCCTGATACCCAGGGTGTCAGGTCACATCCCTGACTCTGTCAGGGTTTTTCTGGGGTTCTGTTGTTTTTTTTTGTTTTGCTTGTCTCTTAGTGCTATTACATTTGTATTTGTCTTTGCTTTGTCTAATATTCCTAGTAAAGGACTGTTATTCCTACTCCCAAATCTTTGCCTGAGAGCCTCCAATTGCAAAATTATAATAATCTGAGGGAGGGGGTTTACATTCTCTATTCAAATGGAGATTCTAGCTTTTTGCTGGCAGGTACCTGTCTTTCAAACTAAGACAGTTGAAAATAACCTCAAATATGTATAATCAAGTATCTAACTACATATTCAAGATTTAATAATCAGAAAGATACTAGTTCAATTATTTTTTTTTTCCTCATCTGTAGATTTGAAATCACATTTAAATGTATTCTAACCAAAGTCCTGGTTAAACTCTTCAGACATAATTGCTCTTTTTTTCTCCTCTTAACCTTTCATTTTGAACAATACTATATATATAGTATATTAGAAGAGACACACATTTTTGTTTTCTGAACCATCAGCTTCTGAAAATGGCATTACACTAAAGATGCTGTTTAGGATTGCTTCTCAGCAAGGACTTCTACCAGAATTGTTTTTCCCCACTCTGAGATTCAAAATTGCCTTTAAAAAAATCAGTCTTTAAGAAAATATTTATTAACTGAGAAACACAAAGATATGCATATAGTATCAGGGTGATTAGAGAGAACATAATAGCAATATGGGGAATTAGGAACAAAGTGCAGGGAAATAGGTGAATCTTTGTGTTTCTACTAGCAACATCCACATTGATGTGGTGAACATTAGAATGTGCCCAGAAAAAAAAAAAAAAAAAAAAAAAAAAAAAAAAAAAAAAAAAGAGTTCTCTTAACTTCTTAACAGGCAAAGCCAGAAACTTTACACACATAGCTCGGGATTAGTGCAGCAACACCTTTCACTAAGGACTAATTCAATGAGTGACTCAGCTTCCAGTTCTGTGAAGCTAAACTTTTCTCCCCTTGCTTTTCTTAACTTAACTCAGACCACTTCATCAGCAAAGGGATGTAAGATGCAGAAAAAATCTGAGGCAGCAGACTCAACTTTTATTTTGTAATGGTAGAGCATAAATCTTTCCTAAAACAAATACTACACAATGTTGCAGATATATATCACCACTAGATGCCATAGCTGGTTTTCAAAGCTAAGCAGAGTTATATTTCCAATGTCAGTGTTTTGATTATATTGAATAAATATTCAGTTAAGAATATTCCAAGAGCTGAATATTTTTAGAGGGTTTTTATTTAAACACTATACAATTATGTAAGACTTTGATTTAAGGTTCAAATAACCTTTTTTGACAGAGAATTATATCAAAAAAGAAATTTTAGATCAGAAATAAAAACGACAGCTTCACAGAAACAGTATGCAGGGGCACAAGGAAAGAAACATCCATCCAAACAAAATGGGAGATGTAGGCTGTGTGAATGTAATTTGTGTTAGAAGCATCAGGGAGAGAATTCTGACTAGAAAATGAGTGAAGGTATGAGATAAGCTAAAGCATTAGGAGTTCTCACCCCAAAACCAGCAATATTCTTTAACAGCAAAAATACTGCTGAAATAATGCATTCATTACACAGCTGTTTCTACAACAATCAGTTACATTCAGAACAAATCCTCTCTTTCCTTGGAAGATTGGCTATATTACAGACCAAGTTTTTATTGTGTGTTGGTTGGGTCACCTAATATACTTCACACAAGTCCATAAAATTACACAAAGCTCATTGTACCATTGAACTGAAAGGATTTATGATCAACAGAGCATTTTCAGTTCACAAACACTGAAATCATATGCAGAACATGTTAATCATTCCTGCCAAAGTCAAAATGTATAGTGTTCTTATAAGTGAAACATTGTCTTAGCTACTAAATATCACTGGTGATGAAGTCATGAAATTGCAAAATAAACCATATGCAGGTATTTTGAAAATGTATTGAGTTTTACAACAGAAAACTTTAACAGAATACTGGTTTCTTTCTTTTCTACTTCTTTTAATAAGCAGTTAAATTTCTCACTGCAAGAAGGAAGGTAGACAGATACAAATTTGTCCTTGTTACTTCTATCCAAATCTAGTCTGTACTTGATACATGAAGTTTACTCTGCTTTTTTTTTAAATACTCACAACTTAGTGACAATCTTAAAAAAATGACCAAATACTTTTAACAAAAATACTTTCAATGAGATCTTGTCCTCAGCCTCTTCATCCCTATTATTCCCATGCATACAGGGCCAATGAGATATTTATTCAAAACAAAAAATTAAATAAAGGCAATTCTCACTTGCAGGTGGCAAAAATGCAGTTAAAAGCATATGGATGAGCGAGCTCCTTTAGGTAGTTAATATTTTTCAGCATTTGATTGTGCAACTGTAGGCAAATACAAAGCAGAACAGGGTTACTCATTAGAAAGGGGGGGCAGGCTGTTAGCAGAATTCTTCCTATTCCAGACAGAGGAGATAAGGGAGTTGGGGGGAAGGAAGGGAAAGGACACATTCTTCTCTTCTTGAAACATTCCATTTGTTTCTGAAGCAAGTTCTCAAAGTAGAAATTTAAAAAGTGTGAACACATGAAACATAAACAATAACATGTTTCTGCCAGTTACATGTCATTATTACAATGCAATCCAAGTAGAGAAATTAAACAAACTTAAAAAGACAAGGAGGGACAAACCTTTACAGCTCCTAGCTGCTCTTTTCTAAATCTTTCCAAGGGTTTGATCAGAGTTTCAGTAACACTGAGTGCCTAAAGAAAAAAAAGCATGGGTTAGGTTTCTCAAGCCAGATTGATGAGTCACATCAGCATCAGCAATAAAAAGAAAAAGGCAAGCAAGCTCTGGAATAAATAACAGACATTTCAGAGTTAGGACTTCTAACTCAAAAGAAAAAAAAAAAAAAAAATCACATCTCTGAGTTCATTCAGGCTTACAAAATTTCTTAATTCCCTATCAGGAAAATTAAATTAAAACAAATGCAAAAATTTCAGAAATTTCCAGTTTGCACCCAAAATTGCAACTGCTTCATTTGTGCCAGTCTTGCAGATCAGGTTGAAGGCCTCAATGACTGAACACCAGAAAGAGACAGATAACAAATGAGTTTCATTAGGGGATGCAAAAATTTCTGCAAGAAGAAGCACTATAGACAACTGTGGAATAGACCAGTGAGTAGCAAATAATAATCTTTTAAAACCATTACGCACTCATATAAATCTCCAAATATTAACACACTTAAGTACATTAATAAGACCTTAAGCTAAATTATAAAATCAAAGAGGCGCAAAGTCAATAAACAAGAGGTTGAGATGACTGGGTGAGCATCCACCAGTGCACTTATGATATACAGTCTCATGACCATTGTAAAAAGAAAAAAGATGACACAATATTCCATCATAAGACAGAAAATTGTAGCTTTTCAGACCTGCACAGCTACTAATTCACATGAAATTTCCCTGAAGATGGAGCAGGGTTCCATTTGGTGCAAACAAGACTTCAAATTTTAAAAATATTTGAAATTTCAGGAAAGACTGGTACTTCTTGAACACAATAGCAGCATGGAAAAGATGGCAAGAGCATTGCAAGCGAGGAGGAGCAGGCAGAATCCTTTGGGTTTGTCCTAATGCAGACTCACAGAATAAATCATGCCCATGACTTGGCTTAGCACAGCCACTGGACTGGGATGCCAAGAGTTCAGGCAGAGCTCCCTGGAATCTCCCTAACATACAACAGAAGCCTTTCTCTCTCTTTCCTCCCCTTTCCCCTCCCTTTATAGTGAAAATCTTCAGATAAAACATCACAGGCTTAAACCGGCCTTCTGGAACACTTCTGAAAAATTCTTGTCATAAAACACACACGGGATGTACTGGAGATCTGGCACAACACAAATCTGAAGAGCACTGTCTGCTCCCTCCCACCCCCGCAGCCATGAGGGATTACTGTGGCAGTCATCCTGCCAATTCCCCTTAACCACAGCAACCCACATTTCTACAGGGCCAGCACAGCACACTAACCTGCAGCTAACTGGAAACCCAAAGAGCTGGCAAGTCTGGGCCAAACTGGGTGCTGCACAGTCATCCATGTAACAGCTACATCCTAACTTCAGAGCACATCTTCTCAGCACAGAACTTCCTTCTGCATCCATTTCCTGATTTTGCCAAAAACATTTTAAAGCACCCTTCAGTGCACCCTTAGGAGCAACAGGAAAAGGAAGAACTCTGACTCTCAAGTCAGAGTGGAGAGCATGAAAACCACACAATCTGTATTGGAAAACTTGAAATTGTTCTCTGTTCCAACAAAGAGAAGGAAAAAGCTCCTCCTCAGAGAGGATGGCACAAGCTTCCATGAGGTAGAGCACCACAGTTACTGGAATAATTTCAAAACATTTAAAGGTAACAACTGAGCATTCACATGGTTAGAGGGTTAAAAATAATTAACAAATGACAAGTTGCTTATTAGTTGTTTGAACATTTACACAAAAAAGTGTAAGAATAACACGCATTGAATGTATGTTGAATACAAAGTCCTAATCAAAGAAAACCACCGCACCTTGATGTAAAAAAAGGAAAAATACAAAAAAAAGGAAAATAAGGAAAATATATGCATAAAGGGCTGTACTTCATAAAACAGCAGGGCTGTAAATCACTTGTTCTCCTACTCTTGTGCAGTATTAAAAATGGGAACCACTACAGGAATTTGCTTGAAGCAGAAAATAATCTTTAAATCAAAATGGGATGTTCTCTTCAGTGACTGCCAACAAGCAGATTCCACTGCTGCCAGTGGGATGATATGCCAGTAATTCTTTCATTAAAAGAAAAACAAGCTTCCTCTCCTTCCAAAAAAGACATTTCTTATTTTGCACAACTTGAACTTTTGTTAACAGATGCATCCCCAGGTGCCTGCCAGGAAGGTACTTATGATTTGTCACCTCCTTTGCTTTTTGTGCCTGCATTAAATAACAGGACTCTTGATTACTTCTGGGTGGAGTGAGGTTTTGTAGATCTTTGGTCATTCTCACGGAGCTTCATACCAGACCATATATTAGAATGCAAAACTGGTAAATTCAACAGTGAATTAAAGAGATGTTCTTCTGACTGACAAAGTTCATAATTAAAATATGTCCAATACAAGATTAAATAGAGAAGCATTCCTGCTGTTTTCCAGTACATAGAATCTAGTGTTTGTCAAGAAAAATTACAAAAATATCTATTATTATTTATAGAATAAAAATATTTACACTGTTATTCATTCTTAGCTTATTTATAACTTGGAAACTTAAAACAACTATTTTTTTTAAACTATAGATAACAAATTAGCAAATAGGAAATAAGCAAGGGATTACCTAAATATATTTGTAATTATCACTTGTACCTTTCTTCAGAACTAGATTCATGTTAAAATGGAAAATTTCCAACAAAAGTTAAACTACACATTTAAGTTGATTAATATGAAACTAGATGTTCCTTCCTTTTTCAACTTCTGTCTTTACTCTTACATTCATTTTCATCCCTCTTCTTCTTTAATCCTGACAGATTATGACAGAAATGTACTATTTAAAGGGGTATTTAAAAATCCCTTTCTTTACATCTCTCATCTATCCAAACCTACATGAAACAAATATATATTCAATTATATCTGCCAGGAAAACTGTGGCATGCAAGTCATAAGTGAACCAATCTAACAAGGTCATGTCTCAGGTAACAGACTCTTAACCAGCTTTGTGAATGTCAGAGTCTCAGGAATGCTCTGAGAAATGTTTAACCTGACGTGTGCACGTGTCTTGGGCAGACAGTCCCAAACTGCTTATGCTGTTCCTGCTCTGTTTGCAGCACCTACAGAAAGGTCAAAGAATTAACTTAAATTGAACATAAACCTGGCAACAGCAGCATAAAAGTCATCAGTGCCATCACCACCTCAGAAGATCACTCTATCCACCATTTCCAACATTCTGAAGCATGCTATCAGCTTTGTGTATATCTATTTCAGATGCCTTTACAAAACTCCACTTGCTTGAGCAAAGAAGTTGTACAGACCATAGATTAAGGGGCTCCAACCACTCTTTCTAGCTGCAGCCCTCAAAGGCACAGGCTAAATCCATTAGCAAGCTCATTCACAGCTGCTGGATACTTCCTCAGTCAGGTCAACAAGACCCAACAGGTCACTGAGCAGTCAGTGGCAGTTCACAAGATGGTTCCATTTAGATTGTCACTTCTTCCCTTCTCAGAAAAGGTGGGAGTAGAGGTGTTCAAGGAGAAACTGCTTTCACCAACACTTCCTCCTATGCACTGTAACCTGAAGGAGAAGACCAGGCACCAGCATTCAATGCTCCTCTTGCTTTCTCCTGCAGTAGGCAGGAGCAGGTTCTCTAAGTTCCCACTCCCTTTCCAGGCACAACCAGGCTTATATTGCAGAGGAGGAAGGCTGCTTTCATGGCCTGTAAAGAAGTAGCAACCCACAAGAGCTCTCCCCAAAGTTCAGTGGCTAAAAAGGTTAAACCAATCTAAGTTAATCAAAGTTCATTATTAGACAAGTGCAGCGCTGGCCTCCCAGCCTTCATCCTGAAAATGTCCTTAGAGCTCAGCCTTTACTGGAAGCACTGGAAATTGCACACTGGTCATCAACAGCTCTGGTGGTGAGGTAAATAATATTCCGGCTCTGCTCCATTCTGAACTGAAGCATTTTCCCATAAAAAAACAGGTTTACTAAGAAAAAAGAAAAATTAAGCCATAAACATACAACTTCCTGCAGACTGCACTGCAACACAGGAGTGCTGAGTTCCCAGTTCCATCTCAGGAACTGGATGCAGATTGGATGCCTTGCATAAAGGAGGGGATTTCATTTCTGAGCATACTAACTGGAAAGATTTATTTGTAGTCAGAGGCAGGATTGTTTCTCCCCTCAACAAAGCTATGAGGGAGGCCACCAAGTCAGAAAGGCAAAGCTCATGAAACTGAGCAAGTGTCAATGAAAGCAGATATGGAAAGGAAGCTTTGCCTTAGTGGGTGCAACAGAGAAGGCAGAAAGGAAGAAATACCTAGCAGTGATTCAATAAAGTAGTTGACTGTTGGGGAAGATGAACAGGAAAGCCTTATAAATATGACTGTCTGGCAAAAGATTTTGAGAATATAGAAATTATAAGCGAGATTGAAATGAAAGCAAGCTTTGACATACCAAGCCTCAGTTACTGAACAACTGGAAAACAATGGTATGGCTGGCTGAAAGTAATCCCCTTTTAATTGAACAAGACCCTCTGCTTGCAGACAGGTCCAAGGGTCAGAGAAGATCCTACTAGCTCGGCAGAAAGGGGCCAAAGAGTAGTTTTTAGAGTTTAAAATGTAACACAGTACGGTAATGTAATGATTCTTATAGGCTACATGTAGATGCTGTAGGATTTGTATCTTGTACTAGATTGGTTAGTGAGAATTAGAATATTCAGCACAGAAGAAGATTTATTGTATTTTAATGGGAGCTTCGCTCTCATATTTGTTTTCTCTTATGCTCTTACTCTCTTGCTCTTACTCTCACTCTCTATCTCTCTTTGGGGCCTGCTCCCAGCTGTGGCTGGCAGCTCCAAGCAGGGCCCCTGCACCCATGCCCTTTGCAGTAAACCGCAAGTTACCTACAATGTTGGGGGAGAGAGAAATATATAAAAAATATTATTTTCTCCAAAAAGCTTTTCTGCTCCACATAGTGATTTGCTACTAAAATTTCTCAAAGCATTAAGACCTATGCCTGAAACCCTGTATTATAAAAATTTGCAGATACAATTCCACTACTGAAAACATCAGATGTTACTTGCAAAGCCTGAATCTTTATTATTTCTTTTCCTATGAGAATATTATTTGCTCTTACACATGGCCTCAGCTGCACAGCCAACCCCTGCCAGCCCTACAGACAGAGGTGTCTCTATAACCACTCCTCAGCTCTGGTTTTGTATTTATCTGGAGCACTGATGACTGCAGACAGTGCAACCCACCCGCAAAGCTCATTATTTGGTTTTCAAATCAAGTTTTCTTCTAGTAAACACGTCTGGATTTTCTCCCTGCTCTAGAGCTTTCCCTGTAGTTTTACAACCTTAGATAATGAAAGGGCCTCAGGCACACATTGGGAATATAGACATAAGAGTTTTTTAAGGAGGTCTCATAGGACATTAATACTTGTGTGTCTTTGCATGTGTGCAGAGGCTATAAAAAAGAAGTGATATCCATTGCTGAGGATTCATTTGCTGTCATCTGAGGAAGTCATCTGGTAACAAAAGAGCCAGGGGGATGGGTTATACACCTCACCTAGAGACAACATATTTTGTGCACTACTTAAGCACCAGGAGGCATCTGTAACAAAACACATCACCTCCCTCTTAGGTGTTCCAGAAAACTACCCCTCAGGGTTTGGTAAGAAGACAAGAAGTTTCTCAAACTGTTCCAGGGGGAATTTCCTAGACCATTGAGCCACTGCCTCACAAGCCTGAATATAGGCAGAATCCTGTGCTCTGCACTTCCTAATTCTTTCACAAGCAGCAGCCTTGGCTTACAGGAAATACAGCAGCTGGACTCCTGAGCTCACCCTTCTACAGAAGAGTTGTTTCCTGTTCATCTCCTGGGAGTTCATGAATGACCTAAAGGGCAAACAGTTAAAAGGGCCTCCCTATGATCCATCTGCTATGCTGTGCCCAACTCTGAAATGTTGTGCCCACCTCTGAAATGCTGCCCTCATTGATTTTCTTGTCATGAAACCGCTGGCCTCCAAAATCAGATTGGTATCATAAGCAAACAATAAATAATTTCCTTAAAAAAATACAGTGGAAGCAGGTAAAGATTATTTTCTGAAAGCTGTTTAATAGTCCTGTCTTCTGAGAAAGTATTCTTAAGCAATACATTCCACTATAAAGAGAAAAATACTACAAAACCATAATCATAACAAACAAGAACACAAAATAAAGCGAAACAGGCTTTCACACACCGCAACAAATCAGCTTTCTACATCTGCAGTGAAGGAAAGCTGGGGATAACTCCTTTAAGAAAGATCTTCCCTTAGCAAACCACAACACACCAGAGCACTGGTCTGGTTTTCACACCACAGACATTGTATGTGGTCATATGATGATCCTGACCAAGCAAAAAGGCTCCTCAGAAAAGAAAACTGTATAATGCCTATTTTCTTGGTGCATGGCAAAGCTCATCACTGAGCAAAGAGATGCCTCTGAAAGTCAAGGAATCCAGCAGCGAACAACGGCATCAGTATTCAGTCAAGACTGAATTGCTTAATTGTCAACGCTTTCCTCCAGAAGAAACAGTGGTGTTATTAACAACCAGCAAAATCCAAACTGGTAACAGTTTTACAATGCAAATTTCAAACATTTCCCAATGATGAACTAAGAGAATGAAAATTCTCTAGTGAATTATGTAGATGCATGTGAGACCACAGAGTTATCTGGAAGAGGAAGCCAGTGGTAACAGGACTTGTCAGCTGTGTTCACTCAGAGGTGGGAGGAACACACCCAGATCTAGTTTTGCACCTTTTTTTTCTATTGTACAGACAAGTCATCTTTGGTTTAGAGATTGATGTGGACAAGTTCATATCCAACTCACAAAACTATTTCAGAAGATTGCGTATGACATTCAAAACCCAGCTAATAAATGAAACATTCAATGTCAGGAACCACCAAAACAGAGCAAGATGTGGCTGAAATACTCACAGTTATACATTCGTGTTCCATATTCTGATAATTACATGATTTCCATCTGGTCTCATGCCCAGCAGAGGAAAAGGGAAGGCTGGGCAATGAGATATGGCAGCAGTTGTTCTGCTTGTTTCTAAAACTGGAAAGTGTTTTATTAAATTTAAAAAATTTGCACAGGAAAGAAAAGAAAGTAGACCCTGCAATTAAGGTACTCAAATGCTGTTCCTGAGACATGCTGTTTCATCTGTGCCTCTGTCTCTGCATCTGAGATATTCAATGTACTGTCGGCAGCCTAATTTTTCAAACTGGTCAACAATTATGTCCTTTCCACTGTCTTGCCAGATATATTTAGCAGTTTGCACTGTCAGCAGACTTAAAAGCATCTGAACATATGGACCACTAAACAATGCCTTGAACTCATATTGAATAGATCTTGAATGCATCACACATTGGGTACTACTGGGTACTTTTTTACTCTACATCAGTGAGTAAACTGATTGCTCCCTCACACAGATTTCTTCAGATTACTGTCAAGACAGATTAAGATTCACAAACCCCTATATACCACATGAAGAGTGCCAAAGAAAAGCTTAGAAAAATTAATATCAACATCTTCAGAGCAGAGTCAACTGCTGAATGGAATTCAGATACAAAAGTCACTGGACAAAAGGTAAGAGTTAGCTATTCAGGAACACTGTGTGTTAAGTGAGCACTTCACCTGTGAAATAAATACTCATGCACTTCCATATCTAATCGTAAGAGGTAGGTTAAGTAAGAATAAATAAGTAAATGTACATATGTGTAAAGATTACTTAAAGTATATCTTTAAACTTTTAAGTGTATACCTTTGAATGTTAGCAACTTTTTTTAACTTGTGAAAGCACAACTGATTAACCATCTCCCCCATTTTTTTAAGAAGAAATAAAAAAAGACTAAAAGAGTGACTTCTTTAAAAATCCAAAGAGAAACCATTTCTTGTGCTCTTGATATATGCCGGGAATAGCTCTGCTTTTCAGAGATGATAATCTGGATTTGATTCTGCCAACCTGGTAAAAATGACAAAGAATGCAAAAGATTTTTTTCAGAGGCCAAAATTGCAAAGATACCCACAGCACAAGAAGAAGCCTTTCTTTTGCCAAGAAAAATAAAAAAGGAGGAAAAAGACTTTAAAATATAGGTGTGTAGTACCTTTCCTCTTAAGACATCTGAAGGGATAGAAGTGTGTGAAAAACATAGCAGGAAATAGAAGAGAATGTATCTAAGTAAAACAGCTTGTTTATATTGCCTAGAGAAATCACAGGGAATATAGTAAGGTGAATATAATTGTATCAGAAATCCTATACAAAGAGAAATGTGATGGAGTAAAAAGAAAATAGATGAGTGTTTAGGAGCAAAGTTAGAAAGAAGGTAAAAGACATTTTATTTGGCCACAGTAAAAAAAAAACTAAGAAAAAGAGGTTCTTCCTATGTGTCTGAAAAAAGAGAGGAAGGAAGCTATAAAACCATTCTAGAACTGAAACAAGTGTTAAATCAATGATGATGTATAAGACAACAGATTTTAATTACCTCCACAAAGTAAAAAAAACTCAGTTAAATTGTAGCAAAAACAAAGGGGGGAAAAACAGGTCTTAAGGAGAGTAAGCACTCCTTAAGAGCCATTAGATGTATTTCTACATTACACAACAGAAGTATTAACTGCATTTAAGTCAGAAGGGGCTTTTCTTCAGAATAGTTTAGGAAGTCAGCAAAGCAAACAAAAGGGAGAGGCAAGCAAGGTCCCAGAGGATGGTAGAAGAGCAAATATAGCAGCAACTTAAATGCAAGAAAAGGAGGAGAAAGCAGCAATTCTATCATAAAAGACAGAAGGTCTGAACACAGTGTAATTAAATTGAACAAGGAAAAATACAGATGTAAAACACCACCTGGAATGAAAATACTACTATGAAGGAAAAGTGATCAGTTTTCTTCCATGACTACTGTAGAAAAATTCTCAAAAATTTCCCAGCTTAACTTGCAGTAAAGGAGACTCAGTGTGAACATCAGGAGAAACAAATGAAGACTAAATATCAGAATAAAGAGAAATCCATGTTCCTGGAACTTTTTTAAGAACAGGTTAGACCAGCTCTTGACAAGGATCATGTGAACTCCTGAAGCAGATAAACTCCAAGGAGGACAGAGGAACTCCAAGGAGGGAAAGCACTCAAAGCCAGCACACCAAGGTGACCAGAGCAGGAGTACCAAGCACTGCCAAGATTACTGAGGGAACAATACAAGAGCTACCAAATTTGGTTATGACTTAGCAAGACTGGAATCAACAGGGAAAACTAATTAGGGGCAAGCTGGTCGTTTAGGAGAAGCCTGCGATGGGAGAAAGGGAGGTGTGAAGGAAAAGACCAACAACCACAGGCTATTGGTACCTCTCAGGTAACTCTTCTCTGCTTGCCACCACAGCTCAAATGAAGGCAGACAGTGAAGCCTGTTGTTCTCAGTCCCTCACAAGAATCAAAGCTCCTTCCTGCTGCCAGGAAAACTGGGGCTGGGAAGGGAGGGTTTGGTGCTCTCCCTGGCAAGCAGGGGAACAGCTGGGTACTGGGACGGAGCATCTGAGCATCACCATGCAGGGCCTTGCTCATCCCCGCCTTTTCCTACCACCTTGCCTAGTTCCCTGTCATCCCTAAACTTCCACAGCCCTTCTGCAGTGCCAAAGGAGCAGAATCTAAGTCCTATAACTCCATTCACCCCCAACATGTAAAAATAATTTCCAGAACATTCTCAGGGACAAAGTGATCTATTTCTGCCCTGGGGAGCATCACCAAGCAACAGTGCTATGGAAAGATGTAATTTGGTTTTGTATTGACCACTCTGTGATAATTTCAGTGAAATGTTTGGATTATTGTCGACTTCTCTTTTCATATGCAACTAAATCCTTTGACACCTGGGATATAATTTCAGAAACCTTTGAAGAAGATGGGAGAAATGGTAAAGCCATGAAATGAAAGACTCTAACATCTGAATGAAATTATATCCACCAAATAAATATTCACCAGATAAATTTACCTTTCTGATCATCATTCATTGTAAACACTGACAGCAAGTTTTATGGACTCTGGATTCACTAAAATTTCAGAAAACCATGATAAGTGCAGATGAACATTTACTTTGAGTCTAGAATGTATTTTAAGTGCAAATTTGTTTCAGTTACAAAGTGGATCTGGAAAAAATAACCCTTTTCTTAAATATCTAAAAAACCAAAATGCACAGCAGTGTCTGAAATGCCCTTAGTCCTGTAATTATTCATTGATTTCTTTAAGATTACTTTGTGGGCCTGAAATTTGTCTATGTATTTAACTATACACTGACACTGAAGACAGCAGTCCAAAATCCTTTGGTCATCTTCAAAATAGTAAGGGGGGAAATGCTCAATAATGAGCATTCTTAATAAAGACTTTTAAATGCTTTTGAAAAAAAAACCTGCTATATACTTTCCATCTTAATGGAAAGTCTTTGGATCCCTAACCTCATTCCAAACATCTGTGAATGCAACATGTCCTAAATATTCTCCATGGGAGTATCTCTAGAGCTCATGCCACTGTTAAAACATCCACTGAGAAGTCAAAAAAATAAAAAGTCAGAGGAGCAGACGCTGGAAATTATCTTTTCCAGTCACCACACAATCATTTTCTCAGAGACTTACGGCCATTGTTACATAAGGTCACTCCAGAAATGAAACATAACATTTGCTAGACTACAGATGCAATAAAAAGGCCATGCATCTGGTGACTCAGAGAATATATTCTGTTTCCATTTGGTATTAAATATTTTCCCCATTACAATTTATACTCTCTGTTTTTCATCAGCCACGGTTGTAACAAAAACTGAATTTCATCCTTTTCCTATCAAGAAACTGACACTAGTTAGCTTTCAATATGACAGCACCTTCTGTGTAAGCATGGGCACCATACCAAAAAAGTAAGTTAATACAGTTTCATGGCATTCAGTTTGAACAATGGAAGTGTTTTACGATCCAGACAGACAGCACTGGATTCTGCACAGCCTGCTGTGCTGGTGATCTATCCCTGCTGAAGAGCTATTGATACAGTCACTGAAATGTGCCATGGAATTGTTAAGTCATCCCTCAAAAGCCTGACATCAAAATAATGTGACAATTCATTAAGTATTTTTCATTATTAAACTTCACAAAGATGTTCATTAATTAGGTTTGTGCAATTCATTAAAATAAAATACAATTATGGATGACAGGAAAAAGCAGAGTAAAGCCTATACTGTAGAATTATGAAAAAGAAAAGAAGCATTGAAGCATACTTGAGCCAATCTCTACAATTTGGCAAAACAGCTCAAAACACTGAAAAATTGTCTCTCCTATGCAAAGACAGTTTTTAGGAAATGTCACTGTGGGGTGACAAGGAAAGTGTGAAGAACCATACTGACCCTAATTCAGATCCGCATGTGGTTTCAGATCAGAACAGCATACCAGAACAGAACACTTACAAGGAACCATGATTATTACTGGGATCAGGACTGGAAAGAGAAACATGGAAAAAAGAATTGTTCTTTTATCACTTACCTACGTATTCCTGCACTGCAGGCACAACTTCTAGCAGAAAGAAACAGGGAAGACAGTAGATTAGTCTCAGCTTCCTCTCAGTGATGTCAAGGGATCACTGATTTCCAGGAAAGCAGAGATATAATCACATGTCAAATACCAAGAAATGCAATTGCTATCAAGTAAGATCTAAGCACATGTCCCAGATGGAGAATCTGGCCTGATTCAAAAGAAAACTGGGAACACAGTAGCTGCTCTATGAATCAGTGCTCTGAAACAAAAGCTGGGCACGTAGCTGCTGAGAAGAACCAGAAAGAAACCATCCAGAAAGAAACCCTCCATCTTCTGAAAAGTTAGGAAATCAAGGTAGCCAGGTGTTTTGCAGAGCTCTCAGCCCCTGCTCTGTGTGCAGCCAACACGAGCCATATTTCACTAACTACAACCCAAGCAATCACAGACAACAGAATGAAGAACAGAGAACTTTTACACAATAAAGCAACTGTCTGCAGCTCCAACCTCTCACTATGAAGCTCAAATACAAGGTAAAGGTTTCTAAGTCTGCTACTTCATAAATACAACAGACTGCATGCCAGATCCACATAAACATTGAATCTGGAGCTACAGAGATCCTGGATCCAAAGTCAGCCAATTGCCAAAACTTGAGTGTCCCCTGCTGCAGCATTAACTCTCTCATTTTACTTTTTACTGGAAATGGTAAACAAACTTATGGTGCTTTTCCCATTTACCCCAGCCATAATTAATCTGGGCATGACTACTTTAAACCAACTCATATTTATCGATCCCTAACACTCAGATTTCTTCTTTAATGACAACTAGTTGTTGTCTGTACTCTAGACTACAGGCTGCACAACGAGAGTTCCCACTGTTAAGTTGGTGATATCAACACCTTAGTGGTTAACAAAGCAATTAAAGCAACTTCACCTAATGTTCATCTCTTTGCTGTGTGCACAGCTTTTTAAATAATTTATTGCAACTCACCAAAATTTCTCTTTGTTCTTCAAGATTTTTTAAAAAGTTTGAAAACTCATGAAGTGATGCATCTGTAATATAAAATAATACAAAATGTTTAATCATGTTGCAGGATGGCATTGACAAAATATAGCCACTCAGTCACTTCTTACATACCTATGTATCTTTCATCATCAGTCTCTGCATCACCAATGAATTCAAATTTAAAGTCTCTCAGAGAATGGGCAAATTTTCTCTGGGCTGCTGAAAGGTCTGCAAGAAAAAAAGCACAGGTTGAAGGATAAACAGTCATTTTATGCAGGCCAGAAGATCTCTCTATGCCTAGAATAACCAACTTTTACAAGAAACTTTTAACAGAGGTCTGCCTAAGGACATAACAGGACATCCAGTGTTGCCTAACCCTCTTCTGATAAGGAATTTGTCACACAGATTTCTTTATGCAAAGCTATACAGTAGAAAGCACATGTGATCATGTGTATAGTATTACATCTATCCTTACAGTTCCCTTCAATTTAGGGCACAGGCCATGAAAACAGATCTGTAATTACAGAAGTTAAGGGCACAACACTCAGTGTAAGTTGTACCAATCCTCTTGCTTTGCTAACCTAAATTTACTCATATATTCATCAGCACAAATACACATCTTGGAATTTTATAGATACTATACGTAGCTCCACTAGTGAAACCTTCATACATAAATATACATAAACCAAATACAATAGAATTGTTGCACTTGAACTAGAAATTCCATGGAGTTAAACTCTGCTAAAAGCTAAGTTAAATGCACAGCAATAAAAATAATTTTATACAATAACTGTTTTGTAATAGCTATAAAACATTTCCAGCAACCCAAATTTATCTCGCTAACATTTGACAATTAGAGGTCAGAGGCTGCACTTTGCATTCCTTGGGAAGTAATCAGACTCCATATTCAGTCACAACATCATCGTGATAAACCCTCGCTGAAATTCATGAAGCTGTAAATAAATGGTGTGCCCACACTTTTCTGTTATGCTGACGTGCAGGTTGGGAATGTCACAAGTTCTGGAAGGATTCAGTTGTTCAGTAGGAAAAAAAAGGATGCATGTCCTGGTACACCTCTACCCAGTAGTGAAGGTTTTACTCACATCTTTGTTGTCAGCCAAAGTTAAGGGCAACTTAAAATATTTAATTAATCTGTAATCTTTTTCTTATCACATGCAGTTCTGAAGCATTAAGAACTCTTTTAACAGGCCATCTAAGCATTTTGCTCTTTATTATTAACAGGCACTAAAAGATCGACAGCTTGGGCTTTTTGGCTTCTTTGTTCTAGTTTTAGGAGGGAGGTAATTTGTTTTGGGTTTGTTTTTTTAAGTTTGGGGCTTTTTTGGTTTTTGTTGTTGTTGTTGTGGTTTTTTTGTTTGTTTGTTTTTGTTTTGTTTTTCCAATAACAAACAAAAAATCACCTAATTTTATTACCAGTCCTGCATCCAACACGTCATGTATTTTATCACATGCCATAGTACAACCTCATACTGGAAATTCAGTTCAACCACTTAAAAGGTTAAGTCAAATACTCTACAAACAGCAAAACACAGTCTAAAATGAAAAAAAATAAATGCTTCTTGTTCCTTTCTTTTCACCCATTTCACATTAGCCCTCTCCTCGCCCATTGTGTAACAGAACTGTTCCCTCCTAAACCTGTGCACATACCCTCCAACACATGATGTAGCAGGATGCTGCACAGGGTTGAAATAACAAGGATAAGAAGGTTGAGGAAGCAGTAACGTAACTCCCATGTGAAAGGAAACACGGGTGTTTTAATTCAAATGTCTTGTGGACTGAACAGCTGTTCATAAAGCAAACGGCAAAAGAGACAAGTTCTGTTGGCTGTGAAAGGCTTAAATATAGAAAAAAACAAGGTTCTTAACCATCTAATGTCACACTTATTTGTGAGCCAGGTCACAGCACAAGGCTGAAAAGAATTTATTTATGGGAGAATGGTTCCAACAACACTTACTCTCCCAAGCTTATTAAATTTTCTTGAATCCAGTAATCCCCTCCCAAAGCCCTGTCATATGAGACTCAGCCCCATGCTAGGCAAAGGAATTGTTTGCTATGTTTTCTCCTGCTTGTAGAGGTGAAGCATTCAAATCATGTTGAGTAAGGTACATGCTAAGAGACTCACGCAGCACCACATGCACACAACACCCCCATTTCACAGATTGAACAGGTCCAATATTAGTGAGTTTATGAGCCTTTCTAGAGTGCTGTGAAATTGCCATTTCTCTTGTGACAGTGACAGCAAACAAAACCAATGGTCACACCCAGACTATTTCAGTGCAAAGTCCAACATCTACAATCAGCTTGAGAATGGGCTGAATTAAAACACTCAGCTTCTCACAGGATCAGAAACCCACATTTATGCATTTCTCATTACTGAACCTGCTCAAGGATTGGAAATTACTGACCCAAGGACTGACTACATTGTTGGAAGCAATAACCTTTTCACACATCAAAGCTATATTTGCAGAGTTCCTCATTAAAACCATGAAGACACATTAAATTTTTTGCAACATATAAATGATTTATAAATAATACAAATAACTCCTGAAATGTTTAAGAACCATCAGAAAATTTTGGAAACCATCAGTGAGTGGGAGGGAGCTGGGATTTGGGTTACGGAATAACAACCTGATGGGGCAAGAGAAGCTGCAGATACCTGACTATTGAATCAACACCTGGAAGAAAACAAGAAGAGATTTTCTGGATTTTAAGAACTTGAAGCTTTCAACAAAAATAAGAGCAAAATCAAAACCAAGTATCAAGTAGCAATGGAGGAAAACTTTCTCACAAGGTCAGAGCAAGAATACTGAATTCTTTTTTGTTAAGGCACAGGAAAATTACAAGGACGGTGGCTGGAAACAAACAAACAAACAAACAATCAAACAAAACAAAACAAAAAAAAAATAGCCTTGTGGTGGATTTTCTTGCCACCCGACAAACCACAGCCAGAGCGATACCTGAGACCACCTGCCGTCAAACCTTCCATTGTGGGACAAACAATATGAAACTGCTCTGTTAAATTCCAAATGTCCTATAGTACATACACAGAAGTTCACCCAACTATAAGCATTTATAAAAACAAACTAGATGCTTATATCATCATAAGTACTATAGCGTTTGACTATTGTGCTACAATTTAAATGCTGAGCATTGTTGCTTAAATTAGAAATTTCATAAATGCAACCTGGCTTTCTTCCACAATGTGTCAGAAGACCTTTATTAGAGTAAAATTATTTGGCTGGCATTGACAGATACATCCCAGCATTGTTCCACACCAGCATGAGAGCCTGCAGGACCAGTATGTGTTATACAGCAGACTGTAAACCTGAATGGACTCCAGCTACAAACACTAGAATAAGACAGCACTTCAGTGCAATTAGGTATCAAACAGCATGAGCAGTTACACTGGTTATGTGAATAATGCTGCGGCCCACTGAAGAGTAACTATTTTATTCCCTTTAATCTCCACATTTTACAAAGTAACACCAAACTGAAAGATAAAGGAAACAGCAATAGGGTTGTTGCTTGATACAAGCTGTGGTTACCATCGAGAGGGAGGAACAGGGCATTCAAGATCAAAGAGTGATTTAAATATCAACCAAACACTAACACTGCTGAATACAATGGATTCCTGGCAAATCCATAAGGCAGAGTAATTTCAAAGATTCACCTTCTGAAGCACTAAAAGAAACTAAGCATCTGCTAAATGTTTTGACCAAAAGGCTGAAGACAGATTTCCAAGGAGAGAAGGGAGGGACCCAAGGACACCAGGGCTTCTAATTTTTTTTCTTTGGCACTGTTGATATCAGTACACTGTATTTCTTTCATGTTTGGATGCAACTGTTTAAAAATACAGCAAAAGAGACAGGAGCAGCTGCCTGCTTCCTCACTTTGCTCTGAAACACTTTGGTAACAAGTGCTCCTGTGAGTTTGTCCAGTGCCAGATGCGCTGCCAGTAGCTCACACAAAAACCTCGGTATTTTTTCCATTTGGATTTGAAAGAAAATACTTTTGTTCCTTATCTGAGTCGAGCTGAGCCAACATGACACCATTAGTTGCTGGGTGGTGGCCAAGCCTCACTTAACAGCACCAGAACTCAATGACTCCCTCTAAGATCAGTACTAATCTCAGTGCTAGCCACACAAACCAGAAGTCTTGCACAAAACCTGACAATATTGCTTTCTAAAGCTATTCTGGATCTCTTTTGGAAGGCAGAAAAATTACACCAGTTTGTATGAGTGTTAACATTTTTCTACAACAATATATACATTTCTGCATCAAGCTTTTAAGGACCGAAATTACATCACCATCCCTCATTCTTAACTTCAAGTTTTACTGACTCTTAACAGATAGGCTCCAGGAATAACAGAATTCCAGAAGCTTTATTTAACATGGATTAAAACTTCTCTGGCTTAGTTGCAACATCCTCCCTAAAATGCTAAAAGATTAACAAACACTTAGATTTAACTACCAAGATCATCTTCAAGCTACTTTAAGGACTAATATTAGACTTTTCCAGGTATTTTCTTTGCAGTGGGCCAAGATCAGGCAAGCCACACATCATCGTGAAACAGGCAAGAACAAGCTGAGCCAGAATTGGCCTCTCCTCTCTTCTTCCCAGGCATCAATCTCCTACAAAGCCAACAAAGCAGCTTCAGAGGAACAGAGCGCTTAAAATAGTTTGTCCAAGAGTGGCAGTATGGACTCATATGACATTATATACAAAAAATGCACCATCTCAACACTTTAAAAGCAACTCTGTGTTCCTTTTCTGTGTCCTCTTTCGCAAGGTGAACAATGAACCTAATATAATCCATGACACTGAGAACATGAACAGGATTTAGTCACTACCTTGGCAAGGTGGATAAACAGGATTAATTTAGTAACTTAGCAGATGCAGGCCATGTGGCAGAATTCCTAAGACCAGTAACACATTCCAACTCCCTAAAACCAAATAAACTTTTTACTCCTCATTTTTATCTGATAAATATATTGAAAGAGCCATCAAAACAAGAAAATTTACAATTAAGCTAAAACACCAAGTTACTCATTCCCATCCATAACCTGAACGGAAATCAAGTTCAAAGTCTAAGAGGTTTCTAGAGTCCCATTTTAATCATGTCACACTGCCCATGGCAGCTCACAGGTTTCTGAAAGCTTAGCAATTTTGGCTATGAAGATTAAAAAGCAACGTATTACTGACTTGTCAAGTGGCTCAACTTCCCTCTCCCCTGCACAATACAGTGCATTTGGTCAATCCTACACCTTTAAAACAAATCAGGAAAAGCTCAGCCTCTCATCATTTCAGTTTAAACCAACTAGCATCCTGCTCCTTCTGGCCCAAAGGCTCCTCTCCAGCTGTGGACAACTTCACACCCCCCTCATTCATATGCTCAGGTCTGAGGCAACTCCACATCAAGCATATCAAAGTTACAAATTGTTTTACTATTTTCGAAAATCCCTCAGAAATTTTTCCAGGCACATAAGTGAGAGTTTAAATTTTCAAAATACAACAAAAAAAAAAAAAAAAAATGACAAATGGCAGCAGTAATGTTCTGGAAGTCTTTCAAATTTTAACAGGGAAAGGGTTTTTGCAAGTTGAAAAAAAAAAACCACATGCAACCAAACACTGCATCAAACAGAAAAAAGGAAACTGCAAGAGTAAAATGAAAAACAAAAATCTCTAAGGTAACTTATATGTAAAAGCATGAGATCAAAAAGCATTTTAGCAATGTTAATCACTAATGGAATTTTTCTTCTTGACATAGATAAAAACCAATGTCATTCTTCTACTATGCTAATGTCCAGATTTTGTCACAACTCTCCCAACTAATGACAACCCAGAAGCCAAAATAACAAAAACATATTTTTAGTGTTTAATCTAATAAAAAGAGAACTACTAATATCAGGGCAATGAATACCATTCTTCCCAACAGTGCCTCTTTTAGGATCCTACTGCTCCCAAATGTTTCTTCCACAGTGCTGGACATTCCCTGTTACCAGTTCTATTGCATGCTGGGGTCATTAATTGTGGTGTAATTTTGGGACGAGAAAAACCAGGCTATTTAGTCTGAACAAGTCACATTGTGGAGGACAAAAGACACATTCTAACCTCCCTATTTCTTAAAAGAGAGAACTCAATTCTTGCAAGAATTGTATGATTTTCCTTCTTTCCTTCTTTCAAATCCCACAGTCTAAACACCACTATTCCCCATACTAATCAGAACAGGCAAGTTAATAAATCTTTCAGATGTCAGCAGAGTAGACTAACGTTTTTAATAAAAATGCAAAATTGTTTAGATGCCACAACCTCCAACCATTGTTTTCTCCTATAGAAAATATGCAGCACAATAAGATAAAATATGTGTCAATTTATTTAGCAATTTTTTTTCCTACCTTCTCTATTTCTACAATTTTATCAGTGAAAACAGATTCATTTCTTCTCTTTCTACCTTTGCAACTACAAGGGTACAAACTCTGTAATACTCCGCATCAAGAAACACATCATTAACATGTTAATTACCATATATGAAATAAAGTAGCGTCTTACAAGAATATGGGAAAAGTCCCAAGTCCTGTTGGTATTGTCCCTCGACTGCACCACACCTTCTTGGGCTCTGGTCATTTGCCTTTTTAGTCAGATCTTTGAAATCTGCCAGCAGCCGTACTCCACCCTGCTAAGGGCATTTTCCTCTTTGTATCAGAGGCATTAGGAAAAAAAGCACATTTAGTACCTCAGCAACTATTAAGGTTTTTCTAAAGTATCTCCAACATGCTCTTATGAAAAAGCGTTCCCACCCCTCTGCCAGCTCAAATGGTGACTACATCTTTCAGTTCTGCTTTTCAGGAAAAGCTTAAGTTACACTATGAAAGCAAAAGAGAAGCTCCATTCCTGGTACTACAATCCTGCAGACAAATTCACTGCTTCAGTAGTGAAGAAATATTCCTGCAACCACCCTGACATAAGACCCGTATCCCAAATTCTCTGCTGAAGGGTCTTGTAACTCTGAGGGAAGTTCCTGTAAAGCACCAAAAAGAAAATCTATCTTCAAAGGAATCAGAACCATCTTCCCGATCCCTACAAACTCTGTGCCTCTAACAATGAAACAGAATGAAAGAAATCATAAATTAGAAAGCAAAGGATAAGGAAAAATGAATTTGCAATGCAGAAAACTATGAGGGCATTCCACCAAACTCACACGGTTCCCAAAGATAAAAACCAGCACTTCAGGATTTGCTGCAAAGGTTTCCCTTTGCCATACTGCACCAAATGGTAACAAGAGGGACACCACTGTTCTACATCCTGTTTCCAAAAGAAAACTCTTCATCAATCCAGAGGCAATGCTGGAACACACAATATCAAGTACTTTTACAATCAAAGCTTTCCCTGGTAAAACTTCCTAAAATATCTGCAACTCTTCAAGTAGCACAGACATGGGAATTGCCTTCCCATGTTTTCTAATGCAGTCACTAAAAGTGACTGCATTAGAAAACATGAGATGAAATCCTTTTCAGAGATTAGGATTTTATTATTATTAATGTGAAGATGCATGAATTCAAGAAAGTGAGATTACACACTAGTAGCAAATTTTGAAATGGAAATTTAAAACTGATAACATTTATAAGACAACTCTGGTCACTAAGTAGATCATAGATCTCCAGATGTTTTATTCTTCAATTAAAATTCTTGTCAAACACCACAGATTTGAGGGCCTTCATGCATTACTGCTGTCCAGTAGCAAGTAAATCAGAAGACCATGCTGCTTATAGGGATGAAAAATTGTGCTAGTTAACTGAAAACATTCTCAGCTGGGAAACTCTGTGAAAGAAATAAAGTACTGAGAGGAAAAAAATGTGTTTATTCTACAGATACTTATCCAACATCAGCATTCTGAATGTTTAAATTCCAGATCATTGCTTTCATTCCCTGACTGAGTTCCCAGACAACTACAATGTTTACATAAAAAAGAATATATTGTGCTGAAATACTGTTTTGATTGCAAAAGAAAAATAGCAATTCACTGTTTGCCACAAGCTAAATTTTGCCATTATAGTCTGCAAATTATAAAAGAGGTTTGCGGTCCAGGGACAACCTCACACAATAAAAAATCATTTGAATATGATTTTCCCACTGTGAAAATGAGCAATGAAGCATTAACCCCAAACAACTCATCTTAAGTGAAATAATCATTGAATTCAAAGCACTTTTCCAAATCCGAATAGCAGGACACATCTACTTTCTTCAGTCAGCAAAATTTGCTTGTGGCAGTCAGGTCAAGTTGTGACATCAACCCAGTAGAGGTCCTGACCCACCACCAAGGCTCAGAGACTCCCCCTTCCAAGAAACAAGACTGACTTCATTACTTGAAATCTCTTGTAGAAAGCAACGTGACAAAACTTCCCAAATTCTGGTTAGGAAAGCTGGAGGGGAAGCCCAGCTCAGCCTGGGATGGGAAAGTCACAATAAACACACCAGCTTGCAGCTGTTTCACATGCCACATCTGCTGCCACTGGGCAGAACATCATCTCAAGAGAGTTCACATCCAAGAAATATTTCCAGCAAGACCTTTTTTTGCAGAAATGTTAACATTAAACATTAAATACCTTTGCAGGAAAAAATATCCTTCACAATGTTTTCTCCCTCTAAAATGGCAGATATCTCAAAACTTTGTCACTTGTATGGAATTACTACCTAAATATTAGTATATGTAGGGAAAAACCAAGAAGAAGATCAAACTTGCATGATACTGTGATTCTTCCACAAGAAAACACGTCCAAACATGAATCCAGCACAAGTGCACACCTATAATTAGGGTGTTATATGAAATGGCTACCAAATACTTCATCATCAGTAAGCCCATACAAGGCTCAGAAAAATAAAGTTATGTTTTCACCAATTCCTCTCTCATGAGTCACGAGTGTTAAGCAAAATTCTTCCAGTATGCAAAGACTTTAGACAGCATAGCTTTATTTTCCCAAGTGCAACAGGATTCAAGTGGGAGAGGAGAGAGGAAAACACAATGAGAAATCAGATAAATGAGCAGCTGAGATCTAAAATTCAACACA
Source organism: Peucedramus taeniatus (assembly GCA_013400575.1). Lineage (NCBI taxonomy): Eukaryota > Metazoa > Chordata > Aves > Passeriformes > Fringillidae > Peucedramus > Peucedramus taeniatus. The sequence continues at coordinate 77,753 of WBNO01008120.1, read as the reverse complement.
TAATGACCAAGTGCCCAATCCTTGTGCTATTTATTTTCTTATTTATTAAAAGATGAATCTTCAGCATCAAGAAGGACAGAATGACCAGAACAGATCCTCAAAGATGGAAGAGTTCAAGAATAACCTTGCTGCAGCTTGATACAGAAGTGAAATTAATCCAAGTCTTGACAGAGAAAACAGCTGGCAGCAACTGTGGTGCAGAGGACAGCCTGTACTTCTGTCATATATAGTTTCCAGAAAAAGCAGCAGACAGCATAGCAATGGATAACTTAAATAGATGTTTTTAAAATTTGGGTACATTAAAAAAAAAAGTTTTATTCCAAATCTTTCCAAAATTGTCAAATAGGGACTTTAGTGCAAAGTGACACAACAGTTGTGTGTCAAAAAAAACTTTTCTGACAGCTGTCATATGAGCTGTTTCTGACTAAAACATATTAAAAATTAAGCTTCCTAATTAGGTCAGACAATAGCCTTACATGAACACTACAGAATATTTCAACATCTTTATTGTGAATACATGTTTCCTTTAAATAAGCAAAAATTGCAGGAAGCACCAAAATACATGAAACTTTAAAGGATGAGTTTTATACTCCCCTTTCCCTGCTCTCACTGTTGCTCTTTTAAAAATGTTATTGCTAGAGAAAGCCCAGATGTTCCAGCCTCATTTCACCTGCCAGCTTCTCCAAGTATTGCAATTTATTTGTCTGGGCAAAGAATAAAATTATTGCTTCTGCCACTAATAACTGCTAAGAAAACTTAGCAGGAAATACTGATTTAAATAGTCAATAATGTAGTGCGGTACATGCCAAAGGAGAAACTTCACTCATCTTTGGTCTGGATGGTTGTGCAAGAGTTGGACTGTGTGCAAAGAAATCCTGTAATCCTCTTGACAGTTTCAGATTAGAAATTTTACAAGAGGCCAATGAATCAAATGTAGGCTGATAATGTGTATTTCAAAAGTGACACACAGTAAAACTCACTGACTCTGACTGGGAAAAAACTTTTGACCTTAAAGCTTCTGGCACACAAGCATGTGAAAGCCTCACTGCCTTGGGTTTTCATTACATTTCTCAAAAATGAGTTTGCAACCCTAGATATCAGTGGCACTTGGCTCCTGAATCAAAGATCACTAAATGATCAAAAAACAAAATAACTGAGCAAAAGTAATTAAGGATATGCAAGAGCAACCACCATATCCTCATGAGTGGTTGTGCAAGGCACGAAAAAGAAACATCTTGCAATCCTACACAGTAGGAAACAAAAAATGTTTTAGTCTTCTAATGCAATTCCATATTTCATTCTGTTTTTAAACAAAAGAACACATACAGTATTTAGCACAGTGAGAATCCTTTTTATATTATTTATATACTTCATGCTTTGACACAAGAATTAGCTTAAATATACTATTATGGTTTTGGGGAAAAGTCAAGCTAGTTTTGTTTCTAAATAAGCATAAAATGTAAAATTTCTGAGTGAAAGCACAAGCCTAAGTAACTTTTTGATTTTCCCCTCACTAAACTGTTCCAGCTGCATTACTAGGTATTGTGCATTTTGCCATAAGACGTTCTCATGAGAGAGCAAAGCAGTTTCTTGCCCAAGACAAGCAATACCATGAAAGAATTCACAACCTCCCTTAGAAATGCTAGTGTGTATCTCCTGCAGTGGAAGTTCTATTCCCCCCACCCTGATGATATGTGGAAGACTTCCCATAAGAGCAGGAATACAGAAGGTCGGGGCTTGGTTCAGCCATGTTTGAGTTTCATTGGTGGAAGCTGAGGGAAAAAGAGCAAGCTAGCACTTCCAAATAGAAAGATGTTTTCTAAAGTGTTTCCATTGCCATTTCTGGAGTTGGGGCATTATTAAGCTTGGGATAAATTGTTTATAAAATAATTGAATTTTTCAGAAAGAACTTTTTTACAGAAAGAATTGATTTTTCGTTTGTCTTTCTTCCCTGCATCCTGTAAGCAACAATTCATATTCAAATACTGTCCCCGCTTATCATCAGCCTAAGGATCCACAACCCTGTCCTCATAGCCCAGACACACTGAACACACTTGAAGCTTTAACAGCACATCAGAACAAGTGAGAAGCAGACAAAGCCAGAGCAGAGACTAAAGCAACCTATGGCTGCCAACAAACGTTGTCAACTTAATCTAGACATGTGGCGCTGTGGCACTCGTTAAAGAAAAATGCAGGACACACGTTTTTATGGAGCAAAAAAGAAGATCCCGGTTTATTCCTGTGTCTCTTTATATAGAGTTTTTAAAGAACATCCCCTGTCTGTCCCAAATTGGTCAGTAACAAGTTGTTACCCCATATTGATTGGTCACTCAATCCCCCAGTGTGTATGTGCAGAATGAGTTGTTTATGACATACCGTTTTCATTTTTCTACCTAACGGTGTAAAAACAGTTTATACAGGTGGCCAGTGTTTCTCACAGTCCTAGAGTTCTTTCTCAGGGAAAGCCTGTTGTTTTCCACAGTCCTAGCATTTTTCTCAAGGAAAACTTGTTTTTCACTGCTGCAGGACTGTTCTCAGTAAGAGCTGTCACTTTTCTCACAGCTGCTGTCAGCTCAAGTCAAGATTCAGTTTGTAAGGCCTCTGGCCTGCTATTTCACCACCACAGATATGGGTTCCCTTCTCTAGAACACCACAAAACGAAGTAAAAAAAACCCAAAACATTTTGTGAGGCTAACAGCTGAAATGAGAAGCTGCTCGGACTGTGACAATCTATGTTATAGAGTCATAGAATCATTTCGGTCGGAAAAGACCCTTGAAGACTGAGTCCAACCAAAACCTAACACTTCCAAGTCCACCACTCAACATGCTCCTCAGTGCCAAATCTACACAACTTTTAAATACCTCCAGGGATGGCGACTCCACCACTTCCCTGGGCAGCCTGTTCTAATGTTTGACAAACATTTCAGTGAAGACTTTTTTCCTAATATCCAACCTAGCCTTCCCCTGGTTCAACCTGAGGCAGCTTCCTCTTACCCTGTTGTTTGATCCTCGGGAGAAGAAACCAATCCCTTCCTGGCTACAACCTCCTTTCAGGGAGTTATAACAAGGGATAAGGTTTCCCCTGAGCCTCCTTTTCACCAGGGTAAAAAACCCAAGCTGCTCCCCATAGAACTTGTGTTCCAGACCTTTCTCTTTGTTGCCCTTCTCTGGACACACTCTAGCCCCTCAATGTCCTTCTTGTCAGGAGGGGCCCCAAACTGAGCACAGGATTTGAGGTGCAGCCTCACCAGTGCCCAGTACAGGGGGACAAACCCTACCCAGGTCCTGCTGGCCACACTATTGCTGATCCAGGCCATTGGCCTTCTTGGCCACCCAGGTACACTGTTAAATGCACTATACCCACAGAAGAGCCCCAGCTTCCAAATTTGGGGAATGATAAATATATCAAATTATATATACAAAAACAGGATGATAAATTACACAACAATTTGAAGGAAAAGCTTCAGCTTTCAGCAGTGAGAGTACTGCATCTATACAATCCAGGAAGGGACATGTACACCTACGTACTCTGAACTGTTCTGCAAGGATAAACCCTGCTGCATTCTGCACTCCAGCTGGACTGGCTCTATAGCTCAGCTTCAGCACTCACTGGTACAAACTGTCCTGTCTGCTCACAGAACTTGAAATGCACATGCCTTTTATATCTGATTATTTATTCACAGATCAAGCTTGGAAGCAAGCAGAAAACAATTGAGATAATAGAAGAAATCAAAATATTTAACTAATAACAAACATCAAACAAAGCAAAAATTCAAACAAGGCATCACATGTGAATTATTATGACAACTGCAGGGTATAATTGCTTGAGTATGTCTAGATTTTATCAAACTGATAGGAAAGATTAAGTAGTTATCCTGTGTTTGTCCCTCCCTCTGCCACAACACACATTACCATAAAAAAAGAAAAACTTGAAAATATTAGCAGTTAAAATTATCATTCAACTTACTCAACTGCCATGTGGTTAAGTTTATACATTTAGAGTACAAATCAACAAGGAAGTCATTTGCTTGGCTGACATTTCACTGGAAAGGGCTCTTTTGTAAACTATCTTTAAAATAATAGCCAGATTTAAACAGGTTTCTGGGGATCACACTAAAGAGGTGGTACTTGAATACTCTCTGATCTCTGGTTTGGAGCAAAAGAAGGGACTCAGTCTCAAGTGACCAAGCCTGTGTCTTTTGAAACAGAAGATGACAAGACTGCTACATGGAAACTCCTGATCGCTGAGGAAAAAAAAAAAAATCACAGGCTGTTAAGGAAAAATATGCACTTTAGTTTTTAAAAATCTTTCTTAGGGACATCCCAGACCTTTAGAAAAACAAACATTTTGTTTATTTGAAATAAACTAGGAATTACTCTGGACCCTTTCTCCTTTTTATAAAGCACTCTAACAGGTGACAGGAATGGTCACAAAGAAAAGGGTATTTAATCATACATTCCTGAAAACATGCAAAAGTACTTTAGGAAGCCTGGGCAATATTGCACAGAGTTACTCATAAAAAATAAAAAGAACCTGATCTTGATGATTGGTAAGGAGGGAAGGAAGGATTTTATTTATTTTTTTTAGTCCTCTCCCTTCTCTTTGACCTTTTCCTTAAAGAAAACAAAGCCATGTCTTCCCTAATGCAATACCCCTTGCTTTCTTACAAGTTTTACATTACATTAATCCAGCTGCAAAACAGAAACCTTTAACAAAAACTTATCAAAACATACAAATTAACTATGAGATAAGAGTCACTCAAGCAGTGAAGAACACCCTGAAAGTAACCTAAGTAATAAAATGAAACCCCACATTTCAACAGACACGGGAGTGGCAGAGTTGTTAGACAATGCAACATACATATTTCCCAAAATTACACCTTTCCATCTGGCTCCTTCAGCAGTCTGTTTCTTCTTACACTCAAGGGAAAAAGAAAACTTACAGCTCAGGTTAACATGAAAGAGACACAGGCTTTCCATAAATTTAAAGTCATAAGCAAGAGAGGGAAAGACAGACTGACCACCTGGAGTGATTACTCAGCTAAGGCAGACACAGGACAGCATGGGTTTTACCTACAATTGAGTATTTACCTCCTCTGAAGCACCTGAAATAGTATTAAAAGAGACACACTATCAAAAGCATCTTGTTCTAGAGAACTGAAATAATTGTATTCTCCTCCCTTCCTCCCTCAGAAAGATTAAAATCCAAGAGAAAGCATTACAAGAGCTACTTGAATAAATTTCGTCCATAGCTAGGGAAACAGCAACAGTAACACCAGACATAAAAGTGTCCCCTCAGGTTTTGGTCTCTGGTCTCACCACAACCGTGCTCAGTCTTGTTCAGCTATAGGGATTTAATCCCCCTCTGCCTTTCCAAGTGCCACTGTAATCTAAACACTTTGGTTTTAAATACACACACAAGAGACACACATGCTGATGTACAGCAACACAGTTATTCTCGTTGGACATTCAGCTATGCTTTCTACATCAAAAACAAAGCCCAAAAGGAACAGCAAACAAAAAAAAAAAAAAAAAGCACTAGAAGAGCAAACATTTCACAGCTGGGCTCCTTAATGCAAGATAACCATCTATTGGCATACTTGAAAAGTCTGGTTTTTCCCCTGAAGAACCACCATAAATGATCACAATATCCTTGGATCTAGCTACACTCATGGTGGGCTCTTTAACTGGCAAAGCCTGCTCCTGAAATTCTGCTACTACTTCTCACAGGTAGTTTCATATGGATAACTAGAAGAATCCATGGAGAAGATCTTTTTAGCTTTGGGAACAGTTTAATTTGTGTATCTGGAGCACTACCTTTATGAGAAAACTTCCAAGCACCTGGAATAACAGCTATACATTGTTGTTCCAGAGCAGTGACAGATACTCTGACATGTCAAATTCAATCCTGCAACAACAGCATGCTCAAGAGCTACTCAACACACAAGTATTTAAAAAAACAACATAATTAGAGGACTATTGTGAAGCAGTTATCATATGGTAAGCTTCTGAAAGGCTGTCAGTTGTTTTCTGATTAAAGAGAAGAGCCTGTCACAAGACAAATCAAATATACTTTCATTTGCTCAAACCTTATTTTGGATAATTAAGAGCTCATCTGCCACACAGACCACAGACCAGAAGGAAGAAGTCAGGAATGCCAGTCTTGTATCTCATTTGTGCTGCACTTCTGCTTTGTAATTGTAGGACTACAATATCAATGAAATATCCACAAAACAAACCCCAAACCATAAATGTCAATAAAACCTCTCTGCACCAAAGAAACTGGCCTCATTTAATCTACCACATATGAAAATAAAGCAGCAAAACACTAGAAACCCTAAAGTGTTCAGTGAATGCATTTGTCAATGACAGCTGGAAAAAACATTTGCTGATTTCTGTAGGACACAAGGGATTCTGAATGAGTCCTAGCGATGTAAATCAGAACAGTTTCTAACAATTCTGGTCCATGGCAGACTGCACAGACAAAAGTGGTCCATCCACACGCGGTCCTCAGAACTACAGTGAACAACCTAGCGTATTGTACTGGCACCAGCAGCTCTCCTACCTATCACATCATACAAACACAACATTTTTAGGTTGGGATAAGTAGAATAAATATTGAAGACAAACTGTCAGTTCAAATCTTCATGCTTTTTCTTCTGCTCCTCACAAGCAAAAGGTCTTTAGGATTGTTGCAAAACTCTGAAAGATGTGTGAAAGATCCCTCAGCCATCTAAGGCATATGCCTTAAAATTCTTCCTTAATCTCATTTTCTAGTCTCAGCTAGCACTAATAGATAATTCCTACACTGAAAGTTCCTAAATGCATTTCTTTTTTCATCTACTAACATTTCTTCTAATGTCCTAGTTTATAATAAAATTATTGCTGAAGCAGGTAAAAAGAAAACCCATTTTAACACATTAGCTGTGGTATTTCAAACTTAATTGGTTTCTCAAGCATTAGGCTCTACACTGATGAGTCGAAATCAGGTTGTAATTTTCTAGTTTGCCCACTTAAACCAGCCCTTTGCCATGCTTTACAGGAAGATACAAACATGCACACTCCAAACTCAGTGAAAAGCAGCTGTTTAAGATCCAGGCTGTTTCAATGTGTTCCATTGCTGTTCTGAGTATGTGCAGCACAAAACAGTATCAAGAGCCACAGACCATAGCAACCAATTAGCACCTTCCAGACTCTGGGGAGGGAGGCAGGGAGGGAGGGAGAAGCAGATGAAGCAGATCAGTGGTGTTCTGCTAGCAGCACAGGCCAGACCACAGGTACAACCACAGTAGGTTTGTACTTCCTCCTCCTATCACCATGATTTAAGACTGCCTGCATGTTAAAAACGTTACAGTATCACGGCAGTATTGTTTCTTACTGTCCTGAACAGATGAAGGCCACACTGGCACAAAATCTCAGCCAGGATCAGTCAGAAGCTACGTAACAACATTAAGCCTTTAAAGATGATTAGCTTCAACAAGGCTGCTGTACTTTTGATTGGCACTTTCAGTCACAATTCACCCTGCTGCCAAAGCTTTAGAGCTCTATACCCACCCTATGTTTGTGACTCTCCAACTGCAGTCCTCTGGACCTCTAGTGACCTGCAAAACCTGTCAAATGTGGTTCAGTTGCAACTCCTCTACCTTTCTACCCAAAAAGACCAAAGTCCATGAGAAACTTTGAGTGGTGAGACCAGCCAAAACAAATGTGCAGAGGTTTTGAGTGGTTGCATATGGTACAAACACTACAGAAAAAAAAAATTGGTTTTAGAAAGAAAAAAAAAAAAAGCCACGAGAAAAACCAACAACAAAACAATCCAGCATGTGCAGACCTGTAAGTGCCACTTTATCTTATGACAGAGGGATTTTACAATGCTAATTCAAGAGCAGGAATGCCCAACTAAGAGAAATGCAACAGGCTCACTGACTTTTATTTACCTTTCTTCTTATTTTTGTTGACTGAGAGACAGATGAGAAAATCCAGAAAATCTACATGACTGCTGGAGAACAGATATCAAAGATCTTTGCTGGTCAGTAGTAAAACTTCCCATACCAGCATTACAACTGCAACTCTCCAGAAGTAATAGATCTATTGAGTAAAGAGACTGTAAATAATTGTATTGGTTGGGTTTTTTACCAAATTCTTTCTACCAATGTCAGCATACTTGCAACTACAGCAGAAATATTAGTTGGATGCATAACTAAGACACAGATATTTTGTTTGCATTTTGCTTACGTAGCCACAAGCTAGTTATGAACAAAGATGTCTGGTTATCAACAAAGACAGTCTGGAAAAAAACCTTTTACTGAACAGAAAACTGGTCCTGTCTTTTTGGACTAGCTGAAGAAATTTCAAATTTAATACCAGGGGAGTAGGGAAGAATAAAGAAAAGTGAAGGCAGGACACAAGCACAAATTGAGAGCGTAGTGGTCTGACTCCCCATGTAGATGGCTAATTGTAATTATATAAAAATGTACACCATGGATACATAGTGTAGTCTATTCATAATATAAATATGTTCAAATCAGATCTTTAGGGCCAAGCTGAAATAATCAATTAGTAAACTCATTTTTTCCAATTCTGTCATTTCTTTGTTTTATCACACACTCTAGAGTATTTTAAGTTACACTTTAGTCACTATTGCATATTTCACAGAATCATAGAATGATTTGGGTTGGATGGGACTTTAAAGATCATCTAGTTTAAAATTCCTTCCACAGACAGGAACACCTTTCACTAAACCAGGTTTCTCAGAGCTCCATCCAGTCTGGCACTGAACATTTACAGGGACTGGGCATCTAAAACTTCTCTGGGCAACCTGTTCCAGTGCCTCACCAGCCTCACAGTAAAGACTTTTAATAAGTATTTAAAAGTAAATACTTTTCTAAAATACAATCTAAACCTACCTGTCTCTCCATTTGAAGCCATTCCCTCTTGTCCTGTCACTACCTGCCCTTGTAAATAGTCTCTCTCCACCTTTTTCATAGGCTCCCTTCAGGTACTGTAAGGCTGCAATGAGGTCACCCTGAAGCCTTCACTCTTCCAGGTTGAATAATCCCAGTTCTCTCAGCCTTTCCTCATAGCAGAAATGCTCCATCCCTTTGATGATCTTGGCATCCCCCACCTCTGGACTTGTTTCAAGAGGTCCATGGCCTTCCTGTGCTGAGAGCCCAGAGCCAGATGCTGCACTGCAGATGGGATCACACCAGAGCACAGAAGCAGAATCCCCTCCCTCTCTTGCTGCCCACAGTGCTATGGATGCCCAGGATACTCCAAGAATAAGCACACAGCCCAACAAAATGCCTATGACCCAAAGAAATGAAACTTTCTTTTTCCCTCTTATTTTCATGCCACTGGAAGATGCCACCTAGCCATGACACAAACATGAGAACCTCAAGGATGGGATTACACAAGACATACAGAAATTAACTGCACAGTGTTGCACTGAACAGCATCTTGAACTACACGTGCACCACAAAACATCAAAGACCACGTAGCTCCTCCCCACCTTCCTCCACCAGTTCATTCAGCTGAAAGCAGCCCAGCAGCTCTGCAGAGCAGAACACAGAAGTCCAGGCAGATCCCTTGCTTCCACATTATGAAGTAATAGGAAATACATTTCCTCTCCCACAGCCATTTTCCACTTCAGAAACAAACACTGATGACCTGTTTCATTAACTGCTGTCATGTTGATCCTGAAGCATTTATCACATCCAAAAGCCAGAACAAAGTTCAAACCAAGATGATAACCCCTACACATGTGACTGCTGAGTGTTTGAGCTGGAAAAAGGCCAACACATAGCCAACACTCTGCCCTGGTTCACCAAGTATTTCCAGAAGCAGAGCAGGGAAAACATAATAGTGCCCTTAGTACAAACAAACAAACAAACAAACAAACAAACAAAAACAAAAAAAAAAAAAAAAAAAAAAAAAAAGCATCACTGAAATCCCTGATCAATGGCAGCACTACCTTTACTTCTGCTACTCCACCACGAGCAAGTGTAATTTCACAATTAAATGTGGGACCAAGATGAGAACACCCATTGCTGCTGGGCTTGTGCAAATCCTGCAAACGGGGGAAGAGGACCACTAAGGACACACAGCACACATGGAAGAATCACATCACACATCACCCATCTTTTAGGAACCACAAGGGCAAACTGATGGCCAGATGGCCAGTATTGTAAGGAAAACTGGATTCAAACATGAAGCAAGTCTGACCTGCTGCTGGCTCAAGCCAAATCATGAACCCACAGCAAGACACAAAGTGTGACTCTGAAGATATCATTTATAGCAGCTCAGCAACTGGCAAATGCCACACACATCCATGCTCTCTGCACACATCAGCCTGGCCACAGCACTGGAAACATATCTTCTTCCCAAATCAAATTGGCACCTGCATGTTTGCAAACTCCCAGCTGCAAACTATCTGCCTAGCTTCATATACCTGCCACTGTTTGAGCATCCCAAGCTCAAAACAGCTGAAGTTAGGCAGGAATTCTGAAGGACCAGGGGGCAATGATTCACACTAGAGAAATGCCCTGAGAAAACAAACAAACAAACAAAAAAACAAGTAAATAAATAAATGTAGTATACATCTGCCAGTACTCAAGTGTCTTGGCATAAATTCTGTTTAAAAGTAGAAATAAATATACTGAATTAGGAAAACTGTCTTCATGCACACAACAATAGAACTGGGCTCAGGAGACTTTGTTTTATGCTCCAGCCCATGAATAGACTTTGATAAAGTCACTGACTCATGCTGTGCCCCAGCTATTACACAGGAAGGCACCTCAGCCTCTTATCAGCAGAATAAAATCTATTAGTGAACAATATACTCAGCTATTCATGTCACCACATCTTCCTTTCACCACTTCTGCTACAGGTGCACTGGTAATGAAACAGGGTACAGCTATCTCACTAGAACACCTATGAATCTTAAATGCTTGGGTTTTAAAACAGTGGGCAGAACTTACACTGATTATATGTCAAAGGGAGCATTAGTTAGTTTTCTTTGGGGAAAAAAGACACATAAATCCACAATGAAAACCCTTGAAAACACATCTGTATAATGAAAAGACATCTGTATAATGAAAAACAGTACTTTTGGAACTGAGGAATCTATCTTTTCAGGCAAATCAATCTACAGGCACTGGCATAATCCCAACGCAACTGAAGATGGAAATATAACAAATATTTAATCAAATCTTCCAAAATAAGAATAGATAGCCACTATAAATCTTAACCTTGATGACTCTATTCAGCATGTGTAAAGAAGCAATAGCTTCAACTACATACAAAAAATTAGTATCCTAATCACTAGTCTTCACTCTTTTAAGAAGTTGAATTACCCAAACACAACCTCAGGGTAAGCCAAGTGTCTTCATGTAGAATTTTTCTTTCTTAGCTGTATTTCACAACAACTTTTTTAAGTTCTCTTTAATACTACAACTGAAGAAAAAGGGATGATGCTGCAACTTCACACTTGCACATAATGTTAGACAAATGCTGTAATTTATAGTGAAGGTCCACTACAAGCTAATTGTCAAAAAGTTGGGAGTTTATTATCCAGATCAGCAGAGTCATATCTGACCTAGATCACAAGCAACTAGGATGGTGTTTAATCCTCTAGCTGCCAAATTCTTCATCATGCTATGAAGCCATGCCCATCAAGTCACATTCACACTGTGCAAATATGTGAGATAAATCAATAAATATTTATTAAAAACTTTAACAAGTTAGCAATTTAAAGGGTTATTTTAGGAGCTTAGGACTCATGGAAGCTAGAAACAGTTTAATTTGCTTATAGCCACACCTAAACTTCCTCCAGCATTTTCTAAGTGTTAGTCCCTAACTAGAGACAGAAGTTGTCACAGCTTCTCTTGCAGTACTGACATGATTCAGCTAACTGAGGGAAGGGAAATTTCACCAGGAATCAGGCAATAAGTTTCCCCATTCATTCTGCATACACACAGTATAGCTAAGTATGAACTGGGGAAACCAGAAGGAATTATAGCACTTCTCAGGATATCCAGGCATCTTCAGGAAAAAAAAACAAATGTTGAAGTCTGTATAAATAATATTATAAGTTTTTTATAGCACTAACAATTCTCCCATGGATCATTTCTTCACTTTTGTAAAGTAGGAAACTCCCTTTCCCTGATAAGTTTGCTTTATCCTTGGTTAAATAAAGTTTAACAACATCACAGAAATCAGCGAGAAACAAAAGGACAACAAAAGGAGAAAACGAGAGCTAGCAATACACTCACTGGTGGGGGGGAAAAATAACATCACATTACCAACTCCTGTGACACAGCTTCAATAATATGCTGTGATACAGCCAAACAGACCAAATAAGAACAAGATACAAACATTTGTTCCAGTTTATCTTCTATTTATTTGAAAAAGCAGTGGGGTTAATGACTCCATAAACCAGAATTATCACTTTAGGGAAGCTCAACTCTAACCTCCCATGGACTGGACCAAAAGAACCTCTGCAGTGCACAGCACTGCACCAAAGCAATCCAGCAGCCAGATTTGCATAATAAAGAACAGGGTGTGACAAAGCCAGGCTATCAGCTGGATATTGCTTTAGACAGCTGCAAACTTAGCTTTTCTTGGCTTCCTTCATGCTTTCAAAGGGGTTTCAGTCACAGACACTCAAGTTCTCTGTGTCCAAGGCCTGACAGAGTTAGAGAAAATTGGAAACACAGAAAAGCCCCCCCAAAACCTACAGATAACGCAAGCCAGAAGCTCACCACTTTTTTTTTTTTATGTTTTATAAATTTGAAGTTGCATTTGATTCTAGGAATTTCATAATCCACTCTGTGGCTCCAAGCAAAACATCAACAGGCAAAGTTGTTTTGCTCAACTGGTGCGACTCCTGCTACCTGAAGGAATGTGCATTTCAGAAAAACGCCACTAACTTTCCAATTTCTTTTTTCCTTAAATTGTAAACTTTCTTTTGGAGTGAGAAAAAAAAAAAAAAGGTGTAGCCAACCAAATTAAAAAGCAGAGGAAAGAATTATGAAGGCAATTAAGCAACTGGCCACATTTGGTTGAAAGCAACCACAATTATTTCTGACTATACCCATTTAGCCTGTTTGCCACAGTAATCCAGAAAATTTTAATTTCCTAGTATCAGAGGAAAAGTCTAAGAAAATCTTTAAGCTAGAAAGCTACAAAACACACTCATCCAAAGCTCTTTTAAAGGAAAGAAGCAAAGAATCTTTACTCCACATTGCATCATGCACTTACCTTCTCTGTTTCTCTTAGGAATTTGCCTATGATATGAATAATTTCTGAATTGCTTTAAAGCAGCTCTCTTTCATTTATCAGCAAGCTAAATATATTTTCACTTGTTAATATAAATGAGCAAATTTTGATCTGAAGATCACAGGAAGGCATTAAGGAAACAGAAAATAATTGTCTATGCTTTTTCTTAAACTCAAAAGCCAGCATTTGCACATTATGTATTTATTCTGCAGAAATGATGCCCATAGAAATCCCAGGTTGCTTAAAGGATTCTTCCAACAGTTAGATGATCTTGGTCATGTTATCTGCAATTTCAGCAATCAAGCACAGGGACACTTCTGCACACTCACGTTTTAGTTGCTTTCTTTTTCTAAATTGCTTCCCTCCCCAGTCATTAAAGAAAGCAACAGCAGCACCTAATACCTTGCATGACAGTCTCACTTAATCCAACATTATAATCCATTAAAAAAAAGAGAGACAGGAGGCATGAGGTCAGTATTAAACTAAAGAGATAAATAGTTAAATGTTACTGTTCTTCAGTACTAGGAAGGATTGAAAAATTAAACTCATCCTGTGACTCTCAGATACTCAGAATTAAAATGTTTGAATTACTTCACAACGTCTGCACATCTCCCAGTTTCCTCTTATCAAACAAGGAAAGTTCTTATGGTTTAATTAAATATACAAATAACCATTTGGCATAGCAAAATTATAGCCTTTTATTTCAGCACAAAATGGACAAAACATCTACACGCTTTTTCCTAGATGTTCTTTCTTCAATGCTCCCTTCCCAAAAACAACACTGACAACCCAATACAAACACATTCACTGCTGACAAGCCATGATTTGGCCACATGACTGTCCTGCCTGTATTTCAGGTATTAGCTATGTCAAATCTAATTAGAGACAGCCTGACAAGGTCTTTCACATTATTCAGGAAAGGTGCACTTGCCAGAACCCTAGTGGAGGCCATGGTATATAACAAATCTCACCCAGCTCAACTGAGGCTTGCAGTTCTGCTGACAATTTTGCCCAATAAATCACTTCACATAAATAATCTCAGTCTAGCAAGCCTCTGTGAGTACTGTGAGGAATTTAGTGACCCACAACGTGTAAGAAATACTGCCCTCAATGTCTACAGTCAAATGAATGAGGTTTTTTTCCTACATGATGACTGCAACAGAAATTATACTGGTATTAATTGTACCAATTATGAAAGCTTCTGTGTAAGTATGACAGAGTGCTTCAGGCTATTCTGCCCTCAACTTCAAATCCTACAATTCAAGTAACAACCCTGTCTAGCAAGGGACAGCATATCAAAGAAGGTGTAAGGACTGAATTACAAGTTTTTCTAGTTAGTGGGTGTTTCTCCCCTTCATTTCCTGTCATGGGTGAACGGTACACAGATACCAGGATGCAACATACAAGCACACAAACAAGTATCTGGAGTTCATGGGAACACAATATAAGCATAACTCATATTACCACCATTTTCCTGCAGAAATACCCATCCAAAGCAATTAAATGTTCAGGCAGTGTTTCAAGCAGAAATGTCTAACTTAAGAAAATAAGGGAAATTACCCAAGGGGAAGCATATTGGCACATCTGATGAAGCAAGTGTCCAGTATAGTGGAAAGCAAGAAAGAAAAGTACAGTATCCACTTTCATCAGAGACCCTACAATAAAAGTTCTACAATAATTTATACTTCAACTCCTTTGTTTCTTTGTACAGAAATTATACAACTAATTGTTTAAATAGAAATGACAGCTACATCTTCCAGGGGTAGAGGCAGAGCAGGCAGGGAAAGCAGATGTTCTGCAAGGGCACAGGCGAGCTAACAGGAGGGGTTGCAGTGCCTGAGACTTTGCTCCAAAAGCTTCAGCACAGGACAAAGTCTCTCCCAGACAGGTTCCAGCCCTTACAGAAGTTGTATTCACCAGGGAGGTTGCACTGGCAGCAAGAGATAATATCAAACCCTAGCCCTAGTACTGCAAAGCATCATTAGCTTTTCCTCTGGAAGTTCCAGCAGGTCCTTTCTATTTTCTACCATTGCAGCTTTGCACCGGGTGTGTGCAAGACCCTGAATACAAGCTTGTGCCCAGATGAACATGGACCCTCAGTACTGTCAAGTATTTGTTTATTTTTCATCTTCTTTAGAGGCACATTTAAAGCTGGAAGTGCAACTTGCACTAACATATGTTACTGACCACAAGAATGCTCACCAAAATACTGTGCAATTGTGGGGTGATGCAAGAGAAAGAAGAGATGCCCTGGGATGTCAAGAGACAGAGTCTGATGAGAAAGAAACCTTTAAAGAAACATAGAAATAAGATTAGATTCACTCCTTTCAGAAGATCTCTCTGTTCCTGTGGCCAAAACCCACAGCAAAACATTATGGCTTTTCTCCAGCCCAGCCCACTCCTTCAAAACAAGTGATTTGATCTCAAATTTATTTAGAGTAGAGTTAGCAGTAACAGGCACTTAATAAAACCAAACATGAGCATCACAAGCTGATCCTCCCTATTTCTACATTGCAGCAACTTATACCAAAACAAAGTAAAACATACCAAAGACCAGTGTAGGATTCCCAGACAAAGGCAGTACAGTAAATTTTGAACAGTGCTCACAGTTGCATAAATTATATAGAACTGAGGGCAGAAAATGGATGGTGATTTCCTAATTACAGCCTGGTAAATGAAGAGAGTTTTCCCCATAAAAATTAATTTTTCTCAGTAAAAGATAAATAAAATCACTATCTAATCCTTCTGTATTTAAAACTTTATTTAAAGTCCTATCAAGACAGATGAGACAAATGGTTCACATACAATCAGCTATATGATACAAAGGGAGAGGAAAAGCACTCATGTTTTCTTTCTCATGTATGGTTGCGGGAAGGAGGAGGGGAATCTTCCCCTGATATGTCCAATCCCACAGCAGGCATCTGCAAATGGGAACCTCTGCATAAACAGTCTTCTTGTATTCTTGGTCTGATGTTAACCATCCTCTTGTCCTTATTAGTAACAGAGATTAAAAAATACTTAATAAAGCAAGTAAAATTAATACAAAAATAGCTTAAAAATTGAAAACTTTGTGACTATTGGCAACTTACAATAAAGTTGCCTGGCTGTTGCCTATGAAAAACCCCAAATCCTTTCTGATTCTAAATTTATCTTCTTTCCCATTGGTGGAAATAAAAGGCACATTGGCTTTACATACATTCTATAATCTTCACTCCTGGTTTCCAAAGATACACCCCTTGTCCGTACGTAATCAACATAAAACAATGGAACCAAGTAAGATTTAGTTTATGCCTCATTTAGCAGTTCAGTGGGAGCCACCTGCTTTGTGTTAGGGCAAGACTTGCACTAGGATTCACTTGCAAGGCTTTCAGATTTTTTTTTTTTTTTGTGTTATTAGTTACCACTGTCAACAGACAGAAAGAGAAGGATACAAAAATTCAGTCAATTACTTTTAGGGCTGGGTAGCAGCCAGCAGGAATATTTATTGCTGGGTTCAGCAGAGGTTTGCCAGACGATGAGAGATGTTAGAATCAGCAGGGAAAATTTCCTTTCTTGGCTTGTATCTGCTAAAGGCTACAATCACCAAATTAGGACTAAGGATGGGTTCAGAAGGAAAAATTTAGGGCTAAATTTAGGACTGGTGTCAGTAGTAGCCATCTGTAAGGGCAGAGACTAAGCTGGGTAGGGTCACTGATAGGAAAAGAAGAAAACTGAGTCAAAACTGGCAGTGAGCTTCAAAGGCTCTGGATCTGTGTGAGGCAGACTGAAGCAAGGAGCAGCAGAGAGGCAGCACTGAGACAAGGGACACTGCAGGGGCACAGGGTGGCACAACCAGCTGCACCTTCAGCCTGAGTGAGCTGCTGGGCACAAGGTGAGGTTTGGACAAGCCAAAGCCACTGTACTGTGACTAGTGCAGTGTGTGTAGATTGCTGCCTGACTGGATGTAGTTCTGGAACCAATTGCTGGAGTTGGGGTACGTTTCCAACCAGCACAAGTCAAAACATTCAAAATTATGTCAGAGCACCAAGGTACGAACAGTCATGTGTCCTTCATATTCCAGAAAGTACAAAGAATCAAACAGATTGGTTCACCATCTCGCTGGAACATTTAATATGACTGCATGATAAAACTGAGCATTTAAAATCCAACACACTCTCTTAAAACCTGCAAGAACCTACAGCAAAACACTTCTGATCACTGGCTAGGGAATTCAATGGGCATTCCAAAACTCTCACAATTCACAGCACAATCCCAATGTCTCCAAGATGTCTTACAAAACAAAATACACCAATGCATAGGTAAAAAGGTTAAATGTCAGGGCCTCCTAATAACTAACTCCATCTGCAATCCTGTTTAATCACCTGGCCTCTCACTTCAGCCATGTGTAAACAGAGCCACAGCCCAACCTAGTGCACAGGATGTTGAAAGGTTCCCATCTAAAATGCTTTACGTACCTGAGATTTTTAAGTGCTATATAGGTTAAGAGCTTTGTTTATTTTTAAGAATAATCTCGTATTAATGTGTTTTAATGTGTACATACTTTACCTGAAAAAAAACACAGTGCTACAAATAGAACACAGGAAACCACTAGCAAGACTTTAAAATGGGTTGTGACTTGGCTGATCATAAGTAAAAAAACTCACCTTTAATTCTCCTGATGACATTTTCTGCACATAAATCCTCCTACTGGGTATTTCTAGTGGCAGCCCTAAATAAGGAGCTTCATGCTATCAGGAATCCCAACCACACCAAGCTGTTCACTGCAGGAGTATAGGGCAAAGCAAGGAATTTCCCTCTGACTTGAATTCCTAAGTATCTGGTATCACTAAGAATATGCAGAAGAATTAGACATTGCCAGACAGACTTACTTCCTTTTGCTGGGACACAAAACAACAACTCTCAATTCCCTCTATTCACATTCATTACCCACTTACAGCTGTAACTATGTTTCTTCTTGAAATGAAAACAAACATTAAACCAGCTCACAGACAAACATCATTATAACTTAAGAAAACAAACATTAATGGAACTGTTTACAACACCAAGGAATTCTCAGCTCCCTATACTGCACATACCACTAAAATATTCCCATGGGCTTTGATCCAAAAACCACGAGAAGTCCATGAAGTATCGAAAGGTAACTTGAGAAAAATGACTGCCAGCAATCAAATCCAACAGGTTTAAGAAAAAAAAAACAAAAAAAAAAACAACCACCACATGGGAAAATGAAAGCAAATTAACAAATTCACTCAATAATGCTCAATAAATGAATGCTACCATTCAGTATTATGCAATATTATAATGTTATACAAAACAGTATGGTTTTTTTCTTTTTCCCCCTGGAAAAGGTTAGAGAATCCATCACCTGAAATAGCTGAGGCAGTAGAGAGCAGTGTCATGGGTCCCTCTGTGGAAGCAATGCAAGTGGGAATAAGCAAGTGTCTTTAAAAAAGCAAGTAAGAAAGAAACCCCACCACACCCCTCCTCAGAAGAGAACTAACATTCTCTCTTCCTCTGACATTACTAAATACTGACATCAATCTATTCTACCCACTGTTTTACAGAGCCACAAGAAAGACATGTCCTTCCCCCTTCTAATTGCTCTACTGTGACTAAAAATTCAAATGACATTGGCAACACTGGTCTGAACATATCTTTTCCAAAGCCTAGCAAGGAACTAGAGCAAGGTGCTTCAACGAGGACTTGATTCAGCCACTGTTCTGTCCTACAGCTCTATCCCATAATTTCTAAAGGAACCATGAGCATGTCTACACTGTAGCATGTGCTAAAACCCATGCCTATTAGACCTTTGCTGCTCATCCCTAATACTCAAACTTGAACATTCACATAAGTTCACTCTGTAACTGTTCACCAGAAAGGCAGCTGAAGACATCAAATGAGGTGAAGAAGGCAGCAATTTCCACTATGGCAGGAATCATCTGAAAAGCTATGCTACTCAGACCTCTCAGAGAGAAGACAGAGAGAGGAGAGACAGAATCACCAACCACTAAGTTCATGTCAACTATTTTCCAATCAAAATTCCTTCCTGGCATCCCCTAGTGCCTCTGCTTGTCACTGGGAATGCCTCCCCAACACACCCATCCAGGCACTCAGAACAAAACTCAGCAGCTGCTCCTATCTCTCTCGGCTACTACACTAATAATAGGGTCTAGGAAGCAATGTTCCAATAAGGCTATTCAATAATGTCCTCATGATTCATGAGATCACCTCCAGATCACTATTAAATACGGAAATATTCTATATTTAAAATAGAAACTGAAAAAAAATGGTTTCAGGAAAAAAAATTCTATGAAAAACAGCATCCTTATTCAAAAGATAACACTCTTTAAAGATAAACTCTCTTAACAAGGCTTTGCTATCAAACCTGACACATCAAAAGCATACAGTCCCTTTCATCTGCTCACAAGTCTTCAAGATCCTAAAAGCAAGCAAACCATAGCTATCACTACAGGAATGGAAAGCACATACAAAAAGCTTTGTTTATAAAAGGACTGAAATTGAAATAAATGTTGATAGAATTATTTGGGAGTTTTTGACATTTTTTTGGTATCAGCAGCTTTTGTTTCAGGAGGGGCTTTGATTACTTGTTTTGTTTACAATTTGCTTACAAACACAGTTAAGTTCCACTGAAAGAAACCTTTCTCTGTACCAGAGAGAAGTGGTGGAGGAGGCACTATCAGATTAATTGCCCATGAGGTCCAGTTGCTTCCACCAAAAAAAACCTGCTACTTTTCCTGACTGACATTTTGGTTCCTAATTCCATTTTTAAATGCATCAATGGTAATTATGCCAAGCTAATTTCCAAGAATGTATAAAGCCAGCTTCCTTCTAAATACTTTCATTTCAAAAAAAAAAAAAAAAAACAACAAAAAAAACATACACAAGGGAAAAAAATCCTCCTCAATGAAGCAAGCCTTGCAATAACTTTACCAACCTGAAGTGGACTTCAGTACAACCATGAAGTGTTACAGCAAGGCTGGCATGCCTGTTTTTCTTCACATCTGCATGCTTACTATGAAAAAGAAAAAGAATGACAAAATGCTATAAACCTTAGAAAAGCCAAAATGCTGACTGAAATTTCCACTGGAATAGTCTGCATGGCAAGGGCAGAACAGCAGCTTTCTGAGTTCATACTGCCATGCCCTCCCTACTGAGATGTCCACCACATGACTACAGGAGAATATGGAACATTTTCCTCCTCTCAGATTCTATATTAAGCTAATTTACTTGAAGAGGATAAAAAGTTTATAACTACTGCTCAATTCAAATAATGACTGCAGAAAAATAAAGGCTGCAGTGGGTGCAGCCTCCCCTAATGCAGAAAGGACTCATACACAATGCTTCTTGACACTTCAGTATTCATGAAATGCTTAACAGATTAATAACCCTAAATTTGAAGCAATAGATTATATATTGATGGAAAGAAGGATATAACTAGTGAAGGGTTTGCCCAAAGCTGCTCACAAAGCCACTTCTCTAGACACAGCTTGGTTTTTTATTTATAACATAAAATTATTCATGTATATGAAAAGAGAACCAACTTTGCAGACATGAACCATGACCACTACAGAAAGATCCTCAAGACTGGCAGCAACCAAAAAAAAAGTGCCCTATATACAAATTATGTTACACCAAAATATAAGGTATTTTTGTAAATTAATAAAGAGGAATTCACACCTAAGACACACTCTAATTACAGATATATTACAGCGGTAATGGAGGCAGGAAGGGAAATGGAATTTCCAGGTAAAAGAAGACAAAGAATCATTTCTCTTGAGTCTCAAAGCTACATTTTCCAAATAAAATTTGCATCTTGGATATCACATACTACATATACTGTGTAATATTTGTATACACACTGCAAAATTTTCTGTTAGGTTGTGAGTGACTGACCTTTCTCACAGATCTTCAATCTGCTTGTTTTCAGGTCTCAGCCCTCTCAAAGGGCATTTCTAGTCATCAATACCCTCAGAGCAGGTTGCACTACTTGGCTCACTAGGTTCCAATCTCCTTCAGTTTTGCTATAGACTCTCAGCAAAGTTCATCTAAATAGAGTGCCAAGTTCTACACATGACATTCAAGGATGCAACACAAACATTTCCATAGTTCATTATACTAACTACACAAAAACTTGAGCTGCATGTCTGGAGCTTAGAACTACTCCTTCACAAAACATTGCAAAAAACTGTGGTGAGAGGAAAGACACAGTTGGCAACAAACAATAAATTTCCATGCTTGACTAGCTAGTTCCCTACCCCTCAGGATGGCAGCCTTCCCCCTCAGGTACAACCCTGCAGAACCTCGTGGGACAAGCAGTAATGGTGTTGGAAGACACATCAGTGTGTTTTGTGAAACAAAACAAAAATAGCCATGGGAGAGAGGAGCATTTCTTTTCAATATAAGATTCTTCTACTTCTTTTGTTGATTTTGGCTGGGCTAGAATAAATTTTCTTCATAGTGGCTGGTATGGGGCTGAGTTTTGGATTGGTGCTGAACACAGTGACAGTAAGAGGGATGTTTTTGTTATTGCTGAGCAGGGCTTACACAAAGCCAAAGCCTTTTCTAGTTTTGCAAAGCCATGCTGGTGAGGAGACTGGGGCACGTGTGGGAGGTTAGGATGAGACCCAGCTGGGACAGGTGACCCCAGATGACTGAAGGGATATTACACAGAATATGCCGAGTTGGCATGGACCCACAAAGATCACTGAGTCCAACCCCTGGCCCTGCACAGCACCATCCCCAAAAGCCACACCATGTGCCCAAGAGTACTGTCCAAACACTTCTTGAGCTCTGTCAGAGTTGGTGCTGATCACTCTCCTGTGCCCAACCATCCTCTGGGGAAAGAACTTTTTCCTGATATCCAAGCTATACCTCCCGTGACACAATTTCAGGCCACTCTCTCACATCCTGTCACTCAGCACCACACAGAAGAGCTCAGTGTCTACCCCTCCTCTTCCCCTCATGAGGAAGTCGTAATTGCAATGTCTCTCCTCAGTCTCCTCTTCTCCAGGCTGAACAAACCAAGTGACTTCAGCCACTTCTCATCAGGCTTCCTCTCAAGACCCTTCACCACCTTTCTTGCCCTCCTTTGGACACTCTCTAATGGCTTCATGTCTTTTTTATATTGTGGCACCCCAAACTGCCCCCAGCACTCGAGGTGAGGCCGCCCCAGTGCAGAGCAGAGCGGGACAATCCCCTCCCTTGCCCAGCTGGCAATGCTGTGCCTGATGCACCCCAGGACACAGTTGCCCTCCTGGCTGCCAGGGCACTGACTCACATTCAACTTTCCATCGACCAGGACCCCCAGGGCCCCTTGCACGCCACTGCTCTCCAGCCTCTCATTCCCCAGTCTGTCCAAACATACAGAGTTGCCACATCCCATATGCAGAAACTGGCACTTGCCCTGACTGAACTTCACATGGTTGGCGATTGCCCAGCCCTCTGTTTTGTCAAGGTCTTTCTGAAGGGTCTCCCTGCCTTCGTGAAGTCAACAGCCTCTCCACATTTTGTGTGATCTGCAAACTTGTTTAGTATCCCTTCCAGTCCTGCATCCAAGTTTTAATGCAGATGTTGAAGAGCACAGGGCTTAAGATGGAGCCCTACAGAACACCACTAATGACAGGTCTTCAGTCCACCCCCTTCACTACAGCCCTGTGTGCCCGACCCAAGAGCCAGCTGCTCACCCACTGCATGGTCTGTTTGTACAGCCTGTGCAGAAGGACTCTGTGAGAGACACTATCCAAGCTTTGCTGAAATCCAAAACTTTACATCAGTTGGCTTCCCTTGATCAACCAGATGCACTACCTTGTCATAAAAGGAAATCAGGTTTGAAAAGCAGGATTTCTGTACCTATGGTGTCATGTTCCATATATAAAGAGGGGAGAAGAAGGAGGAAGTGGGGGAATGTTTGGAGTAACAGCATTTGTCTTTCCAAGTAACCCTCACATATGACTGGGCCCTGCTCTCCTGGAAATGACTGAACACCTGCCCGCCCATGGGAAGTGAATAATTCCTTGTTTTGCTTCATTTATGCTCATGGCTTTTGCTTTCCCTGTTGAACTGTCTTGATCTTAACCCAGGAGTTTTCCAGTTTTCACCCTTCTAATTTTCTCTCCAATACTCCTACCTGGGAGAATGAGAAAGTGGCTGTGTGATTCTCAGTTGTTAACTGGGGTTAAACCGTGACACTCCTAAAAATTAAAAAAAAAAAAAAAAGTCGATAATTCTAGGTAGCTTGATTTCTTTTAGCAAAGATGCTGAATCCCCTGGAACAAGGGAACAGCTAGGAAGAGGCACAACAGAAATTTGAAACTGTGCATTTTGAAATGACTGAAAGCATAAAATGAAGCACAATAAAAGAACAGTAATATTACCACAGAGCAAGTGTTTGAGGCCAGACTGGACAAAGTCAGCTTTGTTCCTGAAAAGCTTGCAGGCTGAGGAGTTGAACAGGCAAAAGCTTTGGAGAAACAGTCCTTTGGCTCATGACTGAGTTTGTCAGTCAGTCCAGGCCTCTCCAACAGAGAGAGTTTACAACCCGGGATTTTAAGAGGAAAAAGGTATGGACAAGTTACACTGCTTTGCTCTCAGAGCACTGATGTGTTCCAAAGGCTGACACTATGCAGCACTCACAGTCTGTTAATCCACATAAGCTGCAAGCTCAGCTCCACAACACATTTCTAAGAACTGGGACCCACTGTCAAAATTATATTTTGACAAGTTTGTGTCAGGTCCTCCATGACCTGGCAGCATGCTCTCTCCACCTGCTTGCAAGACAACGGGATTTCTTTTGAAGAAGCACATTCAAAGCAATTACATTTTTATCTAAAACTGCTACAAGTTGTCTTTTTTTTTTTTTTTTTGTTCCAACATACATACATTCAAATATTAGTAATATTTTTCAAAGCAAGCAACTCTAATGACTGACAAAATCACAGATTAAACCAACCAAACAAAAATACGATGATCTCTCTCTGCTTGGGAAAACATCCCATTTTTTGAGATTTGATACAATCTGATTTTTCTAAAGGCTTAAACACTTAATGTATGACAAACTTCATACTCCTCAACATTAATTCATTCACTATTTCTAAGCCTCCATGCACCAGCCTAATGGAGGAAATAGACACGTTTCACAGCTAAAAACCATTCACCAGCAATAAAATGACTGAGAACCTATTCCTGGACACCGCACACACTACAACGTCCTTCAAGGCCCAGCTCTGATACAAAGCCCTGCTCAGTTTCATCCTGGATACTCAATTTTCCCTGCCAAATTAAACAAAGCATTGTTTTTCCTCTTCAAGGACATGCAGTCCCAACCAGCCAGGTGCACATACAAAAGCTGACAAGGACCCAGGGAAGCTGTAACAACCAGATCTACTGAGATACAAAGCCCCTCTCTGACCTACCTACTGAGCCAAAAACCTCCACCTGCCCAGTCCTGTCATTTAAAGAGGCAAGAACAGGAGGTTTGTTCAAAAGTCTGGGCTCTAGTAAAACCACAATCTGTTTAACAACACTGTGATTTTTCCATCCCTTAAGATTATTTTTCCCCTCACACTGCTCCTTTCCCACAATGGACAAGCCTAGCATGAATGATTTACAGGAACTTCTGATTTGGCCTTGGCCTGTGATGGCCACATAGCTTCTGAGGGCCTGAATGTTTTCTCTCTATTTTTATCCTGAAAGATGAGCAAACACACAGGATGGAAAAGAACAACAAAGGGAGGAAACAAAAACAGAGCAGAAGGAGTAAAAGTCAAAGAACACACTATCTCCAAGAAGCTCCATCCATAGTTACAATCAGGTATGGAAAAACAACATGACGTTGAGGTTGTCTGTCCAAAATTGCCAAAATTATCTGTTTAGGAAAAGAATTGGAGGATAGTGTAAACCAAGCCACACACTTCCTTTTCTAGTATCTTATTTCCCAGTGAGATACCAAGATATGTGTTTAGGACAGAAGGCACATATTTTTCCCAGATGTATAATACAGGACTTCATAAATTACTCTCTCCATCAAAGTCACACCCAGAGGAAAATAACCTCCACAGGAGCTGCTGGGATGGTGTACAAGTGCCTGCTTCAACTCATTGCAAAACTGATGTCTGAGTTTAAATTTGGCAAGGAAGATGGGTTTGACTTAGCAACAAGGCAGATTTTGGGTGCTGATTAAGATTGACAACTACAGTGGGTGGCAGCAACCACCAGCAGAAAAATGTTATATTCCCTGAACAGTAGTTTCTTAAATTATTCTGCCAATATGGGTCCAAGTTTATCTGATCATATATTTTACAGTCATTAGATATTCCAGAAAGCATTCAATTGCTCCAAGTGTCTTAATTAGCCAACACAGAAACTTGAAGGCTTTTAAAAGATAACCAAAACACTGAGCATATTGCAACATCTTAAGGACAACTGTCATAGAACGGTAAATATGGTATTGAAATTCAGAAAAGTGGCATTAGACACAAAAGGAAGCCCCAAAAGACATGAGCAAATCATAAAAACTATCTCAAGAAGCCACAACCCACACTATCAAAACATTAAGCATATTGCCAAGATTCACATGCTGTGAACTCTCTTTCTAAAACAGCCAAGCCCCTGGTTTTTAGGTTAATGTGCTAAGTGTTGCAGTAGTGACTGAAGCTGGCATTGTAAAACGAAAGCACTACAGTCAATATAAACCTTATACATTAATTATGTAATGTTACAAAACAGCTAGGAAGGAGGAGGCAAGTACTGGGATGCAGCTCTTCAGTGCCAGTCCAAGCATGTTTCCACGTGCTCCCTGTCTAAAGCACAGGCAGAGCACCCAGCCTGTTTGCTACTTCCCAAAAAAAAAAAAAAAAATCACAATAGCACTCTCCTTCCTGCCCCCTAGGAAAAACATCTGGGCCAGGCAGAAAGAGATGTTCTGCCTCAAACTTACCAAGTTAATTTAGACTGGACTTGAGAAGTGTTATCAGTGTCATAAGGTCAGTTTGCTAAAATTTCCAACGTTTTTGCAATACAGAGCTGGAAGGCACAGGATAATTTTAGGAACAACATACACCTACAGCCTTAGCAGTGGGCCTATTTTTCTTAATTACAAGGAGGTGTTGGCACTTTACAGACTGTACGGCAAATCCACTCTCTTTTACAACTCCTTAAGATTGACTGAGATTCCATAGAATTCTAAAATTACCTTTCCAAAAGTCTTGTCACTAAAAAAAAAAAACAAAAAAAAACAAGGAAAAGAAACTTCTCAACATGACCTACAAGATAACATCTCTAAAAATTATAAACTTATTTCTGTTTGTTTTGTCCTGAAGACCTAACAATGATGGTCTCTTTAATGACCACTCACACATTTTATCTAAAGCTGAAAAATGATACCTTTTCCCCAAATGATAAAATCACTTCATTTAATAACAGTTTTTCTCACCTCTCAGAACTAAGAAAATCCATATAAATTCATGAATTTTCATATTTTCTGATATCACAGATGTTCAGTAGCACAACGCTCTGCTTTCAATACAGAAAAAAAAAGAACAGTAGAACATCTAAAGGACAAAGACAGTAATGGAGCTAGTTAGTAATTCAAGCTGAAGAGATGAGATTCAAGCTGACAAACTGGCATCCTCCACAGAATGAGCCTGACACTTTTTATAGCTACTGACACAGTAACAAACGCTCTACTTGGGGTGGAGCTAAACAAAATGTTCTTTAGACTACTTTCTTAAATATAACCATTTCCCTTGTCCTTGTACAGAAACAACTTTATTTACAAGCAGAAAAGAATAAAAAGAAAGTCACAGTTAATTAGGCCCCTGCTGTGGCAATTATCTTGAAGGGAAGGGAAAAGCAACATTTTATTACATTATTATCAGCAGCTCTTTCTTAAGGGAAATCTCTATTAGATGGGCTCCAAAGTACCTGTTTGCCTTAGTTTTCTAATGAGCCCAGTAATGGAAACACGTCCAATAGAAAGCTGGGGTTTTTTAAAGGTACATACAGCTCTGTAGCCTTTACAATACTGCCCTTGAAGTAATTTTTATCTAACGTGGCCCTAACACAGTATATTTCAAATTTAAATCTCAGAGCATTCACATACAACATTGATTTGCTTATGACTATCACACCTAAAGCATGCCTTACAATAAAAATAAAGCCTGGGTATGAGTTACTAATTGAAAAATAAAATAGCTTTCTATAATGCTAAATGTAATGATTTATTAATTCAGAGGTCTCACTGAATTCAAGGCAAAATAATCAAATATAGAGCTCTAACTAACCTCTGTAGACTTAGCACACAATTTCAACTAAGACCCTCTTGCAGTATTTTCCTCCCTTCCCCATTAAGTAAGAATGACATTAAGTTTTTACTCAATCTTTAATGAATATCCATTTCTTGTCTAGAAGTTATTAATAAGCCTTATATTCGTGGTTTTATCTTACTTCTTTAACATGTACTGGGATGTCAGTAGAATATTTTTGTTGCAAAAAAAAAGATGCCTAAGACTTCAAAAGCTGGCACACATTACACATGGTTTCATAACTGCAGATTATATTAAGGCAAGCTTTAAAAAACAGACAATTAGTGCTTAAGAAAAAAATGCACCACAACTCAAGTGGCCTGAGAGGTTTTTATGTGGTGTTATTATGCGAATCACCACAGCTTTTATATTTACATAATACTATGTGCACCAAGTCAGGCCAAAATCTAACTAGACAAGTGTATGGAAGGTCAACCACCACCACACACCAAGAGAAATGGCCAAGAAAAAGCATATGGGTTTGGACAACTCAGATACCAAACTGGGGCTTGGGACTGGATTAGGTTCTTCAATCATCTTTGTTAAAACAAATACTACTGAGAAACTGTATATTCCAACACACTGTTTCTACACCTGAAATAAATTTTGTTGTCATTTTGTATGCTGTCTGGAAGAGTGCAAGAAATAACTCTTCCACGAAAAAAACAAAATGAAAATGGCAATAAGAAACAGTCACTGAGTATACTGGGCTGCACCAGATAGCCAGGATGCCCACTGCACCAAATACATCCATCTTCTGTCTCCACCAGCCCATCACAAAGTCACTGCAGCTAAATCAAACAGAATTCTGCTCTGATTTGAGCCTAAATCCAAGAATGGGGAGGCTCTGCTTTCAGGCACATGGAACAGCTGTGAGCATGTACTCATGAGTATCCTTTGCAAAGGTCCTGTGAGAGGGCCAAAACCTATACCCATCCTGACTCTTCCTACTCCACCTCAGCATCTCATTAGCAGTGGCAGCTCCTGCTGAAGGTATACAAAAAAAACCCTTCAAAAAATATCTTCAAAAGCCCCCCCCAAAAAGCTCACACTCACGTGAAGAGACCTAGAGTTGGAGCAACACAGGAGAAGAATTCAGACTAAATACATAGTATTTATCCAGTGTTTTATTCTTTAGCTTCCAACAAATTGCACTGCAGATTTTTAAGAGCTCAGGACTAAACCTCTTACATTCCTTTCATGACTCAGAATAAGGATTCTCTTATCAGGCACCTTTAATTTCACTTTCCCTGAAGCACAACTACCTCCATCCAGAAGTTATTTATAAACTCTATTGATCCTAACTTATTTAACTGAATTGGAATCCCCTAAGAAATATTGCATTTCTATTTTAAAAAGCATACGTATATACCACTTGTATTTACGGATTAGTAACAGTAGGGGAAAATGGATTTGAATTCCTTTTAAACACATTTAACTGTCATTAAAAAAGAAAGAATCACTTATTGTTTATTCATCCTTCCAATATTTAGCTTGAACTAGACAACTCGGTGATTCAAACTCTTACACAGGAAACAGCTTTGAGTCACTCTTGTTTATCTTTCTATTACATTCTTGAAACTACTGAAACTTTAAAGCGTACAGATACACTCAAAGTATGCTTTACTCTGGAAATTCAACAATTTAAAAATATAATTTTTTTTTTGTTCACCTTTTTAGTCCTGTACTAACAAAAATCAATTCTTCTGAGTTTTAGGTGAAAAATACAATCTCGTACAACTGAGGAGACAAATGGAAAGAAGTCAACGAGAGGATCCACATCGTGCTACTGTTGAGCTCTGCAAGACACTGATAGTTCCTATGAGTTAGAGGGAGTGGTAGCAGTCTTTGCTATCACCTGTCAAGATGTAACCCAGTGCAGGCAGCATCAAAGTCACCTACAAGGATGTCTGTCAGGCAGGAAGAGGGTTCTATTCAATTGCATCAGTTATTTGCACCTAAAGAATCCCCATAACATTTGCTGTCAGCTTTACAAGTGAAATGAGGAAATTGCTAAGGGAGGGAAATGCTGACAATGTCTATTGCAGTCCCACAAATTACACATTTCCCACAAATTCAAGAACAATAGTGCACCTACTATGTTTTATACTTTACACACCACTCAGAGCAGCTTATCATACTCACATATCAATTACACCAGGTGCAAATCTCATATTTTACCTGGTTCTAGAAACAGGGAAATATTTTAGCTATTATCAAGATGACATTTTTTGTTCGAAAGATTAAAACAGTTTTCTAAAAATTGTCAGCAACTGTTGTTCAAGAAGCAGTCATCTAAACTCACTACACCCTGCTTTATTATCACATTCTTAAAATTGCAGTGAGACTCTCTTTGTGCAGAAAATGCAGTTTGGACACAAATGAATAGACCATTGTGTCTAGACCACTTCTCAAGCTGGGTTTTTGGAACAAATACTAATCCCACTTGTTTTCCTGACAGCAAACGAATCAGGTTCCTCAAAGAATTTAGATGATAATGTTTTCTTCTGAAAGCATGAGGAGGGCCAATATCCTAACCACTCGGGTTTTAGTGGGTTTTAACCACTGGGCTTCTTGTGATTTCTCTACTTCAATTTCTCTACTTCAATACTTGTCTTTAAACGTCTGTTGAACAGTGGCACTCCTTCACCAGCACCAGCAGAAGGCAACTCAACTTCAAACCTGTCACTCAGGGCACTCTAAAGAGGAGAGACAACTGCAGAAACCTGAAATGTGGGAAGAAAGGTCTAACCTGTTATTACATTTCAAACAAGTATGCTGAAGATATTTGTTAGAATAAGGTATAGCAACTAAACTCAAGAATAAACCTTCTGACTGTTATCTCAGAAAGTAAGGCAATGCTTAGACCTGAACACCAGGCAGGATCTCAGATTGCCTCTCTAAATATTCCTCATGGGCTAGCCCTAAGTATTTAATGGAGCCCTCTCAGGCCAGGTGGCTCTGGCCAGCACACTTGGCTTCCAGCACACACAGCAAAGCACCCTGAGCACTGCACACAAAGCCAGTTTACCAGCACTGGATTCTAGTGTGCTGTGGACACACAGCTGTGGACAGGATGCTCATTTGAGTTAGGGCTTTCCTCACCACAGCCAGCTCCACGCTTTCTAATTAAGTTATGTATACATTACCGTACATGAGCAACTGAGGGGTTGGGGCAGTTGCCAAAGTAGTATCTAGATGCTTGAGGAAGATAAATGGAATGATTTCCCTCTACTGTTCTTATCCAATTTTGGGGGCACTTTTTTATTTTACACTCTAAGATGATTTATACTGACACTTCATGTCACAGATTTTGAATAATCCTCTAAGATCACAATTTGCAGTAACTGAATGTTAACCGGCCAAAGCATAACAGTTACAGACAAGTGAAATTTGTTATGGCATTTTCCACCAGAGACAAAACCAGAAAATAATGGTTTTTATTTACAGAAATGAGTTAATTCTGGTTTTAAAAACTTCACCATATCCAGGCAGCTACACTGATCAAACCACCAGCCAAAACCCTACCAGTTTAATGGAAACATCCTGACAGCATGGTTTCCTGGCTTCAGAAGTTTACCATACCATAGGTGCTGTACAATTCCGAGAACACAGTGACAGAGCACTGTATCAGTGGTTTCTTTGAAAAATTGGTATAGCAAATCATCCTACTTAATATTTAGGTGATTACACAACTGTGTCTTATGTTAAACGGAAAAAATACATAAGCACAATAAAATAACAACAAAAAAGACTAAGAACATGCATGAACACGGTTATTCATGGCAAAAAACATGACTCCCGCATAAATCACATTATAGCTAACTATTTATATACACTATGTATAAACTCAACAAGTACACGCAAAATTAACAAAACACTATCACATTTTAAGAGGTCAAAGGCATAGAACTAGTAACCAGCACTGTCAGCACAAAACTAAGTCTGATAATTGCTGAACACACTTCTTTTGACAGAGGTGTTTTCCAGCAGCCTCCCCACAGGCTGCAATGCACAGGCACAACACAGTTATGGTCAGGTACGCGATCCACAGCCGCTCAGCTTGCAGCGCACCAGCAACACCTGGGACCGAGCCCTCCCGGCGGATTTCACACGGCAGCCGGGGCTGCTCCGGGCTCGGCACCGCCAGGCCCAGCCCAGGAACCGGGCAGATGCAACAGGAGTCACCCGGCGCTGCCATCGCCTCTATCCCTTATTCCCATCCGCGGAGAAGGGCTGGAGAGGACCTGCGTCTCCAAGCGGCTGATGGGGAGCCCAAGGAAGAGGCTGGAGAATGCCAGTGCAAAGCTCTGTGCCACAAAGGCGAGTGCCGCCGACTCAAAGGCGAAAGCTCGTGGCGCCGGGCAGCCCCCCCCGCAGCTCCCCCCGCTCCCCGCCACTCACTCTTGGTCGCGGCGATCAGGTTCTTCCCATCCTTCAGCAACTCCTTGATAAACTTATTGGTCTTCTCCAGTTCGGCCTCGTGGGCTCTCACGCGCTCCCTGAACCAGGGGCTGTCCAAGTAGCAGTCGCTGAACTCTAGAGGTTGCAGCCCCATGGCGGCGGCTGCTGCTGCGGCGGCGGCGGCTGCTGCTGCTGCTGCTGCTGCTCCTCCTGCGGCGGCTGCTGCGGCTGCTGCTGNACCTCCCCGCGGCGGCAGCGGCGCCGGGGCGGGGCGCTGGGGCCGCACCGGTGCGCCCGGTTCTTTGGTGAGGCTGTGGCGCTGCGGGCGTCCCCGAGCGGAGAATGCGGGCAGGTACGGCTGCCAGAGGGAGCCCTCTGCTCCGCAGTGACACCTCAGAAGTTAGAGATGGACAATCAACAACAGCGCCAGGGGCAAGTGCAGGGTTCTGCACTGAGGCGGGACAACCCTGGCTGTGTGTGTAGCCTGGGGAACGGGACAGCGGCGCTGTGCAAAGGGCCCTGGGGGTCCTGGTCGATGGAAAGTTGAATGTGAGTCAGTGCCCTGGCAGCCAGGAGGGCCAACCCTGTCCTGGGGGGCATCAGGCACAGCATCGCCATCCGGGCAAGGGAGGGGATTGTCCCGCTCTGCTCAGCACTGGGGCGGCCTCGCCTCGAGTGCTGGGGGCAGTTTGGAATGCCACTATATAAAAACGATGTTAAGGTATTAGAGAGCATCCAAAGGAGGGCTACGAGGATGGTGAAAGGCCTTAAGGGGAAGCCATATGAGGAGCGGCTGAAGTCACTTCGTCTGTTCAGCCTGAGGGAGACTGATGAGAGACCTCACTGCGGTCTTCAACTTGTTCGTGAGGGGAAGAGGAGGGGCAGGCACTGATCTCTGTGGTACCTAATGACAGGACTTGAGAAAACGGAGTGAAGCTGAGTCATAGGTGGTTTAGGTTGTGTATCAGGATAAGGTTTTTCACCCAGCGGGTGGTTGGCCACTTGAACAGGCATCCCAGGGAAGTGGTCAGCCTCAAGCCTGAGAGAGCTCAAGAAGCATTTGAACAGTGTTCTCGGGCACATGGTGGGATTCTTGAGATGTCCTCTCTAGGGGCAGAGTTGGACTCAATGATTCTGATCGGTCCCTTCCCACTTAGTATGTTCTATGGTTTTATGATTGTACCAGCCATTGGGCCCTCTGCACCTCATGGAAAGCTCTGTGAGCTTTAGGAAGGGGCTGAGCAGGCTCTCAGAGGAAGGATGCACAGAGTAGCACATTGCTGCTTGATCCAGAAGTGGCTGTGGTGGTGGTTGTCTGCCAGCTGAGAAGGCTGGTGTTGCTCACCCTGTCCCACTTGTGTCTGCACGTAAAATACTCAGTAAAGTAGATACAGACTCACCTTTATGTCTTCATTCAATAAACTACTACAGTTGTGTGAACAAGAAGTGCTGCAAGAGCAAGACCTTGAGAAGGCCACTCAATGCTGAATTTCAGTTTCAGTTAAGAATGTTAGGAAACTCATGAAGAAGACAGAATAGGCTTTTAGTTATATTTGTGTTTATAATTTAGCTATAATTTGTGATTTCAATGATTTGACAGTAGTGCAATTCAGAGTGCTTTCGTGGGACTTTCTCAGATGATTTCTCAGATGATATATATTTTAGTCATGAGTGTCTACTTTGGGAGTAAATTAAATCTATTTTTTTCTGTATTTTGGCA
Organism: Peucedramus taeniatus; assembly: GCA_013400575.1. NCBI lineage: Eukaryota > Metazoa > Chordata > Aves > Passeriformes > Fringillidae > Peucedramus > Peucedramus taeniatus. Next base: position 44,033 of record WBNO01008120.1, on the reverse strand, counting down.
AATTGGCTGCTGGTTCCCTCTCCATTTAAAGTGATGATCTTTGGTATTAATTAAATGTATTATTGTTGGGCCCACAGTAAAGCCTAAACTGCATGTCTGCGATGAAGATAACTGGTGGTGTAACTATCAAGTTTTTTCTGTATGACCCCATGCACTGACTGAAGAAGTCAAGTATGGAAATAGATGGGCAATTTACAAATCTCATTTTTAATTACTCCTGTTCATAAAGCTGTGTACTGGGTAGTATTTAATTTTGCAAACATTTGTGTTTTTTAATACCTGTCCACTTCAGAGCCTGCTTCAGAAACCAGACTGAGGATGTGTGTTATTCATCTGGCAGCAATCACAGAGCTCAAGTGAGTAAACACAGAATTTCATGATCAAAGGGCAAGATAATGTCCTCATTGTTCTTGTAGATAAGGATGGTAAGAAAACACAATGATGTAAAGACAGGGGCAGGGAGAAGGGGCTTGACATGAAGGTTCATGGGTAAGTGTAGTTTCTGAAAGTAGTCTGAAAATGAGTACGGCCCCTCCAAATGAGATTGCCACCTAAACGTGCAGATGATTTGCCTGAAATCACAGCAAAAAAGGAGAGGCTATTGAGAGCTAATCCTGAACATTCAGTTTTTCAGCCAAGTATTCCACCTGCTGGATCACATTATCTGCTGATACTTATTATCTAATATTACTTAGCTGACAAGTTTCTATGCTACTCAAAAATCAGTTTAAAAAGAATTTAAAAAGAAAAAGAAAACCACCTTAAACAAATAATAAACAATCCTTATCTCTGCTTAGATTACTGGAGCTGCATTTCAAGTATAGGTATGCCTTCCATGGATAGTTTGTTTACTTTGTTCTGTAGCTGCCTTCAGCATTATAGTTAGAATAATATTTTTCATGGCTGTTTTTAGTTATTTTAATTTTCCTGTTATTATTCCACTGAAGTGTTGTAGTATAGTGGGGTCCCATGGTTTGTGTGGAGTTGCCTGCACTCAAATATTTTATTTTTTTTAAAAAATTGAATGTTTGTCTTAGTCCTGTGGTTTTTTAGCTGTCAAAAAACCCCAGCAGGTCTGAAATTTAGATTTGTCCTACCATGACAGGCCATCAGAGAAATTGGTCCACCTGCCTCAAATATGTGAAGTAAAAATGTATTCCTTTCTAGTTGCAACTAAAAAGAGCAGTCAGTCCAACAGAAATACATAAAAATAACACTTTTTTTTCCCAGAATAAAGAAAGTAAATTTCTATCTACATAATAAAACAAGAAAGCAAACTCATTACTAAATTGATAGTGTCCACTCTTTATCCAGTTAATCAAGACAACATACTGCATTCCTACCACCACAGTTGTTAAATATATGTTTTCTTAAACTTGACCCACCAGTTCAAAATATTGTCAAAAAGGCAGAATTGTGATTTAAAACAAAAGATGGAACACTGAGGAGAAATAAGAACCTATTAATTTATGCACAACAATTACCTATGTAATGAGCTATTGCTACAACTCCTTACAACAGGAGTTGCCCTTTTACCATTAATTAAGGCTCGAAGTGGTTTGATATCAGAAAAATCTCTGCTTTTCTGCCACTCCCTACTCAAGGTCATCAAATTTTACAGCCTTCTTGTAGCCTCTTTTAAGAGCCTATGACATAGACTGACTATGTGAAGCTGTAGCAATATCCTCTCCATAAACTGTGTATTTATTTTTGCTGTGATTATTTTCCTTTGACATTCACTGCAAGCATGGTGTCAGGAAATACCCTCTTCAAGTAATTTTATACAATAGGCATACACCAGCATATCGTATGTTTTGTTCCATCTTACCTTTCTTATGTTCTTTTCAGATCACTACTTTGATTTTTAGGAAAGATGATATTCTGATGTGTGGCTGATTGTGTCTCCAGGCTGCATGTTAAGGAGAGACAGGTTAGAAATGAGTGAGTTTAACTTTCAGTTTTACTCATGTTTGTTACAAAGCATTGATAGCAGCTCCCACCATTTCCAACACACAGCTGTGTTGTTCAAAACATCATTAGCAACAGCACCCTTCCAAGGAATATTTTGTATTAATATATTAAAATATTTTAATATTTTGTCTTGTCTAAGCACTTTTACCTCTGTTAGTCCTGACATGGTTTTAACAGAGGGTTTAAAGAGTTTCCTTCTAACTCCCATTTTGCTTATGACTGTGTCATCACAGTTGACTTGCAAGATCTTAGGAGTCTGATGCATATGTGAGATATCTCGAGGGTATACTCCCTCTCCTCTCATCCATCAGCAGTTCATATATGTAAACAGACTGGTCTGCAACCACCCATGATGCAGGCCAACATTATTTATTCTACTGTCAGCCAATTTGATGATTATTATGGAAATAATGTATATCTCTGATGGGCATTCCTTCCTGGCACTCCTTTGCAGCACAAGCTTTACCCAACAAATTATTTTAGAAAGCAGGTGTATGTTTTGTCAGTGTTACAAAGCATTGTATCCTAGGGCCATTTTTTTCCCCGAAGTGTTCCATCAAAAAGTTGTGAGTATGAAATTAACAAGTATCCTCCTCAGCCTTTGCAATAAATGGACTCTTGTGAATGCCAAGGATTTTTCACTGCCATATTTTAGTAATCTTCAAAATGGGTCAAATTAGCACACAGTACTATTTCATTTATATTTAAAAATAGGCACTATAAAGAATTTATACTACCTACTAGCATTCATCTGCTCTGACAAAAAATATAGCTGAATTAGTTTGGAGAACCAATGAGTGCCAGAGATAATTGCTCATTACAGTATTTGGTACAGCTCAGCTCGTTACACCTCACTGACCACAGGTGATATTTGCATTGGGTTTTTTTCTCTCTCCTGATATCCTACAAGTGCTAACCTTTTTTTGCCTCATACTACCATCCTCTAGCTGGAAAGCATAATTATGCCAAAGAAGTCAGAGAAGGTTGTTCCCTATCTGTAACTAATTTTAAGTTCGCAGCTTTTTTTTTTTTTTTCCAAAACTGAATTAAGGCTTGTTGGTACCAGTTGATTTAGTAAGTTATTACATCCTCCTTTGGAGCTCAGTCCTCATATGAAGTATTTGATACTTTTTGATACTAATACTTGCACATCCTCATGGACTCCATTCGGCACAAGTGCTTTATCAGTTATGTTTTTTCTAGCACAACTCACAGTTTAGCTGCTACAGTGTTCCATTTAGACTCATGCTCCCACTCCGCATGTGCTCTTTTCATCTTGTTCAAAATGCTGGCCTGGCATTTTTACACAACGCTCATTTGTTTCTAAAAAGGGTATGCACACACAATATCCACAGCTGTAAAAGCAAGGAAGAGCTGCATTCATGCTTTAAAACGGGAAAGTGAAGATGAGCAGCTTCCAAACACTTCATAATTAGTAAACAATGCCATGGCCTGTTCCTGTCCCAGAAGTAGGACATGACCGAATGAACTCTGCCTTTTTAGAGCTGCAGTCCAGGGCTCTGAATGGGGTGTTCCCGGGAGCAGACAGCTCCGCAAGGAAGGTAAGTGGCGGCACAGGCATGGGAAGGAGCAGGATACCGAATTTGTGATGTGGAGCAAAGCTCAGGATTTTGCTCCTCGCGATCTGCTGCTGCCGAGCAGAGCTGTCAGTCTAAGGTCCAAGAAAAGCTTGTTTATGACTTGAAGCCCGTGTTGTTCTCATCTGAGGTTCTGGGGACTTACCAAGAGGGGAATTAAAACTAAGAGTCAGGAGCACCGTGACTACTACTACTCCAGGGCAGTGGAGGGAGGCAGTGCCTACACAACGCTGGGCAACATTTAAGGTGGTGGTTCCTCCCTGCTGGCCAAGCAGCCGTGAACAGCACGGACCGCCAAGGGACCGCACCGGGCATGGCTGCGGATCCCTTCCACAGTCCTGCGGTAGCACGAGTTCCACTGCCAGCTTCCAGAGGCTTGGGTACGGGCCGAGAAAGGACGTGGGTAATGAAAACACCTTTATCCCACAGCGCTGGCTCCCGCCCGGCGCCTGCGCGAAAGCTCCGGCCCGGCAGCGCTATGGCCGCGGCCTGGGAGCGCCGCTCCGCGCACGGCCCCTGACGGATGACCCTGGAGCAGGTGATGAATGGCCCTGGAGCAGATGATGCCCCGGAGCAGGGGAAGCTCCCACCTCCCCCCGCAGCCTGCCGGGGCAGCCCCTCGTGGGGCAGCACCTGGAGCCCTGCGGCCCCTCGGCCGCCCTGCCCCGGCCCCCATGCGAGCGGAGGGGCCTCCCCGGCTCTGCGTGCTCCGGGTGCGCGGCCAAGCTTTGGTCGGCGTTTTGTTATTTATTTTACTGTATCTTTAAGAAAACAGAAAAGAAAAAGACTAGACGTGATGGTGTTGTGTTTCTTGCAGTCCCTCTCCACGAAATCTTCGTGTTCTTCAGCTTTGTGACCCGTCTCTACACACTATAGCCGTGCTCACCTGAGTAACTTTAAAAGTTACAGCAGTAACACAGGCAAGTATAAAAATGTGTATATTGGCTCTGGTCGCTCTTTTTAATGTTTTCTTAAGGGAAAAAATAGCTGTGGTATCTTGTGTAAAATAGACTGCGAACTCATTATCTCTTTCTGTGAGGCTTTGCTTTATGAAGGTGCTGTTGTTCAAGGAGAAGAAATTTAACCTGCAGATTTTGTGCTTGACTGTGAAATTTATTGAGTGCACGAACTTCCAGTGTGCAAAACTGTTTGATCAGAGACGTGCTAAAATGTCTGTTACGAAAATAAATTTTACAAAGCCAGAAATATAATCTGTTTCCAGGACACCTGGTTTAACCTAGGTGTGATACACACTTGACTTTTGAATGGTGAACACTCAGAGCTGGTGGAATTCTCAGTAGCATAAAGATTAGATGTTTTTAAATCTTTAGGATTTGGTGGGAGGAGAGATATCTCTACTAAGTACCAGTGAAAAACTTAAATGTTTTTTGATATGTCAATTTTGTGTACAAATGTTTTGACCTACGGTGTATAGTATGTGTGACTTATTTCTTTTTTTCCTTTTTTTTTTTTTTCAGGATAAGTGAGTATTTACATTCTTCAGAATGCCCAACTCCAATGCCAAACTTCATTCTAACCACAGAGGGGGCCGAGAAGCCAGCAGACGGGAATTGGTTTCCAGGTCTTTGCAGAGTGCACAGCATTGCCTGGAGAACCAGGATTTTGGAACTGCATATGCTCACTATCTCCTGGTACTAAATCTAGCTCCTGAGCTAAAAACTAATGTCAAAGTAAGTGCTCTTCAAATTACTTGAAATTTTAATTATTGTAATTCTCTTGAGGTCTTTGTGACATGTTTTGTACTTGTGATTTGTTGCAAGTAACTGATTTTTGCTTTTATTGAAGACAGAATTGGAAAATCAGTAATAATTGGGATGGCCAATGATTTCTGTAATAAGCTCTGTATGAAGGGAGTTCTTAGAATCTTCTTTTAGTCTCTGTGTGTCAATGGCATTTAATAAAAACAGGGCCTTGTTAGTATTGGAGTGTGAATTAGTATACACACAGTCTCTCAGTAAACATTGCTGGGTGCTGATCCTTGTGTATGGGTGTCCATGTGTATGTCAGGACACCTCCAGATGTTTTCATGGCTCAGTTCCCTACTTCTGGCAGCTCCCAGCACCTCAGTGGTCTATGCTTTATTTTCTAGGAAACATTTCAGTTTACTCTCTTTAAATGGGCAGAAGAACTGGATTCTCTGGCACGGATTCAAGATCTGTTTAACTGCTATGAACAAGCACTTGAACTGTATCCCAATGATGAAGTGATCTGTAACAGTATGGGAGAACATCTCTTCAGGTTTGCAGTGATGTATATTCAGTTTTTGTAAGGGTCATGTTGTGAATACAAACACATTCAAATCCATTTGTCTTAAATAGCTTAAAAAGAGTAGCCAGTGCTAAAGTAAATGTTTTTAATCACAGCAAAAGTGGAGGAAAAAAAAAAGCCACCATGTTGTGTTGTTGCTCAGGTCTTTTAAGGCTGGAATTTTAAAACTGAAATCATAGATCATAATCTAGGTGGTTTTAGTTAGGTTTGCTTTTTGTAATTTCTTTGTTTTAAAGGAACACCTCTCTGAGCATTGTATTAAAATGTATACAAATATTTGATAGATTTAGGGCTTTTTTCAGTTCTGTCTGATTTGAGATTATGCTGTAGGTATCATTAAAACTTGATTCAGATTCGCAATTTGGTTTCTTTTTGGTTTCTTCTAATTTCTCTTTTCAAAATTAGTACTTAATGCAAAAGCTGGCAACTCAAAATTTGGTGGTTTTGCAGGGTGTTCCAATTAAATAGAGTACAAACAGTTTTATAACATTCTCTTGAGTTTATAACATCCTCTTCGGTTGAGTATCTGTGAGACTGGATTGCAGAGCTGCTGCTGTCAGGTTGTTGCAGTGAATTCTTATAAATAAAGCCTGTTTTACTTTGTCAAAGGATGCAGTAGTGGATGCAGGTTGGTGCACTCAATGGTGTTTCTGAACTGGCTTTGCATTTTACAGTGACTTGATGTAAAGCTATAAATCAGTCTTTTTCATTAAGTAATGGCACTGTTTCTAAAGATAATTTTTCTAACTAACACAAAATATTTCTGTTGTCTTTTAGCTTTTACAGACCCTCAGATGTTCACAGCTGCATGATGCTTTCCATTTGTTTGTCATTTTTGCTCTTAGAATGGGCTTCAGAGACGAAGCAGCTGGCTATTTTCATAAAGCAGTGAAGCTCAACCCCGACTTCGCCGATGCCAAGGAGAATTTTTACCGCGTTGCAAACTGGCTGGTGGAGCGCTGGCACTTCATCATGCTCAACGATGCCAAGAGGAACCTCACCTACCTCAGGGCCATTGAGAACGCTGTGCACTCAGGGTGCAAATCTGTCCTGGATATCGGAACAGGAACAGGAATTTTGAGGTATGCCACAACGCACATTTCACAGGAATTTAATAGAAAAGTATTGGCTGCCTGACAAAATTTGGCTGAGAGTGAAAAAAATAACTGCTTTGATCCTTTATGGAGACAGAAGTTAAGAAAGCAAGCAAAGCTTTCAGAAGCCAGTGAGTCTGGAGATTAGTGCCTAGTGGTATTTTTTGAACCTTTTTTCGTTATTTGTTGCTTTCATTATTTTGTTAGGCTTTTTGTGCCAGTAAATGCTGCTGAAATTGAATTACTCACATGGGTTTTGAAGTTGTAATGTTATTTGTCCTGTCATTAAATATTGACTCCAAAGAGTGGATTCAGCATAGCCAAGGGAGTGTCATTATGCTAGCTGTGGTGTTTTTTTTGCTGATAACATATCAAAGGATATCAACTTGTGCAATATCAGTGTTCAGACAAGAGATACCAGTTAATTTAAGGGTGGTTTTTAGAAATATGAAGCAGATGTGAAGGAGGGGGAAACCCCTGATTCTTGTTTTTCAGTATGTTTGCAAAAAAGGCGGGAGCATCTTTTGTCTATGCCTGCGAATTATCCAAAACCATGTATGAACTTGCCTGTGATGTGGTGGCAGCAAATAATATGGAAAGAGAAATCAAACTTCTGCATTTGAAGTCACTCGATATAGAAATTCCAAAGCACATACCTGAAAGGTATGTTGTTGCTTTCTCTTCTGATGGTATTTTGAGTTTGCTCATCATTTCAAGAAAATAGGAAATGTCTTGTGACCTAAACAGGAAGTAACACTGTAGTGACATTGCTCATAATGTGAGATGGTTGTCTGTATCTTTTATGTGTTTAAAGAGCAAAATGACAACATGTTCTTCAGATCATTCTAATTTCTATTGGTAGATCAACAATGTCGTAAATTAAGTTGGAGTTTAATTCTTTGATGGTGGGAGCTTTGGGGCATATGTAATGATACTGCAGCAATGGTAAAAAAACTAGATTACTATGTCATAAAAGTAATTTTAACACAATTTTATACTTCTAAGATCTTGTGTCTCACTTCTGCAGCCTTTGAATAGGATGACGTTAGTAACATTTAATAAAGTTATGGTGATGGTACAGGCTCATGATCTGAAATGATGAAGCTCCTGGTTTAGGCCAATCAAGCCTTGCCTAATTGTGTCAGCTGAGTTTCTGTAACACATGTATCCCTTCAGTGTATATAATGAGCTACTAAATGTCAACTATTAATAAATAAATTACTTCTGTTCTGGAAGAGTCTCCTCTTATTATGCTGTATGTTTTTTCATTTAATTCCAGAGGATTTATGATTTTAGGGTTGTTAGTCTGTGTAGGAATTTTATTGTGCTTTGATTATAGTTTGGGGGGTTTTAACTCCTTTTTATACACATGCAAGAGTACATACTATTGCACAAAATATATATTCTGCAGTATCATTGGCTGTGTGCCCAGGCTGAAACATCTTCCTGTTTTGGCTGGATTCTTCCCACACAATTTATTTATAAATGCTGAGCAAGAAGCTTTACAGTAAATTCTTGCTTAATATTTGCTCTCTTTTATCTGCATCTTCAGTTACTTCTAACAAAACAATTCAAAACACATAATTTTTTGGAAGAATTAAATTGTCCACATGTACTGAAACTCCTGGTAAAAGCTCATATTGGTATGGTGGGATTTTTTTCTTCAAAAGAATGATTGATTGTTGAAATGAGTGTTTGTTATACATCATATTTTTCTTGTTTAGAGTTTCCTTGGTTGTCACAGAAACAGTTGATGCTGGCTTATTTGGAGAAGGAATTGTGGAGAGCTTAATACATGCTTGGGAACATCTGCTTTTACAACCAAAGGTAGGTGATGTGGATTCCTGTGCATGTGCACACTTTCCAGACATATGGGAATGAGAAACAGTTGTCTTGTAAATATTTCATTTTTTTTGTTATGCTAAAAATGAGTGATCTGGGCTTACTCCATGAATTCAATTTTGGTGAGTGGCAGTGAGGCAGAACTTATGCTGTATTTCTGTGAGCTCTGTGCTCTGAGTAAACTTGTATTTGCAAAGCATGTTTCCGTGATGTAACCTTCCTTCATCACAGATGGTTCACTCCTAATCACTGTTCATTCATTTATTTTAAATCTTTTTTGTCCTCCATTTTTGTAAGTAACAGCAAAAGAGTTTGTGTGGATTTTAAATGTACAATCAGTCTAAGCAGAAAATGCTGAATTATGGTAGAATTATTTCTCATTGTAACATTTGGGAACACTCAATTATAATTTGGTAAATAAATTAATTTATTTTTGCTGATTTGAACCTTTTTGGAAGCAGAAGCAATTCTACCGAGTCTCAGATTTTACTTTATATTTTGTGGTTTTGCTAGTGTATTAAGCAAAGTTAAATGACAAGGAGTCTTATGTAGCTTAATCTCTGTTAAGCTAATATTCTTTCTAATAGAAGGACTTCTCTTTACTTTGTCTTTGCCACGATTCCAGTTAATTTAAAAAAAAGTTTTAGCTGGATGAAACCTTTTGTGTTGTACTAAGTTGAAACTGATGACCTCTAGTGTTAAGTACAGGAATGATGCATAATGGAAAAGTCGTAGAATGTTTCAGTATGGTCTAACAGTGTTTTTCAATCTGCATTTTGTTAGAGTGACACATAGGAAGTAGTAGACTGAACAGTAAAGCTGATGCCTGGGTATACTGAGACACTGTATTTAAAAAACTCCTTTAATGGTCCACAGAATGCCACAGACTAGTGGCTCTACCAGTCACTAAGAGCTTAGTGATGTTTTGACTATCACTTGAATGGCTCGCTAATATGTAATTTAGGCTTTTCAGTAATGATAGAAATAGGCCACTGTCTCATTGCATGTTGTTGTTCATGTTTTCACAGCCTAAAAACCAAGACATTAGTGCTGGAGACTATGGCAGAGTTATTCCTGCAAATGCGACAATATTTGGGATGGCAGTGGAATGCAAAGAGATACGTAGACATCACAGGTGTGTTTAAACCCTAGCACAGCTTGAACCCACATTGTGTATTTGGGAAGAGAGACTGGTTGTTTTTATTGACCATTTCTAATTTACTTTGCTCTTTATTTTTTGAATGGCTAATGATCTGTTTAATGAAAAAGATTTCTGCTCTCACCATTCCCACCCCTTTTCGAGGCTGTCTTTTGGTTTTTTTTGCCCCACCTCCCTACCCCTTTGAGATTCAGATTTTCTGGGCCCATTAATCATACAGTTACGCTGAAATACATCTAACACAGGCTAAAGAAATTTAATTCCTTTATGGTAAAATTACTTCTCGATTTCTGAATTGGAGATTCTTGAATTAATACTTGGCCTTTATCCTCATTTTACTCTCTTTATAATCTGCTCCATACCTCACTTCTGGATCTAACCCTGGGTCTAACCCCTGTAAAGCCTAAGTGTTAATAACCCCAGCTGTCTTCATCTGTCTAAATGTCCGTTGCCTAATTCTGAACTAGCGTACAGTAGAGTTTCTTTGCTGAGACCAGTTCTGATTATGTATCAATTACTTCCATATTTATTCTAATCCTTTATAACAGTATCATTGAATGGAGACAGTGTCTGTCTGAGAGGTTTGGACTTGGGGTATTTTGTTTAGGATTAATATTGTTGTAGATTAGAGAAAATACTAACTTCTAGAGGAGCTCCAGTGCACTGGATGAAAAGCAGCCAGGCTGCATCAGTGATTTCTTTAATGCAGTAGACCTGGACAGTGGCCAGAAAGAAAAAAAAGTTCCTGTGGTAGATGGTCACAGAATAGTTTCTTTTATAAGTTAATTATTCATCAATTAGAAGAGGTTTTGCCTTGAAACTGGGCATTGACCGTTCCTTACAAAAATTAAATAGAATAAAAGTTAATTTGCTGTTAACTTTGGATTGTTAAATTGACGTTCCATTTTAATAGCTTAAGGTCAGGTGATTAGCAGGACTGAAGTGATTGTCACAAATTAATTATATGCCATAGGAAAAAAAATGTCACTTTTAAATTTCTTGCCTTTATAGTTTGAGATCCCTTTTTGCTCCAGTAAGAATATTGGAGATTATTTTAACAAGTCCTGTTTTTATGTAAAACACTTCCCTGTTCTCAGATTTAAACTACGCAGATCTCTTTGAATTATTTTGACGTTCATGCCTACCCATTTCCTCAAGTGTTTTCACAATCTACAGGAAATCGTTGGGGTTTGGATGATTTTTTCTGAGCAGGAGGCCTAATGAAATAGCAGTGTGGAAGTATCTCTTTTCTCATGATTTTTATATACTCTAGAACAGTTTCTGCCTTGAACAATTAATACAACTTATCTTTGATCTTTCCCTCGTGCTTTAATTTTTTTGAGTGGCTAGAAGTGGACAGAGAGCCCAGAATGGAAAGAATACATGATTTTTATTCCTGAAGTACCTTTAAAAGTGTGTTTAATTTATTATCAAACACTGATTCATCTTGCTGAGAGAGAGAATCCATTTTTAGTCCAATTGTTGATAATCTTGCATATCACAGCCATCTCTCTGTGGCTGATCTGATCTTCTACTTTGTATTTTGTCCCACTCTTTCAGCAATTTTAAATTCTGCTTCATTGCTTGTGCTCTGATTGGTATTGGGGTTTTTTCACTATGATATAGTGAAATTCTTAATATGTATTGGGCTTTTTCTTAGTTTCTGGTGACAGCATTCAGTTCTGATTCTTGAGTTAGGTGCATTTTGTGCACTTTAGAGCTGCTCTGAACATGACAAAAACCCCACTGAATTGTTTTCGTATTTTTACATTTCTCTATTCTAACACTCTGTACATTTAAAAATAATTAGTTAGCCTAGGGAGAACTTCCTTTAGGTTTTTGGTCAAATTACTTGGAATTTAATTTCTCCTCTGTTTGCCTTTGCTCCCAGAGTGGGAATGCAAGAAGTTGCTGGTGTGTGCTTGTCAAATTCAGTGCAATTCGTCAGTCCCACTTACGCTGCTGCTGGCTCTGAGGAAACTGTGGAGCCCTACACCACTGAGAAGCTCAGTCATATTCCTGGGGGTTACAGAGCCCTCACAGAACCCTGTCAAGTCATGACAGTAGATTTCAATGATCTGCAGGTAATGATTTTTCTTACACCCTTCTTAAATAATCTTTTTGTGATAGTGAAAGTCCCATATCTTATTTGGTTTTGGGTTCAACTTCAGAATACTTCACAAGTGCAAAGTTGGCAGGGCTGCACTGAAATCCTCTGCTGGTTTTAATGCTTGTCTGGTTGTGTGGTGATGTGATTCCTGTAATTTTTTGTAGGTGGTGTTTTTCTGTTTATTGGGCATAGCTTAGGGAACTTGATAAACTACCTCACTGTAAGATCAAACAGCCACCAGCCTCAGTATAGAGAGGGGAAGGAAGGATGCAAGAGAGCCATTCTAAATGATTTATGCAGTTGTGGAGCTGACTTAGTTTATTTCTCTATAGTCAGTCTTCACAAAGCTCTTGAAGACAGGAGAAAGGCTGTATTTTTCCATCTGGCGTAAAAATATAAATGTTAGTGTAAAAGAGGAGATGAAGAAGTTATTCTATTCAACCGTTTGATTCCACACTTCAACTCCTTTGTATTTTAGGGTATTTCTGTAATAGGGCATTCTAAAATCTAGTAGCATAATTTTGTGTATTTAGCACAAAATACATTTGTATGTGTATGCTAAATAGGCCTGAACTGGAAGGCAAGGAGCTCAGCCCCTGCAGCTGAGCTTGCTAAAAAGATGATACATCTGATCTCTGGTGTGCTTCTTGCTCATTGACCTGTGGTGAGGAGCTGGCATTGAGTCAGAGCTTAAAATAGATTCTGTTATATAAATGAAATTATTCTTGGCTGCTGCTTGGCCAGGAGTTGCAGTTTATGAATCAATAGCTTTTCCTAGTTGGCTTGACTGACATCCTGAGATGAAAAATAAAATAAGACAAGGCTCTTCAGTATACTATTGGGAGCAATCTCTGTGACCTAATGTTGCTTCTGCTTCCAGCGTCAATAAGAAACTATTGCTCTCATCTGAGAGATGTCTGTTCTTAAGCATCTGCCTGCTGGCAAACATGTAAAGATAATTTTAAAGAGTAAAGAACAGTGATATTCTTTAAATCATGTTTCAGAAGTGCTCCTTTGAAGTTTCAGTTAGACTAATGGAGTGCTTCTGTCATGAAATGTTAAGATACCGTAAGTAAAAAGGAAGAAATGCCTCTGTTACGAATCACTGATGTGGTTGGGAATCCTTGGTTACTGTTTGTTATTACTTTGTCACTGGGCAAATGTGGCAGTTCCAAACATGGTAGGTTATTTCCAACATGGATTTTTGTTTTGAGGAGTTTTTTTATGTGTTATGTCATGGCCACACCTGGATGTTCAATCAATGCAGCTAAAAATGAGAAAAAAATTGTCTTTGTTCCTATTGTAATAAGAAAAAAATCCTCCGAAACTTAAAAACTGTAGCAGAATTACTGACTAAGAACAGAAATTCAGGTAAGAAACACTTAGCACTAGTAAGGTAATTTAGTAAGACCTCTTTTCTAAACTCCTATTTCAAAGAACTAGAGGAATGTTGCATTTATTCTGCTTGTGCCTAACTATCCAGACATAAACTGGCAGAACTGAAAAGAAGGCTTAAAATACAGTACCACAGTGTTTCTTGGACTGAATTGTAGGAGATTTCAAAGACATTAGTACAGATCAGAGAAATAATAAGTCAAAATTCACTAATAATAATAATTTCAAAAAAGGAGCTGCTTTGTGGTGATTACTTTATTACTGCTGTTATTAGCAGCAGCAGCTCAGTCCCTCCCAGGCAGGGGACTGAGGTGTGGCTGTAATTACACTTGCACATTACCTGTGTGCATGTTTGCTGGCAGCAGATCAGTGCCACTGGCAGGGGAAGTGTTTACCTCTGCAACCAGTAATTAAAGCTCAGTCTCACTTTCAGGCCCTAAAGGAACTGTGCTTTTGCCAACAGTTACAGATTTTGGCTCTTCCTAATGCTTCATGAGAAGTTGTGGTGTGGAATATGTGAGAAATTTTGGATCAAGACATAGGAAACTCAATAACTGCATTCTTGCTGTAGATTTTCCTTCTGTTTGTAGGTCTTTCTTATTCAGAGGACATGTGTGGCATGGAATAATTTTGGGGTTTTACTGTCTCTTCCTGTGCTGTTGCTATATTTCCTTTGTTCTCTCTTTAAAAAGACTACTTGATAAATTGCCATCCTGATGTGCTGTGGCTGTTTAAATCTGTAATTGGCATAAATAATAGAAGAAGATTTATAAAGTGGCAAATGTGAGAAATAAACATGGATTAAACAGCATGGCAGAGAGCAGGGAAAGCTGAAATAAGCCTTCAAATGGATTTTTAAGTGATGACAATGTAACACTGCAGTTAGTAGAACTCACTGGATGAGAATCTTGGGCCTGCTGCTGTTGAGGAATAATCAGGAAGAATACTTCTAATATCAAATACACTTCTGTACCTCTCCAACTTCCCAGAAACCAAGAACTTGTGCTCTTGCTGCCTTATTTTGATGGGCTTGATGCCAGCAAAGCTTCAACTGACTACTCTTTTCTTTACTAGCTGAGGAGGTACCAAAAAGATGACTGGCAGCAAAGCACTTCCATTGAAGAGCAGTAAGATCTTACTATGAACTTTGTTATCATTCAGTAATTTTAACTTGCCCATTGTTCAGCCATCTCAGTTGTGAGAAGAGGGATAGACAAGCTTTTGGAGAGCACAGAGTGAAGAGGGAAGAATAAGAAATGCAGCATGTGACAGCTAGTCCTGTCCTCAGGGCAGGACATGAACTTTTCTTTTGCCATGTGTATTTTAAGATTGAAACCTAAAGAGAACAAGTGTTGACATAAACAGATCAGGAAGTTGATAAATGTTTTGGAAGGGCTATTACTAAGCAGAATGGCTGTGACTGAGAGAACCTTTGGTCCCTTGTGCTTGACCTCCTGTTAATTGTTTTATGCCAGAACTAAAATGTTAGTGCTGGTCCTTTTGTGCTTGTGAATGTTGGTAGCAGAAGATAATTCCTGAGAAAACTAAATTGTACATGGAAAAAGACTTAATTCCTGTTACATATTCAAAACTTTGTAGGAGTATTGGAGAATTTATAAATGATCCCTTTAGGATAGACCTTAAGGTCTTCCCAGTAGTGAGATTGTACATGCCTGAGCTTTTACACAAGGCCTACACAGCCCAGATAGCAGAAAAAACACCCTTGAAGATGTTTGACTTCCTGTTTATATAATGACTGCGAGCCTGTGTTTGAGCAAATTCACAGTTCCCAGTATTTCTAGAATGACTGAACACAGGTTTTAAGTGAAACGTGCCTGAGCATTGTCTTGAATCCAGCCGAAAGCCTGGCTCTGTTTTTATTCATTCTCATAAGACAAGCCCTGCCAATCTGAAGTCTTTCTTGCAGTTTTCAGTGGGTTTAAACGTGTGTGTTTTTAGATGTAGGCATGTTTGCTTCTCACAGATGCAGGTTGTCCATGTGGGAAATGTCTCTTGCATGTGGGAAGACAGTTTCTATGCTAATGAGTACTAATGATGATAATTGATATTGTAGAGTCTTGGTAAATTCAAGTTTCTGTTGGGTGCCCTCATGGATTGGTGTAGAAATTTTGGATGATTTAGTTTGATGAAACCAAATTTTTATTTATGGAAATAAACTTCCCCCACTTTTTTTTCCTTTTTCTGCTTTGGTCAGGAGCTGAAAAGCCTGGCAGCTAGAAAGCCCTGGAAGCTCAGCCTGCCAGTCACTGAAGGAGGAATACTGGATGCTGTTGTGGTGTGGTTTGTACTGCAGCTTGATGATGAGCATTCTCTATCTACAAGTCCCAGTGAGGAGACTTGCTGGGAACAGGCTGTGTATCCTGTGCAGGGCCTCCTTGGTACGTCCTGTGGGTTTGCTTGTTGTGGTTCATTAACTTGGTTTCATTTAGGGTTTGGTGGGTTTTTTTTTCATTTTGATAAATTAGCTTATCTCAGAGATTAGGAAGTCTAAATGGGATTGGCAGTTCAACAGCAAGTAGCTGAGAGGTGGTTCCTGATCATGTTTCTGGTCTGTAGAGCACAGTCCCTGCATCAGGGCTTGTTCGTGGAACTTTGCTGTTAAACAGATGAGATCTGGGACAATGCTTTTCATTAACTTGGGGTTTTTGGGGCTCACTTGGTGAACATGTGACTTAGGAGAGGAAGGGAGACAAGGTGAGGTAGGAGTTGCTAGCTGCTACTGCCACAAAACCAAAACTAAACATTTCTACTTACCCCTTGCCCCATGTGGGATTCAACTTGAATACTCTTCACATACAGGCATTGGCAGTGTCATTTTTAACAGTGTCTACTCTACTCACCCACCCTTTATTTTCCTGTTTCCTAGAATCTTAGAATATCTCAAGCTGGAAGGGACCCATAAGGATCATAGAGTCCAGCTTCCTGCTTCTTGCAGGATTGCCTAAAATTAAATCACCTAAGAACATTATCCAGGTGCTCCTTGCACTCTGGCAGGCTTGGTGCTGTGACTACTACTACCCTGGGGAACCTGTTCCAGTGACTGATAATCCTGTGGGTGAAGCACCTTTTCCAAATGTCCCATGCGAACTTCCCTGATGCAGTTTCATTCAATTTCCTCATGTGCTGTCTCTGAGAGAGATCAGCACCTTCCCCTCCACTGCTACCCTTGAGGAGGTTCTAGACCTGTGGTGAGATCTTCCCTCAGCCTGCTCTTCCCCAGGCTGAACAAAACAAGTGCCCCCAGCTACTCTTCATAAGTCCTTGCCCCTGAGGCCTTTCTCTGTCTTGGTCACCCTCCTCTGCACATACCCTAATGGTTTGATGTCCTCATATTGTGGCAGATATGAACAAATGAGATAATGGGGTGGGTGGGTTGATTGGTTTGTTTGTGTCAAGCACCCTAAGGCTCTTCAGTGATGTGTCTGTAAAGTAACTGACAACTTTTTTTAATCTCTTTTGCCAAGATTATTCTGTGAAGACTGGAGATACTGTAATGATGGAAGTTTGCTGCCAAGACTGCTACTTGAAGATCAAGAAGATTTCTTCTTTGCCTTCAGAATGTGGGATGGATTTCAGTGACAGAGATGACATGCTGAGTTTGGGCAACGAGGCTGAATTATGTAATGCTCTGGCTGGGCTTCAGACAAGCACCAAACAGGATGGCAGCACTCCAGTGTGTGTGCTGGAATCCACAGAAATAGCCCTGCTGAATGACATAGCCTACCATGAATGCTTTAAAGCTGCCATGAGCAAAGTGCTGCTGTCATTAAATCCAAGTAAGGACTTGCACTCCATGGACATTGATGGACATGGCAGTGCGATAAACCTCCAAGAGCATCAAAACAAGAGCTCTGTAGATGTGGATCCTGATACTTTATACATTTTAGATGTATCTGAAGGCTTCTCCATCCTGCCAATTATAGCTGGCAAGCTTGGACCAGTTAGAGCCTACAGTTCTGTTGAGAAAGATCAGCATCAGGCAGCACTTAATGTCATTGCAGAAGCAAACCACTTCCCTAAGGAAACATTAGAGTTTTGGCTCAGCCACTTAGAAGAAGAAAGTGTGGTGCTACAGAGACCCAAATCAGACAAATTGTGGAGTATTATTATCTTGGATGTTATAGAGACATCGGGTTTAATCCAGCAGGAAGTGATGGAAAAGGCTGCAATATCCAGGTACAGTCTAAAAGGACAAAAATATTCCTAGGTATCTGTAATTACCTGAAAAAATTTAAGAATATTCATTGTAACTATGTAATTACTGTTATGTTTCTTCTGTAGAAAAGGATTTTTCCTTGGATTGAACCTCCTAGTGTTTCTGGCATGACCATTGTATACTTTTTTTTTAAAAAAAAAGCATCAAAATTTCACCATCTCAGATTCCTTTTTTTTTTTTAATGCAAGAATATGAATGGATGATCATATTCCTTGGTCTGTCAGAAGATTGCAGGATAACAAGGAATAACCAAGGTAGCTTTTAGTGCAAGTTTAGAAAAGCCCAGATTCGCGTACATGTCAAAAGGTTGTCAGAACAAACTGGTCCTGCTAAAAGACAAACGTGGTGTTAGAACAGCCAGGGAGGCAGCAGCAAAGCTGCTCTTCCTCACAGCAGGAAGAGTGGGAAGGGAGGCAGAGGAGAAGTAAAATAATGGAAATGGGTAACTAAGTGAGAAATGGATTTATCCCCTTTTGTGGGCCTAGGGAAACTTTACTGTTAACCTTTGTGTTTAGTGATGACACGTTATGCTTAGGAGCACTTGACTTCAGAGGAAGAACTAGCATGCCTTTCTTAAATGTAATTACTGTTCTTTCATTACTGTTGATTGATCAGCTTTACAGGTGGAATCCCTCTTATTTTACAGGTGTTTACTTCACAGTAGAGGGAAGATTTTCCCACAGTATGTGTTGGTATATGGGATGCTTGTAGAATCAGAGTCTCTGTTGCTGGAGAGTGCTGTTCAAGGAACAGAACCAACTCTGGGGTTTAATATAGCCCCTTTCATCAACCAGTTCAAGGTAGGAAGCTGGTGGGTGGCTTCCAGGCATGGTTTCAAAGCTCCAACTGTTTAGATTTGAACTCTAAAAAAACACTGTTGAAATTATCAAGACAGGTTTTTGTGACCACACAGGGACCTTGAGATAAACTACAATGGGTGATGTTTGTTTTAGAACTGGCGTGGAAATTTTGTTACTGTACAGAAGAGTGACTGTGCTGTTACTGTTCCCAGGCAGTTGTATCCAATGTTTCAAAAGGGATTAGAGGGCCGTATTTTGCATTTTTGTCTATCTGACATTCCAGTAATTCCTGGCAACTTTTGTGTTATGATTAAGTTTACTACCTTTTCCCTTTGTAATGGCTGTTGCTGCCTGAAGTTCTGGTCTATACTTTCAGGTACCCGTTCGTGTGTACTTGGATCTCTCCACATTACCCTGTGTACCCTTGAGCAAGCCAGCAGAGCTTTTAAGGCTGGATCTCATGAACCCTCTGCTCAACAGCCCCAGCAGAGAAGTGAAGGTGAGTTCTGGGGTCCAACGTGTATTTAACTACTCTTCTGCAGCGCTGCTTCTTAATTGCTCCTGTGGGCTAAACATTTCAATACAGGATTTATTTGTCTGCAGCTGTCTGAAAAGGATTGAAATGGTTTGAACTACTTCCTTTTCAAAGAACAAAGTAGTATAACTGATCATTATTTTAAATATTTTTAGATACAAATTTGTAAGTCCGGCCGGGTCACTGCCATTCCCTTCTGGTATCACATCCATCTAGATGAAGACCATAGCTTGAACACATCTGATGAGTCCTCACACTGGAAACAAGCTGCAGTTGTTCTGGATGAGCCCATCCTAGTTCAGGTTGGAGATGAACTTGTACTTGATGTCCAACACCATAAAAGCAATATCAGCATTACAGTTAAAAGGTGAAGAATGTCCTGTGTGATTTGTGCTTAATTACCTATGCATAAACTGAATGTTCAGAACAACACTGCTGTTACTTTGTATTAAAGTCTAAATTTTATTTACTGATCAAAAAGGCTGATTTGTTGCTTTAATAAGAGATACTTAGGTCCGACTGGTGGACTAAAATTTGCACTGTAAGGGTATCCTACCAAGCAGTTAGAGGAGGTATTGTCTCTACTGCAGCACAAACCTGATTGCTGGCTCACATAGCAACTGCAGCAGTGGGACATAGTTCTGCTACCAGGTCAGCTGTAGTGTGGGAAGAAAGCATGTGGGTACCTGTACTAGCAATAAACAGCTGTGGCTGTTTGGGATAAAGTCCTTGTTTCTCAAACTGGGATTCAGCTTCTCAGTTGCCAGAGCCTCCTACATCGTGTTGGGATGTTACCCTTGTGGGAGGACTGAACAGCATTCCAGCTGCAGTATCACAAATTAGTGCTGCACACAGCATTCTAAAAAGCTGTAAAGGAGTGCTGTTGAGTAACTCAAGCTATACAATGGAAGGTAAAACTGGTAAACTTTTTAGAATCCTGCAGAGATTTTTTTTCTGGGAATACAATGGGAATTAACTTATCTGTAGACTGTAGAAAGCTGTATAAAATACATCAGTCACTGCAGTGCTCCTGACTGTCTTCTACAGCATTACATCTTGGTATAATGCAGGCAACCAATTCCTTCTACTAAATTTGTATACAAGTGGAAGACTAATAAAAGCTTTGAACTCAGCACTGATTCTAGCTCTGCAGAGAGAAAGAAGACTGTTAGCAAGATTGTTCTGTAGCTAAACTTTTTTTTTACTGTGTAGTCTGTTTATTGGAGAAGAGGCAATTCTGTGATCTTGCCTTAACAGCAGCCAGTATAAAGAGCCATCCAAAAATGATTCTTCCATAAATTCTGGGCCTGCTAAGTCATTATATACTCTTCAAAAGGTCAAATATTTCAGATCGTTTAACTTATTTCTGTATATCAATTTCTATTTATTTCTGTCAAGGTCGCTCAGTTTAACTTCAGGAACTGTTAGAGCTGGAGGTGTCCCAGCCTCAGCTGAACCTGCACCTGATAAATTGCTGTAATAAAGCTCCTTTTGGAGGAGGGTGGAGGAAACACCATTTTATTTTCTCCATTTTATTTTCTTCCAAAGCAGAGGCACAAAGTCATGTTTTCTGAAGATAAAGTAACTAGATGCCATCCTTCAGCCAAGGGGTGCCAAGGGGAAGTGCAGGTGAGTTAGTGTAGGACAGAGGCTTTTGATACTACACAAAAACCAGTGTTTCTTAAACCTAACACCATGATCCATAAAATTTTAAATTAGTCTGACACAACTAAACCTGGCAGGTACATGGTGATGTCACCAGAGTGCAGTTTTATAGAAAAGTGTTTAGGTCTTCTTTTAGGAAGACCTCTGATAAAAACAAAAACCTTAAAGAGTAGGTTAGGTGTATTTATTAAGATTTTAGTAATTAGGATGAAAGCAAAATGACTTCAAGACAAATAAAAGACATCCTAGTCTCCTTGAGTAAGGCAAGAGTAATCC
This sequence comes from Peucedramus taeniatus, assembly GCA_013400575.1. Taxonomy (NCBI): domain Eukaryota; kingdom Metazoa; phylum Chordata; class Aves; order Passeriformes; family Fringillidae; genus Peucedramus; species Peucedramus taeniatus. The sequence continues at coordinate 23,062 of WBNO01008120.1, read as the reverse complement.
TCAAGAATTCTGACTAAAAAAACTTGGGAGGAGATCTGGCATAAAACAACAGAGGAATAAATACGGTTAAGAGGAAAATGAACTATTTGCAAATGAACTTTTTTATATAATCGTGGTAGGTTATGCTGTAGAATATGGTGGTAGTGGTTTTCAAAAGATAGAAATCTTGCAATGATACCTACCCTAAATATTTTTTTAATTCAGTAGCAGTCTTTAGGGAAAGGTATGATCCTGTGACCTACTGCAATTAAAAAAATAACTTTTCTCCCAGAAAAAAACAAACAAGAAGGAATATTATATTGTGCAAATAGAATAACCAAATAATAATAAAATAACTTAGTAGCTTTCAAGAAATACTTTGAAAGAAGTAACCAAGACACTTAAATATCTGTTTTCCTATCAAGGTCCTCTCTGAACCTGTTTTACACCAAACAGACATAACTTCAGGTATTTAAAAAAATTCTTCAGAGAGGTTTTTGAAGAGCTAGAGCACAGTAGCTACTCCACGTTCAGCAGCCCTGCTCCCTCAGATATTACTTCTACCCCTGCCCCTTTTCACCTGTATACATGCAGGAAATCAGGTTATTTCTGGTAGTGGCTGCAGTGGGCACTGAGGTCCCACAATACATTGTGAACCTGTACAAGTTGTTTCCTTTTAGAGCAAAGCTGGTACATGCATAAGGTGATACCTGGGATCGAGCATGGATTAGAAGATTCTGATTCTTTATAAGCCCAAACAAGAATTCCGTTTACAGTACAAGGCATGAAATACTGAAAGCACAAACACTCACAGTAGTTCTACTTAAGATCCTCTTCTTCCATGAGGACAGTTGTAATCATGTGTCATTCACATTCCTAAATTACTGTAGTAGTAAATCAAATTTATAGAAGGTGAACAGTTTAAATAAAATCTTTAATTGCTTATTTACAACAAAGGCAATGAGTTGGCAAATTGAAAATCATGATTTTCACTTTCTCACTAACTTTAGATACAGAAGTACATACTCAGCTATAAAATATGCAGCCTAGTGAGTAAGGCGCAATATTTACATCACACTAGTACTGCAAAAAAAGCACTTAAGATGAATTTACTGACAGCCAGAAGTTAAACATTTATCCTGGAAATGCTAACAGTACTGAAAAAGAAACTTAAGATCTTGTAATCTAAAAAGAAGTGCTCTACAGGTTTGGTTGGTTTTGTCAGATTGCAAACATGCAACAATAGTAAAAATCTGATAATGGGATAAAAACAATTTCTCTCTGTCATTGTCAGTTTTTGCAAAGTAACATTTTGATACAAGTGTACTGCTTCTTGGGCTGAAATCTAGTCCTAGTAACTCCAGTATTAGACTAGCTACATAGTTTTACCTCAGCAAAGGTCTTCTCTGGGGGAAAAAACTGCTATTACATTTGAATCCAGGCTATACTAGAAGCACAATACAGTCACACACAGACACAAATTTAAGAACACAAATTACTACAGTCACAAGATATCCTGCTTTAACAGCTTAAAAAAAACTTAAGTGTTAAAGAACTTACTGCAGCCCAAAATAAAGAAATCAGTATTGTTTTCTACTTCCTTTTCGATATCCTTCATTCCCCCTCAATGTATTTTAAGGTAAGTAACCATTATTCTTATTTTAGAAGACTAGGGAAAATAATAGTCAAGATAAAGTACTAATCCAAAACCTACCATCCTGGCTGTCTCTTCTGGATATAAAAGACTTACAAACTATGAGCCTCAAGGACAACAGATACACCAACCATATGACCCAGGCATGGACTTCGATAGCAAGGCTTGCAGGGAATGTTTTCTTTGTAGAGATTCTTTACTAATGCTTGGTAGTAACTATCTTCATGGAGGGACTTTATTTAGCTATGTAGGAATGGGAAGAAGGTGGCATCTGTACAGAAGCTTATAATTTCACCCACACTCCATTTAGCATTGGGTATGGAAGTTAACCATCATTAAGACAAGCAAAGTTAAATAGTTTTTGCTCCTGCTCTCCTTAAATTATATTCTTGAAATTAGGCTTTCCCATTGCTAGTAGTACTTGCAATTCATTTTTATATGAGCATTTTTTGAAAAGTTTCTTTTGCACTAATGAAATTAGTGTAATTTTGAAATGATGTGGAAGCATTTAGCAGTTCAAGGAGATAATGCTTAAATTTATGCAGAAACTTTTACAGTGTGCGTGTTTCATATCCATGGGGTACTCACAGATGCTCACATCCATTATAGAGTCTGGATTCAGATGTCAGTTACAGCCATACAATATCCTCTTCCTGTCCATGCAGCAGCTTTTCCAAGCTTTTCAACTTTCATCCTTAACAGTACAGGTTAACAAGACGTAGGGCAAGTATGTAATGACTCCTTGACACATTCAAAGAAAAGGCAAGTTTAACTTTTATCCAGAGCTTTCTCTGCTAAGTAGTTCTCTAGTTCAGGTGATTCCTCAGCATCCTGACAGGCAGAAGGGTTAAAAATCCCATCAACTGCAGGGGCTGTCGTTGGTGTTGTGAGAGGGGTCACAGTGTGTCCAAACCCCTGATAGTGACCCATGGGTGAAGCTGGCATTGAAGAAGCATCAGAAATTGGGTCTTGAGTAGATGAAGATAGTAAACTTGTATGTTCATTTTGTTCATGATCCTCAGCAAAAAACATTTTCCTTGGCTGGCCCAAAACTGTCCTCCCTAGAATTATGCAAAATGAAAATATTTTTTAATCCTTCCAATACCAGTCTTTGAACACATCAACTCTGAAACAGTCATGTTAAATTAGAAGATTATTCTTTGTGTATTGGTTTTACACGTGTATTGATTTTACACGGGCATTGTTAGTTTTAATAAAGAAAAGTATATCTTTCAATTTAAGAGAAAAACAAAGTACATTCTTCTACTTACCTAACCTTGTCTTTTTAAAAGAAAAAATAAAAATTAGACTCTAAATCAGTCAGGAACTCTGGAAAGAAAAAAGTGCCAGATAAACCATGAAATCCTCTAGGGATGCAGCTGCCACTGATTTGGTAATAGAATGTTCTTAGGCTACTATAAAGGTGGGCAGTAGTGTGACATGAAGCTGGAAATACAGTGCTGTTGACAGACTGTACAGATCTTGTCCGTTACTTACCCACATTTCGAACCTGTTCAGAGATATCTGCCCTTAGATCAGAAATATCCCACATTGCAAGGAAGGAGTCAAAGCATGAGCCTTCTTCAGCTTCCTGAACATATGGTTTATAGGAAAAACTGTAATGATGTGCAATAGCAGCCAGAAACATCTCCACACAAATGATAAAATCCTGCAATGACAGAGACACTGACTTAATCATTCATAACTGGAGAAAAATAGTTCTGGGTTTCTTCTACAACTGAAAGGCTGCGATTGCCCTGGCATAGTGACATCAGCTACTTTTCCACCAGGATATTCTTGGCAGCTCTCAGACAGCCATACATACAGGACTTGATTTAAATAGATAAATTAACAAGCAACAGCTCTACAATGAATACCTGCAAGAAGAAATGCAAGGCTATCTAGACATACTTCACTGGATATGAAAATCCAATACATGGATATAGAAGTGTTAAGCATAAAACTCACATGGGGTCATTGGCTGAAACTTTGCCNNTAGAATAAATCATTACTAATCAGGCCTGTGTTAATTATAGTGAGTATGATAATATTTCCTTGAGATCAGCTATGTCATCTTACATATAACCGTTCCTCCCCAGAAATAACCATCTGCTCCTACCTGTAAGCCTGTAGCCACAGCTTCCACACTTTGCCAATCCCAGGTGTGTTTTTCAGAAATAACACCAACTTTCACCAGCAATGCAATGAGCACAGCCTGCCTATAAAGATAATTCATTATAAGAAGTATTTGTATTAGAATTGTAACAGTAGTGCCAAAAATCTGCAAGCAAATCTGGTCATATGTATACATAGGAAGAATCTTAAAAATCAACTTTTCTGTTTATATACTTAGATTTTAAGAGGAGGAAACAACAAGAGATGTCATTCATTCCTGACTCTAAAGACCAACAGAACAGCGAACTAAAGGAGATTTTGCTGCTCCACTTAGTCATTAGAAAAAGTTCCTTCTCTTTCAGAATGTTGCTGTAGGTCAGAGTAATGCTCTGATAATCAAATACACTCCCTCATTAGCAGCTAAGTGTGAGCAATGCTCAAACAACAATTTTTATTTACAGTACCTTATTTTGAAAAGTAATTTTTTTACTTTTAAAATGAAAAAAATTACTTTCGAAATAACTGCAAGTAAATATTCTAAAATAAGTTATGTTCTTGAGAATCACCTTACTAAAGAGCAAGTCTAAAAAATAATCTTAAGTGAACAAGACTGCTCTCTCCAACACATTAGTACCCTCCTTCCCTCACTGCAGCTCACTAAGATTATGGGTAGACATTTTAAGGCCTCTAACCTCAGTAACAAATCCAGCCTTTTTAGCTCTTTTATGATCTGTCCTGAGAGCAAGAAGTAACAAGTAAAAAATCCACTTACCAGAAAGAAACAAAAACTACCATCTTCACACAAAGGAACTTGCCAACAGGCTGGATAGGGTTCAGTTCCTCACGCAGTACTTTATAAAACAGCACCAGACAATACATAGCAAACTGACAAGGAAAAGAAAATTAATCAAAGCTTTCAAATCCATGTTTATTTTGTGAGGGAGTTGTGTTATACCATCTCTACACTTAAAATATGTATCATAGCATGATACAATCTTAAAATGCTATCTGTTTTTTTAAAAAAGAGGCTTTGGTTTTATGGAATCTTTGCCTTTCTGTTTTAAAGCATTTTATTTTTATTCCTGAAATTCCAATCATTTCAACCATGACACAGGAGTTCATGCTGCTGTTGGGACTGTTGTCACAGCAAAAAGCAATTACAGCTCCTTCTGTGACAGTCACCCATAGAACACAGGGGTGGCAGCAAGAGGAGGACAGAATTTCCAAATGATCCCAGTAGTTATGCTGTTCTGACTCCTGCTGCTGTTGCCAAAAGAAGTAAAAGCAATCCATGGACTCCAAAATGAAACTCTCAATTTTAGGGGCTGACATTATCTGACAGCTGACCCAACAAAAAATAGGTGTTGGGGAGGCCAGACTCTCAGCACTGCACACACCATTTTCATTTCTTCCTGCGAATGTTATCACTATTTTTAACATATTGATTCTTTGTATGAGTGCTAGGAGGAAGCTGTGGGGGCAAGTGGAGTCATCTCTTACCAGAGAGGGGCAGGTCTGCAGCTCTAATGCCTGGGCCATACCACCTCACTCATCAAATAATCTGGGGTAGAAAGGTGCTTGCTTTATGGAGCTTCATAGTAAAAATAATAAAAGTTTTAGATTTTCTGGTTTTCCAGTGTTTTTCATATATATAATATTTAACAGAGAGCAATTTTGACTTACAATAGAAAATATTCTACCTGTAAGAATTACCAGACATTAATAAAATCACTGCCAACAGTTCACATAGAAGATTCACATAATATTGATGAATCCCAAGAGCAGAAAGATGTACTCCTAATACTCACTAGTTGTGACATGTTGTTAAGTATAACTAGGTAAGTCCATGCATTGTTGAAGCTGAAGTTTCCTTCATCATACACTCCCACTAGTTCACAAATTCTGAAAGAATTTTTAGAATTAATCACTACTGAGTAACAGATCACTTCCCTCAAGTGCTACATCTTCACTGTATCAATCAATACTTAGAATTCAAAAGCTCTTCTGGTACTCAAATATGGGCACTGGGGGCCTACACAAGAATCAGTTTCCAACAGCATTTATATATATATATACACACACATATATAAAATAGAAATATTTATATGGATATTCATTGTGAGTAGCAACTTCTTCCACAGTCCCACAGAATTAACAGTAATGACCATCAATGCAAAGCCCATGAAATTAAGCTTTCAGCATCATCATGCATGACTGCCTACTGTTCCTTTACAAACACAGGCTGTATGATATGAAGGCACACAGTCAAGCTTGTTACATGCAAAGTTTAAAAAAATTTAGAAGTTACATGAAACCTGCCTGTAAAAATACTCAGTTGCTGAAGTCAATGAAAAAAAGGGAGGAGAAAAAAAGAATCTAAAAATTTAGAGACCATAAAAATGTTTTTCCCACCCCAACAGTACTTTACATTCTATCCCACTGATTAGAGAAGCTGGCAATAAGTATTTATGATTTCAGTTCTGCAAATAGTCATTTGCTATACAGAAGCCATAAAGAAATCATAAGTTGATTCAAATTGCTGGGACCCATTTAGCATGTAACATAAGTCTGCTTTCAAACTGCCTTGATGCAATACAAAGGGCATGAAAATTCTTTCCAGTGTAACTCAAAATCATATCCTGAAGATCAATATTGATTATTTATTAGTGTACTTACAAAGCAATAATGGTAGTAAATGGTCTGACAACAGTGTACTGCAAAACACCCAGTTTACATCTAAATAATAAAACTCTAAAAGAGAAAAACAAAATTCATTGTACAAGGATTTAAATACAATTCTCTTATGGACGATTCCTATTCTCAGTAGATTTACTACAGTAAATTTTAATTTTATGGTAATTTCAACTTCTACATCCAGGACTTAAGATGTTACATCGTACAGTGTGTATACACAAAATACACAAAAGAGCTGGATTTTTACAGACACATTACAGGAAATATTCAATGATTCACTTATTTTAGCCATGAAAAGCTTCTGGCTGGGCTAAACAAAGAGAATGCAATTTTTACTATGTTTGGAGATTTAAGAAAAACTTTAAATGTAAGAGACTTAAAAGTCATAATAATTGCTGTAAACACTTAAGAGAACCAAAGCTCTTTGCCCACTATGGCATACTGTATAAAGAAGCTGTGATCACTGAAGCCCACCTTCCCTTCCCCTCATTTCAAACAGCTTTATCAAAATCTCCTAAGAGAGAGAGAGAGATTTTATCAGTTTAAGCTTTCAGAAATAAACAGTTTAGATGCATAAGGCCTTTCACCCTTCACCTGAAGTAAAAACAACAGGCTACTCGGTGTCCTTCCAATTCCACATGAGGTTTTTGGCAAATAGCAAAAGAAGCAGATTCCAGGAGACCTTTTTTTAGTATTTCTCAAAAATAATAAAGTTTCCTTCAGCAGCCTGAGTCAAGCAATGCATGTTAGCAACTAAGTCCAATTCACAGAATGTTTTATAGCTTGATTGTCACTCGTCCACAGCTGCTTTCAGTAGAGGTTCACAGCTGATCAAACACATACAAACCATAAACTCAGTCCATCAAGCAGCAAATGTTATGCTGCTAAATATCACAACAAAATGCTTGGATCTGCCTACACAGCCTAAAGCTTGAAGATGTCATGATATACTCACTCTCCCATAGCCCACGATGGACAGCAACAGAGAGGGGGCAGATGTCTCTGCTGATCTTTCGCTTCTATTATTAACACAAGGTTTGGGTACCGGTTGGTTAAGTAATTTGAAAGAAAAACCATAAAGTTATAGATGACATAAGCTTCATAGCATTCTCGACATGTATCCACATATATTGCAATCTTGGGGTATTTCAAAGCTATCCACTGCAAGAAGAGAGGTACACAAAAGGTTATGTGCAAGAAAGACAAAAGGGATTCCAATGACAACAACTGGTTCAGCAAGCTCTTGAGCCAGCAGGAACTGATCAAACAGGGCTGGGAGCACTAGGCTAAGGGGAGAGCAACGCTACAGCTACAAAATAACACACACAGGACTTCAGATTGCACCTGTAGCAGCCAACTTTCTGACTTTCAGACCAAAATCAGATTTTTTATTTATACTGAAACTGTGGTTATGGATAACTGTCAGAGCTCTCAGTTTCTGACTATGACAATGCTGTTGTACTGTGCAAAGGATATTATCCTTTGTCCCCTGAACCAAAAAGGAATCATTTTAGCACTAAGCATAACTCAGGAAAGAATTCTAGTAGTAAGCCTAACTTGGGTAAGGAAGGTACAGCACTGAATTTTGAGCCAGTTCTTGGATCAGTCCTGTTTCCACTTCTTCTATTAAGATGGAAGGGCCAAAAGCAGGTTCCTGTCATACCCCCTTCCATATCCATCATAAGGGATACTCAAGGGCAAGGTTAAGAAAGGTTATCAAAAACAATCCCAAATGTCCAGAAGAAGAATGTGGTATCATGAATAGAACTATGCTTCTGGCATACTCCATAAACAGGAATGCCCAGAAGTTTCTAGGACTACCACTTTCCATGCAGCACAGTTTTTGCCCTGACAATGTTTTCCCTCACTACCACAACAAACAGAATTTGATTGAACTGGTAACAGTAAGAGAACACTTACACTGTCTAAACTGTAAATCGGCACCATCCACAGAATCCTGTTACAACAAAAGAACATTTTAGATTACTAAAGGTATTTTTAGTCTGAATTAAATCCAATATTTGTAGCATAGGTAAAAGGCGAAATATTACCTTATTATTGGTTTCTGTAATTCAGGTTGAGTATAATGGACTAAGTGTTGCAGTATCCCCCAGAGAGATATTGGTATAGTCATTAGCAGAAATATCCCAGCGATAAACCATGCCTTGGTATGAATTCCAACCTTGCAAGATCAAAGTTTGAGTCTTAATACTGTGAAGTTTTTACAAGTACACAAAACATTCTACAAAAACAGAGTAATGCCCAGTACTAAATTTACTGAAACCCACAACAGGTTTCTTGGAACTGGTCTTGATTCAGTGCTGCATTATAGTTTCTGAAAACCTGTGGATTTAAAGTCTTTTTACCTTTAAAATCAAGTTCCAAATAGTAATCAATTAGTTTTCATTTAACAAACTGAAATAGATATGGATGTAGATACATAAAAACACAATGTCTGCTAAAACACAGGACTGAAATTTTAAATCAAAGCTCTCTGAAAAAAAACTAATAATCCTAAGTACCAAAACCTGAGAAACAAAGGAGACTCTTCTCAGTTTCCTTTGATGAGAATCTTTTCTCTGATCCCCTACTTTACATCAACATCCCATCTCTCTTGTTATTTTCTAGTTTTACTTCTGATTAGTTTCTCTACAAGTATCAGACTTAATGGTATAAACTTGGATATAAACGTCTATTATGCTGAACATGCATTATGCATCAGAACAGGAATTCAAACCTGAAAATTTTAAACACATTCAAGACAGATCTTACTGTCATTAAGTCCTGAAAATAATACCCTGAAAAAACCTACCTCCATGGCCACAGACCTGTATCACATTGAACAATACACATATTTATTTTAAGCTTAAAATTTTACTTCTTGTTAGAGAAGCAATGTGATCATATGTGTATGTAATTCACACACCACAGTTACGGTACCACCAGCATGAAAGAGGAGCTTCTCTATCCATAGAGATGCTCTACTAAAGTCTCCCAAAACACAGAAATACCTTTATGAATGCCAGCATTAGTACTAAGTTTCAAAATCTAAGCTCTGTGATGAACTTATGGAGAGAGGCAGACTCTTCTTGGTGGTGCCTAGTAATAGGACAAGAGGCAGAAACTGACGCTCAGGAAGTTTCACCTGACCATGAGGAAGAACTTCTTTATTGAGCAGGGACCACACACTGGAACAAATTGTCTAGTGAGGCTGTGGAGTCTCCCCTGACAGAGATATTCAAGAACAGTCTGGACACTCCAGTGCCATGTGCTCTGGGATGACCCTGCTTGAACAGGGAGGTTGGAACAGATGAACCACTGTGGTCCTTTCCAACCTCACCCATTCTTGTCACTCTGTGACTCTTGGCTGACTTGAATTTCTTCAGAATTGTACCAAATATTCAAACACCAGGTATTATGGAAACAGAAGGGGAAAGAATCACTGCCCTGTTCCTTTGAAGTTCCCTAGAGCTTTAGCAGCAGGACAAATGAGTCCAGCTGCACCATGGCACTTCTCCAGCCTCTCCTGTCACGGAATGGGTCAGGCTGGAAGGGACCACAGTGAGTCATCTGGTCCAACTTCCTTGCTCAAGCAGAGTCATCGTAGAGCACATGGCACTGGATTGTGTCCAGACGGTTCTTGAATATCTCCAGCAAGGGAGACTCCACAGCCTCTCTGGACAATCTGTTCCAGTGTGTGGTCACTGCTCAGTAAAGAAGTTCTTCCTCATATTCAGGTGGAACTTCCTGTGCATCAGTTTCTGCTGTTGCCGCTTGTCCTACGTCTGGGCACCACCGAGCAGAGCCTGGATTCACCCTCCTGGCACCCCTGATTTCAGTACTTTTATACTTTTCCGATGCGGTAACACACTTCCCCGTCGCCTCCCTGCCCGGGGCCAAGCCCGCAGCCAGCGGCCCGAAGGAGCACCCCCGGCCGCGCCCCTCACCTCCAGCTTCTGCAGCTCCCACACGCAGAGCGGCACCACCACCAGCAGCCCCACGATGTAGAGCAGCACCACGAGCGGCCGGATCCATCGCCGCCAGTTCCCGCAGGTGCACGGCATGGCC